>CP139503.1:285322393-285842393 GCA_021014915.2 Artemisia tridentata subsp. tridentata
AAATGCGGTTGAGCTTAAAAAGCCCAGTGAACAGATATGTAATAACATAACATAATGGTAAATAAGAATAAACGACATAGGAATAAGAGTACCAAACGAAAACATAATCATGAACGTCATACGAAATCAAGGAGAACTAAGAATCAAGAATGCATAAGAACTGAATAATAATGAATCGAGAGAAATAATGAAATAATGGAAAAGGTTCATATAAGGATGTGCCATAAGAACTCCATACATACATAATCCGTCAAATCATATCATATCATATCATAAAAGTGCACGAAGAGGGGAGAACTCTAAGTACCAAAAGTGTGAGAAGGAGTGTAAGGCACACACCACCTGGTCACCATACATACACATACATAAAACCTAGGATGCATCCATACGCTCCCTAACAAAATATGAATGCCAGTACTGGACTGGTCACGCATATATAAAGTTGGCCAATATTGTACACAAAATCATATCATATCATAAGGGGGAACGCCGTAGATCTATCACACCTCTACGGGAGTGTCATGTCTAGGGTGCCATCAAAGACATGGTCCTGGTACCTCCAGAACTAGGTAAGCTCAGGCACGGATCTATCATATCATACAACAAATCATAATCTAGCATGGCAAGAGAAACGAGATAGTAACTCTAATAAGCATAGCAAAGCATAATCATAACATAGCAGATACATTTAAAATAAATGTCAGAATGGATCAATAAAAATGACAATCATAGAATGAGAGTCATGAGTCAAATAAAGGAATCATATCAGGGTCAAATGTGAAGTCATCAAAGTATCCAAGGTTCATCGTCAAAGGTTCATAATCGAAGGTTCATAATCAAACGGTTTGTTTAAAGAATTCTTTATCAAATGATTTTCATAAAAATGATCTTTAATAACGGTTTTCGTAAAAGTAGTCTTTTAAAATTAGTTTTCATAAAAGATAGCAAAATTCCATATAAAAGTGGTATCGCATCGTTCGTAACATCATTTTAAAATAGTTTTCTCAAAATATTTCCATGATATAATTAAGAAAGGCTTTCGCATCTGGTTACCAAAATCAAATGAACCTTCAAAGTATCAAGTGATTCGAATATTAATGTCATAGGGTAACGAACGAATTATGTCAAGTATCGTACATAGGGATCACAATGAACGAATGTCAATGAATCATAATATCAACGAAGCATATCAACGAATGAATCAAAGAACAGGGGATCATAGCAATGGCTTAAGGGAATCTTATAACGAATCAAAGGTCAAGATCAAAGAGTCATGAGGATGAAAACACCCTTACTGAAAAAGGGTAGAATATCTGTACCTTAGACCGCAAGTGAAACACAACCAGAAACGAAAAGATCGGGAGTAAACTCCATCTTCAACGAATCTACACAAATTTATGATCGTCTGATTAATAACTTATTTTAAATCAGATTACTTATTTTAGTAGGCTTTCCATATTTAGTAACTTTCCATATTTAGTAGCTTAAGGTTCATAATGCCATTTACATAAGTTTAGGGTTCATAGTGCAAATATAACAAGTTTAGGGATTATAGTGTCATTATGGTAAGATTAGGGTATGAAATGTAAATATTCTAAAGCTACATATTTTCACAAGTTAAGCCCTTTAGTTTAGAAAAATGACAATTCAAACCCTTAGTTTAAGAAACATGTACATAACACCTTGTTAATCCTTTTTAAACCCTTAACAGTTTTTATATACGAAATTGTTATGTTAAGCCGAATTTATGAATCATTAAGAACTCAGAAATAAAATCCCCAAAATTTCCCAGAGATACTTCAATGTCTTAAGTATTTTATGTAATTTTTCAGATTTTATTAAGTAGTATAATTACGAATGAAAAATCAATTTCCACAACATGTTCCCGAATTGGATCTGATGAAACACCCGAAAAGTTTGCATTTCTTTTCCCCATCTAGAAAATTTATAAAAATCTACAAAAATTTCAGTAATTACTAGACTTATGAGATATTACTCAGTTAAAAGGGCACCTTCTGATTCGACATGGTTTGCAAATTAAAAATCGAAAATACGGACTGTTTTTCCAGACACACGAATTCATTTTTACACTCGACTTTCTAAAAATCAAAAAGTTGCCTTCCCGACCTCTAAAAATTACAAGGGTTACTTTTCCAGAAAGCTCTTTTCTTGAACTTAGTTTTAGACTCCGGAAACACCCAAAAACACTTTGTTATCATCAAGATCCAATCGATTAAAGTTGACTAAAATTCCTGGACAGAAACTAGGTTCATGACTTTATGAAATCAATTAGGGTTTTATTATTCCAATGATTATTTCTTGATACAAAGCAATTATATTTGACATCAAAACAGCTCTAGGTAGATTCATATGTGTTTTCACATGTTCATATCAATTCAAATCAAAACAATAACAATAGGTCAATTACATTAGGGTTTTCATAGGTCGTTATTTCATGTATAACCGTTTGTGATTTCATGTGTCTAATGAGATTAACAAAACAACAAGAATCAATCAAACAAAGTTGAATTGAACAAGGATGATATATGTACCCTCGTAGCGTGATCAAAGGAACAAGAATAAGATGGATCGAACACCAAAAATCCCAGCCGAATACCTTAGTTATATACTCCCTTCGACAGCCTCTTTAAACCACAATTGAGTACCACTTCGCACCAATAACCACACGACTAGAACACCAATTTAAGACCACAAAGGACCTCCTTTTTCTGCTGTGATGGATCGAACAGAAGGAGGAGAAAAGAAGTAGCAGTAATCGATTTTTTTTGTAGAGGGTTTTTATGGTTTGAAGTGATGGGTAAAAGAAAAAGATCGGTACATATAATTTAGGAACAAACCGTGTTTTTGGTTGAGCCATACATGGAAAGAACTAAAATTATGGGATTGTTATCAATCAAGGTTTATTTCATTCTTGTCCTTGTACTTAGCCGAAATTTTGATCTAAATGACACATTAAAAGTCGCCTAATATGACTAGGATTTTAGAACATTTGTTTTTGTGATTTTTAAATCATAATGTAAGGTTTTTATTTACTTTAGGTCACACGTTCATATCGTATGGTTTCGAGTCATAACATGATATATAACTCAAGTTTTTATTTATAGCGTATTTCATAAGTTCTTAAAATTTCAAATTCAGAGGGTATTTTGGTCATTTCAGATTGTGGTAATTTTGGGGTTTTACAATTCTTCTCCTCTAAAAGAAAATTTTCGTCCTCGAAAATTGAAGTGAGACGAAACGGAAAACATAACGGACAGTGAACGGAATTGTGAATGACTAGTTTCTCATGACTAGATCTTGTCGATCCAAAATTAGCTTCGGTTCCTCATAAAGACATACCATACTGAATCCAAATCGAAAGGATAATATCCAAACGTGACAGATGATGATCGTATCTCCTCAGAAGGGATACAAGGAAACGTAGAATTTGACGGATATATCGTCCGTGGAATTGAAATAAACACAATAGATGAGATCGTATCTAATTACATAAGTTATGAGAGTGACATAAACGCTTAACTCTTCAGACCATCAAGTAGTCTCGTCGTCAGTATAACCTTTCAAAAGTATTTTCATAAACAGACAGATCTTGTTTTCTTAGAATCCAAAATCTCATATCTTAATTCATAGCAGATCATAACTGAACAGATCAACGAGTGTGAATCGTACATATAGCACGACATAGGTGTACTCCTTCAAGGAACGGATCGAATCCATACTGGCAGAAAACATATTGTTAGATAACACCAAACGGTAGGAAGCTCTACAACAGAACCTAAGATCGTTATCGGAAGTACAGAGGTCAGCAAACGCGTGTCGAGAATCCAAACGTATCAAATCGTATAACGGTGAAGGCAGCATAAGCGTATAGGTAGAATGAACCTAAGTCTTACTAACGCAAAAATTCTCAAACAGCTTTCAGAAATTCTAAGGCTTCTAAGGCACCCCTCGAAATATCCTATGCCCACAACGAGTGCACGTTATATGAGGTAAGTATTATCACATTGGCCAGGCGTCATAATACTGGCATCATATAAATATGCTCTCATGATGACCATACTCTATCTCAAGTCGTGGGATAGCAACTTATCTTAACCACCTAACAGTCCTTCTATCCCCTAGGGTTGGTCCGAATCAACATCATTACGGATTCAAAATCAGAGAAACAAAACGTACAATAACGTAACGGAACTTAGTAAGCATCAAATGAAGCACGTCGTCGAAAGCGTCAGGTCTCCCACAATTCATCAAACTTCTCCTACCAAAACCATCATCTGAAAAACGCATAATGAACACAGAACAAAATTACCAATAGAGAACCTAAATCATTCAAAGGATCTTATCATCAGGTAACAGAAACTTAAGTAGGTTGAGAGGGAGTGAATTACGTCATCAATAGTTTCATCCTTTACAGAATCAACTCCTCCAAACACAAACGTTTGCTTCAAAATTCATCCATTCAGATACATGATTTCAAATCTCTTCCAATTCCAAGTAGTCTGTCTACGTCTGTCCATATGATCATAGGGTGGAAAGGAATTATAAACTTGAGTCTGGTCCCTCAAGCCTTCGGCACTTCTTCTGGACACTGAGGTGTGGTAACGCGAATCCCTGACACGATCACAGTGCATTCTTCCATTCGCGAGTCTGCTTCTGCTCTCAATTCATCTTAGTACAACTAAAATGAATAGAGAAGCAAGACTGCGTGTCTTTGACAGGTCTTCTTAGTACAGTTCGAAATTCGCCAACTCAAACTGTTGTCATCACAGGATACCTGGTAGTGTTGTCTGCTACAATCTCTGAACGCCAATCAAATCTACTCTTCCAGAACAAAGGGTCACTCTACTTAATACGAAGGTGATCTACGTGTTCCTCGTTCGTCTCTGAGCATAAACACACTGTCATACCATGACAATTGTCCAACTACTCGCGAAAAACATGATTCTATTAGCCAATACAATTGGCATCATTTAAAACTCATAATGATCACAACGAGTACGAAAGCAGCTTCATGAATCGTCTCAGGGAAACTTCATATCTACTTCACATCAACTATCTTCCTCTTCACGAAATAAAACTGAAATGCTTCACGGAGGTTATTCTCAGTTAGTCATCTCCTTTCTTAGAAGTTCTTGTGGTTGCTTCTTCAGTCCTTCAAACATTAAATGAGGCCGTCTGATACGGAGTTTCAAAGGTAGACTAAATCAATCATTGATACGCGGAAATGGATAATGATTTTGGATAGTGATACGGTTAAATTCACGATAGTCGATACGTCGCGGCATACTTCCCTCTTTCTTCTTCATAAACCAACCGGAGCATCCAAATAGAAACACTGAAGTGAACAAAATCATATTCTATTAGTTCCTTCAATCTCTCAACTTCTATGGCATCATGGTCTCGTCAACTGAGACCCGTTCAGTGCTAACTCTACTTCCCAAGCAGGAGGGAATACCAAGAGGTTCATCAGAGAACATCGGAAAATTTTCATACAACCAAAATACTTCCAATGCCAGGGCTTCCTAAGGGTGGATACTAATAGGTGTCAGGAGAAATTTGACAATCAAATGAGATCGGAGTAAGAGTTTCCATAGCAGCATTAATCTTAACATATTTAAGTGGTTGAGAGTCATCATAACAAAAGTAGGGTGAAGCAGATTGTTAAAGATCACATATCGGATATGGTAGTCCATGGTAGCTTTACATAAGTCATCCAATCCATAACCAAAAGACCTCAAGGTCAATTATACCAAGAGTAAACAGATCCGCAGAACGAATATGGTCGTTAAACTAGACGGATAGTTCATATATCAGAGTCAAGTACATGGTTCATCAAGGTGTTGAGATAGATAAGCGAACAGTTCAAGGTGTTGGAATCTTGCTTAGCTCCTTAGCAAAATGATAGGTACAGTGTGCATCATTGGAAATACGAACATCGTATAACCGTCAAAAGTGAGATGTATGGAAAATTAGTTATCAGCATCATCATGCTCAGTTAACAATTCCGTACTGAGATAGTATTTACATCATATCCTTCCAAAGGAAACTGGTTGGCAGGCAAGATTCATCATTCAAAGGGCGGGAAGTAAAACTTCCTATATCCATAGTTAATAATCACCAGAGTTCTCATAGGAGTAGTAATGGATTTTGCAGGACTGAGTAGTATCAGATGATACATTTATATCCAGCACGGGTAATGAATTCATAGAATGTGTCAAACACATTAGGGTTCAATGACCTTCGGAAAGGTATCAAACTGTTTATCAAACAGATCGGAAGTGGAGATCAAAATCAGGAAGTGAAACTTAAATGGTGCAAGGTATTCATGTAGTTCTCGAGGAATTCCAAACTTACTTGGTTACTAAGCTTAAGTTGCAAAACTTTCTAGCTTCTGAAACAAATGTTCTTACAAGGCATATCTAAAGGCATAGGCACGAATCAGAGTGATGCGGAAGCAATGCTACTTACATAGATGTCCTAGTCTACCCATTCCTCACCGGTAATAACTTAAGTTCTTATGGGGAAATCCTAAAGCAAATTTTCAAAGGTTGTCTTATGAGCGCCTACAGTGGAAACTTAATGGTCCAAACTTCACAGGCCAAGGGTAAATGTATTACAAGTCGCAGCCTGTCTCTCTGATACCATAATTGAAACACCCCAACCCGATAAGGGTAGAAGTATTACGTTATGGTGACATATCAAAGCAAACACAAGCATATGACTAAATAATACAAAAGGAATTTCAAAGGTTACAAGGGAAAAATCTGAAGATACAAGGTTACAATGAGAATTACAATAATTACTAAGTCTAAATATAATCTCTTCTAGTCATCTCTAATCCGGAATAGCTATTAAGGTATAGTCTTCTAAGTCCAAGATACTCTTCACTTATACCCAGCTTCCTACTAAAACCTGCCGCAGGAAAAGAAATGCGGCTGAGCTTAAAAAGCCCAGTGAACAGATATGTATAACATAACATAATGGTAAATAAGAATAAACGACATGGGAATAAGAATACCAAACGAAAACATAATCATGGACGTCATACGAAATCAAGGAGAACTAAGAATCAAGAATGCATAAGAACTGAATAATAATGAATCGAGAGAAATAATGAAATAATGGAAAAGTTCATATAAGGATGTGCCATAAGAACTCCATACATACATAATCCGTTAAATCATATCATATCATATCATAAAAGTGCACGAAGAGGGGAGACCTCTAAGTACTAAAAGTGTGAGAAGGAGTGTAAGGCACACACCACCTGGTCACCATACATACACATACATAAAACCTAGGATGCATCCATACGCTCCCTAACAAAATATGAATGCCAGTACTGGACTGGTCACGCATATATAAAGTTGGCCAATAGTGTACACAAAATCATATCATATCATAAGGGGGAACGCCGTAGATCTATCACACCTCTATGGGAGTGTCATGTCTAGGGTGCCATCAAAGACATGGTCCTGGTACCTCCAGAACTAGGTAAGCTCAGGCACGGATCTATCATATCATACAACAAATAATAATCTATCATGGCAAGAGAAATGAGATAGTAATTCTAATAAGCATGGCAAAGCATAATCATAACATAGCAGAGACATTTAAAATAAATGTCAGAATGGATCAATAAGAATGACAATCATACAATGGGAGTCATGAGTCAAATAAAGGAATCATATCAGGGTCAAATGTCAAGTCATCAAAGTATCCAAGGTTCATCGTCAAAGGTTCATAATCGAAGGTTCATAATCAAACGGTTTGTTTAAAGAAGTCTTTATCAAATGATTTTCATAAAAATGATCTTTAATAACGGTTTTCGTAAAAGTAGTCTTTTAAAATTAGTTTTCATAAAAGATAGCAAAATTCCATATAAAAGTGGTATCGCATCGTTCGTAACATCATTTTAAAATAGTTTTCTCAAAACATTTCCATGATATAATTAAGAAAGGCTTTCGCATCTAGTTACCAAAATCAAATGAACCTTCAAAGTATCAAGTGATTCGAATATTAATGTCATAGGGTAACGAACGAATTATGTCAAGTATCGTACATAGGGATCACAATGAACGAATGTCAATGAATCATAATATCAACGAAGCATATCAACGAATGAATCAAAGAACAGGGGATCATAGCAATGGCTTAAGGGAATCTTATAACGAATCAAAGGTCAAGATCAAAGAGTCATGAGGATGAAAAGATCGGGAGTAAACTCCATCTTCAACGAATCTACACGAATTTATGATCGTCTGATTAATAACTTATTTTAAATCAGATTACTTATTTTAGTAGGCTTTCCATATTTAGTAACTTTCCATATTTAGTAGCTTAAGGTTCATAATGCCATTTACATAAGTTTAGGGTTCATAGTGCAAATATAACAAGTTTAGGGATTATAGTGTCATTATGGTAAGATTAGGGTATGAAATGTAAATATTCTAAAGTTACATATTTTCACAAGTTAAGCCCTTTAGTTTAGAAAAAAATGACAATTCAAACCCTTAGTTTAAGAAACATACACATAACACCTTGTTAATCCTTTTTAAACCCTTAACAGTTTTTATATACGAAATTGTTATGTTAAGACGAATTTATGAATCATATAAGAACTCAGAAATAAAATCCCCAAAATTTCCCAGAGATACCTCAATGTCTTAAGTATTTTATGTAATTTTTCCAGATTTTATTAAGTAGTATAAGTACGAATGAAAAATCAATTTCCACAACATGTTCCCGAATCGGATCTGATGAAACACCCGAAAAGTTTGTATTTCTTTTCCCCATCTAGAAAATTTATAAAAATCTACAAAAATTCCAGTAATTACTAGACTTATGAACTATTACTCAGTTAAAAGGGCACCTTCTGATTCGACATGGTTTGCAAATTAAAAATCGAAAACACGGACTGTTTTTCCAGACACACGAATTCAGTTTTACACTCGACTTTCTAAAAATCAAAAAGTTGCCTTCCCGACCTCTAAAAATTACAAGGGTTACTTTTCCAGAAAGCTATTTTCTTGAACTTAGTTTTAGACTCCGAAAACACCCAAAAACACTTTGTTATCATCAAGATCCAATCGATTAAAATTGACTAAAATTCCTGGACAGAAACTAGGTTCATGACTTTATGAAATCAATTAGGGTTTTATTATTCCAATGATTATTTCTTGATACAAAGCAATTATATTTGACATCAAAGCAGCTCTAGGTCGATTCATATGTGTTTTCACATGTTCATATCAATTCAAATCAAAACAATAACAATAGGTCAATTACATAAGGGTTTTCATAGGTCGTTATTTCATGTATAACCGTTTGTGATTTCATGTGTCTAATGAGATTAACAAAACAACAAGAATCAATCAAACAAAGTTGAATTGAACAAGGATGATATATGTACCCTCGTAGCGTGATCAAAGGAACAAGAATAAGATGGATCGAACACCAAAAATCCCAGCCGAATACCTTAGTTATATACTCCCTTCGACAGCCTCTTTAAACCACAATTGAGTACCACTTCGCACCAGTAACCACACGACTAGAACAC
This sequence comes from Artemisia tridentata subsp. tridentata, assembly GCA_021014915.2. Lineage (NCBI taxonomy): Eukaryota > Viridiplantae > Streptophyta > Magnoliopsida > Asterales > Asteraceae > Artemisia > Artemisia tridentata. Next base: position 285,331,974 of record CP139503.1, read on the forward strand.
CAATTTAAGACCACAAAGGACCTCCTTTTTCTGCTGTGATGGATTGAACAGAAGGAGGAGAAAAGAAGTTGCAACAATCGATTTTTTTTGTAGAGGGTTTTTAGGGTTTGAAGTGATGGGTAAAAGAAAAAGATCGGTACATATAATTTAGGGACAAACCGTGTTTTTGGTTGAGCCATACATGGAAAGAACTAAAATTATGGGATTGTTATCAATCAAGGTTTATTGCATTCTTGTCCTTGTACTTAGCCGAAATTTTGATCTAAATGACACATTAAAAGTCGCCTAATATGACTAGGATTTTAGAACATTTGTTTTTGTGATTTTTAAATAATAATGTAAGGTTTTTATTTACTTTAGGTCACACGTTCATATCGTATGGTTTCGAGTCATAACATGATATATAACTCAAGTTTTTATTTATAGCGTATTTCATAAGTTCTTAAAATTTCAAATTCAGTGGGTATTTTGGTCATTTCAGATTGTGGTAATTTTGGGGTTTTACACTTGTTAGCTTTTTAATTTTTCTTGTTAGCTTTTTACTTGATTCTTGATGTTGGTTGTTTCAATTTTGGTTCGGTTTCAAAAAAAGAAGACATAAGAAGGTGGTGTTCGTGGTTATGTGTTCAAAACAAGATTTTTGTGGGTTTGAGTTAGTGATAAAGGCTAACAAGTAAAAAGCTAACAAGTAAAAAGGCTAACAAGTAAAAACCCACAAGGGATTAAGAGGAGAATGACTTGTCATTTTGAGAAGATTTTTGTGTGTTGGAAACATTATGGTGGAGGCTGGGACCCATATGATGATTCAGGTAAAGAGTTTAAGGAACTGGTTGGAAACATTATGGTGGAGGCTGGGAAGCCGAATATAGTTGATTATTTTCTTGTGTTGCGAAAGATGGGCCAACAAGGGATTAAGAGGAGAATGACTTGTCATTTTGAGAAGATTTTTGAGATATTTGAGGAGTTGATTAAAGAGAGGCTGGTTATGAAAAAAACAAAGCAATATGATGTTTTGGAAAGTTAGCGAAGAGAACCTAGATGAGATAAATCAGTCACACATCAAGAGCATCTATCCTTTGTTTTAATATGAAAAGAACTTCAAAACAAGATTTTTGTGGGTTTTTGATGTGTTGCTTGAGTTTGTGTGTTGATTTGTGTTGATGTTGATGGTTTGGTGGTGATGTCGTGGTGGTTTGGTGGTGGTCGCCAATTGTGGTGGTTTGGTGGTGGTTGCCAACTGTGGTGGTTGCCAGTTGTGGTGGTGGCCGGAGGTGATGGTATGAAGAAAAAAAATATAGAGATAAGGTGTGTGTGGCTGGAGGTAATGGTGGGATGGTGAAAAGACACAATTACCCTTCCATATGCACGTCACATGACCAATTTAACGATCAAACTAACGGAAAATTTAGTCAAGGGATCAAACCCGTTATGGGTCGCAACCACAGGGACTGGATCCGTTAAAAAAAAGTAAATGAACTATATCCGTTAAACTCGACAGACGACAAAGACTATTTTTGAAATTAACTCTTTAAATAGGGTAAATATGAAATTGACATGAAAATTTAAATAAGCCTATAAACATAGAAAAATAATGTAATCCAAAATTCCAAACACTCCTTGTCGACTAATAAAAATTGGTTAGGATTATACTCAAACCCAAACACCATCTTTCCTTACTTTCACATTTCAACTCATCACAATCATTCAACCACACTCGATCAAATCAAATAAAATCAAATCACATCGTCTATTTAAATAACCAAATCCATTCCCATATATCATCACAAAACCCAATCACTCACACGATCACATGAATTAATAACAAACAACCTAGGGTTTATAAAAAATTGAATTAAAAAAAAAAAAATGAGTTCACAAAAGAAACGAAGTGGAATACAAATAGAAGCGTTTAAACATCGTGTGGTTGTGGATCCGAAATATGCAGAGAAGACGTGGAAAGTGCTGGAGCATGCGATTCGTGAGATTTATAATCGGAATGCTAGTGGTCTTAGTTTCGAAGAGCTTTATAGGTTTTTTTTTTTTTTTTTAAATTTATTTTAGCTTGTTATTTATTTAATTTTGGTGCTTATTAGGAGATAGTTAGGTAAATAATGATTGAATTTGTAGAAGATGATAGGAGACGAAAACGTAGTTTGTTTATAGGCAGTTTAGCTTTTAGCTTATAGAATATAAAGCTTGTTTGGCTTTTGAATGTTGTTTAGACGCTACTATTTGAAACGCTAATAAAAGAGGCGGTTAGCGTTAGCGTCTAAATTTTATGCTATTTCGCTACCAAACACTTTTATAAAATAAACAGCTATGGCTAAGTGTTATTGCTAGTTTTGCCAAACATGCCCTAGACTGTTTGGCGATGAGGCTTCCGGAGCGTTTAGAAATAATGCTTGTTTGGCGACGAGCGAGCTTTTTTATTTTTGTTAAGCGCTACTATTTGTAACGCTAATAAGAGAAGCGTTTGACTTTTACATCATTTTAGAGTTTATAATTACAGATATAGCTGTGTTACTAATGGGTTTTATGAAACAAACAACTACTGCTCGTGTTGCCCAACATATGTGCTTTGCATTTAACTTTAGAAGTTTGTTTAAAAGCTACTATATGAAGCGCTAATATAAGAAGCGTTTAGCGTTTGCCTATCACATGATTTTACACTTTATAATTTACGGATACAACTGTGTTATCAAAAGGTTTTATAAAACAAACCTCCACTGGAAGTTTTGCCATACATATGTGTACTTATGGGTTAATTCTTTGTGAAGACGTTGTATGTTTGGTTTTTTTAGGAGTGGTTTTAGTTAGTGTTGGTGCTAAGGGAATTGGAGGTTTTGCATTAAGTGTTTGCGATTGCTTTTGACGGGATATCAGTCTGGTCTGAAACGGAGATTATAGTTGAATAGTACATTTTGGCTGATATAGTTGACGTCGTGCAGCTTTCTCTTTAATTGTCTATAGCTATTTTCATCCCATAAGCATTATGCAAAGTACTAGGGTTATAGTTTTATACAGACTAGGATGCAAGAAGGTCTGCGGCGCTATATCTTGAAGGCTGGTTCTGTCGTTCTGATAAACAGATGCAAGAAGTTCCTATACATGGGAGGCATAGAGTGTTGCCATCAGTTTACTTCTATAATCTTCAAGCTATTGATGACTGATATAATTGTTAGGCTCTGGTCTAGGACTGTGTATTAGTTTGTGCTGCTAAAAGGGATGTACAGGGTCCATGGTTCTACCAATCTTGTGTGTCAGGGTTTTATCATTTACTTTAGTTGACACGGATTTTTTAATAGGTAGAACGGGTGATGTGAAATATAATGGTCTTTTAGCCCTGTCCTATGGATTCAGGATTAAAGACAATAAGTATTTTTAACCATCTGATCTAGTTTATATATCAAGGTTTTTGCTATCCATGCATGTCAGAGGATCACTAATAATATTATTGTTGTTTGGTGATAATACAAGATATGTGGTTTGGCTATCAAGTTACTTGATTTTGCGTTTTTAAATGAAAACGTTTTCATTTGGAGTATAGTCTGTGCCAATATGGTATAATTATTGTATTTGAAGATTATAGTGATGGCTTGGCCATCTTAATTACTAAACTTTTACCTTGGAAGAGCCTTTTTTTTTTACGTGTCAGACCATGAGACCAACATAATATAATTTTATTTCATGTCCTTCCGCTCCTCATATTCCTTCATCTTTTGTATCGTGGAACATTAAGGTTCATTTTTGCCTTACTGGGAAACCGTTATTCACCTGTATTACTTTTTCTGTGTTAAAGCTTAATGTACATATAACCGTCTGGTTTTGTTCATCAGTAACGGGTGCATGCATGCGGAAGATGTTAGCTTCCATTCTTATTCCTTATCAACCATCGTTTGATTGATAACATGGGCTATTAGTTTCTTTTTAAGGCTACAAAAAATCTACACTAGTGATGTGTTATTATTGGTATCAAAGCAAGGAGTATGCTCTCACTTCAAAAGTCTAAAATGATCAATGAGATCAGGTTACAAGTCTTAGTGTTATACTTTCTGAGGGTTGGGAATGATGACCTCTTGGGTTGTAGCCAGTGTAGTCAAAAGCGAGAAAAGCGAGCGCTTAAGCGAAGAAGCGAAGCGAAGCGCCCTAAAGCGCTTTGATTCTAAAGAAGCGAGTCGTTTTACTAGAGCGAGAAAAAGCGTTGTGAGGCGACCGAAAAGCGCTCGCTTTTTTGTATAACGGCTAGTTTTTAATTTTTTAGCTAATGAAGTTGTACAGCCGGCCCTAATCTTCTAAATTAGGTTAAATAATTACAAAACTAACCCTTTAGTATAATATTATAAATACTAACAGTTATTAACAATTATTAATCACACAATCCTCTCTTCCCATCATAGGACACTCTATGATGAATCCGCCAAGGAACTTGTAGATGAAGATGATATAGTGGATCTTGGAAACGATGAGGAAATAAGAAATGAGAACTTAGATGATTATTCTGAATAAAAATAGTAGAATTTAAGCTTTAACTATTTGAATGAACTTCTCTTTTGTGGTCTTTTTATATTAAAAAGAAGATTTTAAGATAATTATGTTTTTATTTAATCATTGTTTTCATACTAGACACTATTATATGCACAAAGGGTAAAAAGTTAACTGAAGCGCTCGCTTTTGTCGCTTCTCGCTTCTCGCTTTAGGGAAAGGCATGTCGCTTTGAGGTTGCTTTCGCCTTTGACTACTTTGGTTGTAGCAAGGCTTAGTGTTATACTTTCTGAAGGTAGGAAAAATAACACAGATCATAGAGCGAAGTAGCAAAGGCACGGAGCATGGTTTGAACCATACAGTTACTTTGTAACAAGAAAACACGAAGTCCTTTTACTAGTAAACAATGTCTACCCCTTGTCATGTGATGTCAACACCTCCTGCAATTCACATTTTTTTGGCAACTTCTATGTGGGTCTCTCTGCTGTTTGTTTCACAGCAATTGAGTTTTTCTTCTTTCTAGTTATGAGTGACACGTCTTAGTGTAATTACTAGTAGGCTTTGTATTATTTTATTATTATTTTTTTCACTTTGAAACTAATTAGTAACTATAATGGTTTGCTTCTTTGTATGATTGTCACTTCTGTTTGTTGATTTTTTTCATTTGTTTCTTGTGGATCAGTTATGAAAGACTGCTTTTTGTTTACCAACTCAGAGTCTTCACGTCTTGTAGCGTTGGCATTAAATTACCAAAAAATTTCTCTATGTAATTATGTCTTTATAGAGTATATCTGTTATTATCCCCTTCCTCTCATTTTGTCCTTACCCCATAGAGAAAATGGCACATACTGTGCTCCATGGCTCAGTTGTTTGTTGTTTCCGTTTCTGATTCACATGCCATTATTGCTATGGTAACTATGTATTTTGTGACTAAACTTCATATAAACAATAGACTGTATATGACAATCGATAATATCCATATGTCTTTTGTTTATTTTTAATTATTCTGACATTTCCATCTACAATATTAACTCCAATGTTTGTTGTTATGTTGTATTTGTCATACTCTTTTCTATGGCAATTGTGTTGATGATATCAATCTTTGGTTATTGTTGAGGTTCAAATTTATAGCAATAATAACTCTTCCTGAAACAAATGTATGACCTCTGACATCTACCTGTGTTTTGTATATCCAGGAACGCATACAATATGGTTCTGCACAAATTTGGAGACAAATTATATGCTGGACTTGTATCAACTATGACGTTGCATTTGAAAGAAATAGCAGCTTCAGTTGAGGCATCTCAGGGGTCTTTGTTTCTAGAAGAACTGAATAAGAAATGGATGGAACACAACAAAGCATTGCAAATGATAAGAGACATATTGATGTACATGGATAGAACCTATATTCCCAGTACGCATAAGACTCCAGTTCATGAGCTTGGGCTAAACTTATGGAGGGATCATATTATCCACTCTAGTAATATCCAAACAAGGCTGAAAGATACACTCCTGGAAATTGTGCAAAAGGAAAGGGGCGGTGAAGTTATTAACCGAGGTTTGATGAGAAACATAGTGAAAATGCTAATGGATCTCGGTTCCTCTGTCTACCAACAAGATTTTGAGAAGCCTTTTCTTGATGTCTCGGCCAACTTCTACCGAGGGGAATCTCAACAGTATATTGAATGTTGTGATTGTGGTGATTATCTTAAAAAAGCTGAGAAGCGTTTGAATGAAGAGATTGAACGAGTGTCTCAGTACTTGGATGCTAAAACTGAAGTTAAGATAACTAATGTAGTGGAAAAGGAAATGATTCAAAGTCAAATGAACAGGTTAGCTCACATGGAGAACTCGGGGTTGGTTAATATGATTGTGGATGACAAGTATGAGGATATGGGACGGATGTACAATTTGTTCCGTAGGGTACCTAATGGACTAACTTTAATAAGGGATGTGATGACTTCACACATTCGGGAAACAGGTAAACAACTGGTTACTGATCCAGAAAAGTTAAAAGATCCCGTGGACTTTGTACAACGCCTATTGGACGAAAAAGATAAACATGACAAGATCATCAACCTTGCATTTAACAACGATAAAACGTTCCAAAATGCTTTGAATTCTTCGTTTGAGTATTTCATTAATTTGAACACCCGGTCTCCTGAATTCATCTCGTTATTTGTGGATGACAAGCTCAGGAAAGGGTTGAAAGGGGTGAGTGAAGAGGATGTTGAGATTGTACTAGACAAAGTGATGATGCTTTTCCGTTATCTTCAGGAAAAAGATGTATTTGAAAAGTATTACAAACAGCATTTGGCAAAACGTCTTCTTTCGGGTAAGAGTGTATCTGAAGATGCAGAGAGAAGCTTAATACTGAAGCTAAAAACGGAATGTGGGTATCAATTTACCTCAAAGTTGGAAGGGATGTTCACTGACATGAAAACGTCTGAAGACACGATGAAAGGGTTTTATGAAGCCATGGGACATTTGTTAGCAGATGGACCAACACTCTCTGTGCATGTTCTCACCACCGGCTCATGGCCCACTCAATCAACCACCACGTGCAACCTTCCTCCCGAAATCCTCTCTGTATGTGATAAGTTCAAAACGTATTATCTCGGGACCCACAATGGAAGAAGATTAACATGGCAAACAAACATGGGTTCTGCTGATATCAAAGCAACCTTTTCCAAAGGTGTAAAGCATGAACTTAATGTTTCAACGTATCAAATGTGTGTTCTGATGCAATTCAACGATGCAGATCGGTTGAGTTACAGAGAAATTGAACAGGCGGTTGAGATACCCAGAGTGGAATTGAAACGGTGCTTGCAGTCGTTGGCTTGTGCAAAGGGAAAGAATGTTTTGAGAAAAGAACCCATGAGCAAAGATATCAGTGAAAATGATGTCTTTTTCTTTAATGAAAAATTTTCTAGCAAATTTTACAAGGTGAAGATCGGAATGGTGGCGGCACAGAAGGAGTCTGAACCTGAAAAGCAAGAAACGAGGCAGAGGGTGGAGGAGGACAGAAAGCCACAGATCGAGGCAGCGATTGTTAGAATTATGAAAGCAAGGCGGGTGCTTGACCACAACAATATTGTAGCAGAGGTTACAAAGCAGCTTCAGTCGAGATTCTTGCCGAACCCTATAGTTATAAAGAAAAGAATCGAATCACTTATTGAACGTGAGTTCTTAGAAAGGGACAAAGAAGATAGAAAGTTGTATCGGTACTTGGCTTGAGAAGAAAACAAGCATGATCTGATTATGTTCTATTGTTCTGTGATTTCAGTATCTTTGAAGTGGTGGAAAAATTAAAATGATGCAGTTTTAGTTTCAGTTGATACTCAGATATGGATTCTGTTCTTTTTGTTTTGGTCTTTTTGTACGTCTTTTTTTTTGTTGCAGCTTCTGATTTCAGATGCTTAGTCGTACAGGGCAATGATTGAATCCGCATTTTTCAATGGAAATGATATAAAATTCATGATCTGGAAAAGAAAAAACGCGTAACATACTGGTTTTATGGTCTTTTGGCAAAGCAGAATAAAGATTATTATAACTTTCATTTGAATGTATCATCTGTGATTCATCTTGTCACTTGTCATTTTTCATCTACAATTTTGAAGTCCTAAACCATTCAGATGTACACAAATAATCAAATATCATCTTAGATGAGTTTTTACATTTGCCAAAGTCCTCAGTTAACTTTGTTGGTTAAAATTGAACCTTGAGAAGATAATGAAAAAAGTTGTATTTTAGACTTATTGCAAATCTTTTTCGAGGTAACTACACATTTTGTAAAAAACAATTTTAGAGACCAAACCTTACACAAGTGATACATAACTGATATATTTAACCTGAGAGAAAGAAGTATATGATTATTGCAATTTGCAAGTAACGGTTAAGCTGTCAACAATCAATCAGTTGCGTACTTAACCAATGAAAGGGATTGACTTGGATTTATTAGACGCTTGTTTATGAACACATCCAATTGTTTAGAAGAGCTAAAATCCTTTTATCAATAAAATATTTTCTCTTCAGAAATTATAAGAAAATGTCCCCTGAAGACAAAAGTGTTGCTTTGTTAGTGTGTGAACATGAATATGCTTCTGCATTATGTCTGATACTCAGTTATTAGGACTGATATAGCACAACTATTTGTATCAATTTCACACCTAAACATAAAAATACATAACTTGTTAGGAAGTGTCAAAGTTACATTAAATAGTTGCACATAGTGCGATATATACTCTTCAGCGTGCCTTTTTCATTTTAATTTTCTTTATTTTTTCTTATCTTGTCGTTTTTATCAGACGACATAGGAAGAACTGCTTATTAGGTTTGTTTGTGGCGTTTTTATACTATATAGGTAATAAAAACAGTATAAGCTCCATATTTGAGCATGCTAGTATTTTCTTGTGTTGTTTTAGATCAGTGTAATCTGGTGGGACTAGCTAGGATGGATGATAGGGATCATGAATCATTTCAAAACTGTCTCCAAAATTCCATCATGTTGTTCACAGACATGCAATATAACATACTTATATACATGATGGCCCATCCTGGATTAAGACTTATGATTTTAAATTATAAAGGATGGACAAATAGCGGTAAAACAAGTTTATCACTATAGATGTAAGAAACTAGAGTCTATCTTCACACGTTTATAACCCAAACAAAAGTTGCTAAAAGTTGATTTAGAGAGTAAATTGACTGCAAATAATAATTTATTAAGACATGTATAGTGACAGAATCTGTTTTATATCTATAAAAATGGATTACTAAGACATTTCCATGAATCTTTTGGTTTAAATGATGTCTGTATGCACTTGTCATTATTGATAATTTGATTTGCTTAAATTCAAACAACTTTTTACTTGATGTTGGCCCTTCCTTTGTATTTTGACTTTGCTCCAAGTCAACCCGATGGACACTTCATTTGTTTTGGGTCGAAAAAATAAGCATCAAGTAAAGATGTTGGTGTTAGTGAAAGCTTATTCTCATGTGGTACTGTGTTAAATATCATTGTTTCATTTACCTTGTTTAAAAAAACTTTGAAGCGTTATCAACTTCATACAGTTTGCTGAAGTGCTATATGTAAAATATCAAAAGAGCTTTATTGATTGAATATGTTCCGAATTACATAAGATAGTATGTCTATTTATAATATAGCATAGCTTTGACAATAAGCTAACATAAACCCTAAACCCTAAACTTAATGGACCCTAAGCCCTTGATTAGGCTTGGGCCTTAACCTATCATCTAACACTCCCCTGCAGTTTGAACGTGAGATTTCCGGACGTACAAGCTGGATAGGATGTTGAAATCACCCTCTTCTTCTCTTCCTTTTTTTCTTCTCTTCTTTGATGTTCATTTGCACGGAGATGTACTTTTATTTGGCAACATAATTGCATATTGCTTCGCGGTTTCCTCCATTTTGATGACGTTTGCTATTTTTTTACGTCATGTCTTGCTTTGCCTTTTGGAGGGAGCGGCAATTTGGTGGTCAACTTTTGTTGTCAACGACAATGATCTTCGACAACGACAACAATTTTATGAGGAAAAAGGTTGTTTGATGGCAAATCAACATATTTTTGACGGCCAGGGTTTTGTGAAATAGGGTTTAAGCATTGAAAACGGATAAACAAATCCTAATTAAAAAAAAAAAAAAAAAAAAAAAAAAAAAAAAAAAAAAGAGAAAATAAATGGATCCCTCCGGATCACCAGCAAGTAGCCGATGACTGGAGGATAGCAATTTTTGTTGGTAGATCTAACCTAAAGCTCTGATACCATGTAAAATATCAAAAGAGCTTTATTGATTGAATATGTTCCGAATTACATAAGATAGCATGTCTATTTATAATATAACATAGCTTTGACAATAAGCTAACATAAACCCTAAACCCTAAACTTAATGGACCCTAAACCCTTAATTAGGCTTGGCCTTCTAACATTATACTCATTGTTCCTCTTCTTATAGAATATGGCAAAAAGTGGTCAACATATGGTTGTCCAATGTCCATATAGTCCTCAACAAAGTCAAATTCTTAAAGACAACCCTTCTATGATCACAAGATATAATAATCTTTCAGACCTTCTATTAATGTTCCGATCATTATCATGGGCATATATGTCATTTTAACTGTGAATTTGTCGACAAAGAAAACGCCAAGACAAGTGATTTCAGACATCCTAAAATGAAAAGTATTACTGTATGAATTTATAAGGGAAAGATTTGTTTGATATATCTCCATGAGATACAAAAGTTTTCACATCAGACGTTGACAGACCAGATGGTTTTATTTGACAAAAAGAATGAAATTATGATAAGCATGAAGTTAGGAAAGCGCCTTTTTTGTATCATTGATGACTAAACTGTTGCTACGTCCAATATCTTAATCTATATAAATCACAACACTATTGAAGGTTTTCCTGTCATTTAGTGTTGATTTGGAAGAAACGAACAATAAAAAGGCCAAGTTATGAGTTTATTAAGATTATAAATTAGCCCTCAAGCAAACACACAATGGCCATATCTTGTTGCTGTTCCTAACACAATGCTCCCTATCAAGCTTCTTTCATTGAAGTGTTTGTGAAAACAGGCTAAAGTTTCGGCGACAGTCCCCTTTTAAAAAAGCATATTGGCCCAAAATGTCCATAATCTTGGTTTAGTTCAGAGCTCAAGTTTAATTAGATGGATGATGTCATGTTACCAGGTTTTAGGTTTCATCCCACAGATGAAGAGCTTGTTGGATTCTACTTGAAAAAGAAAATTCAGCAACGGGTTCTTCCTATTGAGCTTATTAAACAAGTAGACATATACAAATACGATCCATGGGATCTACCAAGTAAGCAGCTCGATCAGTCACTGAGTCAAGATGTCTATTCTTTAAGTGTGCTTTAATTTTTATTTCTTTTTGGTTGTATAGATTTGGCGCCTACTGGAGAAAAAGAATGGTACTTTTACTGTCCAAGGGACCGTAAATACAGGAATAGTGCACGACCAAATCGTGTGACAGGATCTGGTTTTTGGAAAGCCACTGGCACTGATAGGCCGATATACTCATCTGATGGAACAAATTGCATTGGTTTGAAAAAGTCGTTGGTGTTCTACAAAGGACGAGCTGCTAAAGGGATTAAAACAGATTGGATGATGCATGAGTTTCGACTGCCTTCACTTACTCAGTCTCAATCTTCACCAGTTAAAAAGACCTTGGATAAAAGCCTTCCACCAAATGTAAGAATTGAAGTACTATTTTTTGGGAAGTTTGGGATTGCTTATTATAAATTGCTTATCTGCTTACAAAGCTAAGTTAATTTTAAGTGATTAAGTACTTCAGAAATAAACAGATCAATAAGCACTTTATCCCAAATACCATCATCCAAGGAGGTGTTTATGATTGCTTATTAAACTGCTTATTTCCTTCTGGAATAAGCTGTTTGGACAAACATTTCAACTTGATCATTTAAAACAACTCAACTCGCTGACAAAGAATCAGTTAAGCGGGATGGATTAACAATTCAAATATCCTCAAAAATGTTTATCAGCTGTATCTAAACACAACATGCAGATAAACAGTTTTAGTATGCAACACCGAATTTGCCTTTAATTCCTATTTCAATATATGTAGGATGCATGGGCAATATGCAGAATCTTCAAAAAGACAAGTTCTATGGCACAAAGAGCGCTTTCGCAGTCATGGATATCTTCACCACAAGACTCTAGTCACCTATGCAACAATGACTCAAGTTTTTCACCTCTTGACATCCCCTCATACACGCCCATAAATCAAACCACGTCAAAACTGCCACCCTTTTCAATCCCACAAACAGATTTTCCTAGCCGTTTCATGTTTTCAACCGCGGATATACCAACTCCAATCACAACAACGGCCACACATGATATCACCCCAATGATGTTCAATCTTGACCCTGATCTAGTTGGAGACTCAAGCCATACTTCTGACAGTATGGGATACGTGTCAATGAGCTCACTACAAGATATGCAAGGACGTATAGACACTGAAGAGCATGACGCACATTTGATCAGACCCATCACTTCATTTCCTTTTAGCCTACCATCAAACGTTCACGATGACTGGAATCTTAATATGTCATGGGATGATTCTCATTCTCCTACTTGTCCTAGTGAGATATCGACTACATACTCTACAGATAATTGTTATACTTAGTCATACTGTTTTTGTATATCTTTTGTTCGGTATGACTGTACAGGACTTGAAAATTTTCGTTCTTTTCGGTGTACATTATCATGTAATTAAATACCTGTACATGCCAGAACAGAAGATGATACAAATATTAAGATACTAAATATATTATGTATATGTGTTTTTTATATTCTATGATGATGATATTATAAAGTTTATTAAAATGGAAACAAATTGCATAAGCTGGCCTCTTTTAACATATGTAGCTTTTTAGAGTAAACTCTTTGTTAGAAACTTGCTAACTAAAGAAACCTTCCGTGGGCCGACATATATTTGGGCCCATTTGAGACTTATACCCTCGCTAATATATTAACGCTTTTTTAGAAAGTTAGAAAGTTTGAATGTGGGGAATATAAACTCTAACTCGATACATTCGTGGGTGTCGAATGACCCTTTCTTAAAAACAAACTTTAAGCAATGTTTAGTTGTTTTTTGCAAACCAGTAAGAATAGAGATTAAACCCATGACTTATTTCTTCAAAAACCTTTTTTCCAAACCTCACAAGAACATTTGCGCTGGAAGAGTAGCCGTACGGAGGCGGATCCCTATGGATAATATATTACTCCATCCGTCTCAAAATTATAGTCCATATTTTCTTTTTGTATGTCTCAAAATAATTGTTCACTTTCATTTTTAAGTGATAAAAATAGAATTTAGTGAGGGAATATTATATTTGAGTGGTTGAAAATTATAGTATTCTCAATTTTATTAAATTATTTGATTTTTGTCTTCTAACAATAATTTTGAGACGGAGGGAGTAACAATTAGCATAAAAAGGATATAAAAAATATTGTCTTTTTTTTCATTCATTCCCGTCATCAATAATATGAGTCTTCTCTATTTTGTTTATTTATATATTAAAATTACTTAAACAAAAATCGTTATCTTTTCATGAAGTTTATAAACTTGTCGCAACGAACTAACATACTGCTCAGCAAAGCAGCGGCGACGACATATAGTTCTTCGGATGCAAGGTCTTTTCGTTGCGGTTCACACGTCTTCATTCCATAGGTCTTGATACACGGATTTTAAATGATTAGAATGTTGGTAATAAGGTCACACTAGAAAAAGTTGAAATGACTTGCCAGTGGGTTATAACCATTCGTAATCTAACCTAATTTCAATAGAGGATTGTAGAAAGAAATTACTCCGTAGAAATTAATTGATAGGGCCCAAAAGTGGGGAACATAAGAGCAAGACGGGTCGGGTTGTTGAGTAACATGTTGCTTCGTTTTTCAATTTGCTCATCCATTAAATCATCATTCATTCTTTCTTTAATCACGTTCTTAGAAAATTCCATTAACATCAATCTTATGCATCTCTAAAATTTGTTAGTTATATTTCAATATAAGTGTATACCATCTCTATATATGTAACTTCTTAACTTCTTTGTTGACGAACCATCTATATGTAAATTTTGATAATTAATTGTTTGAACAAAGACTTGGTGGAAGTACGTATATCTAAACTCTATAATATGCCTTGTTTGTGACAACGACATTAAAACAGAAACCTATTTTGTTTTTTGTGAAGTAGCAACACAAACTTGGAGTAAAGTATAACTTTGTGGAAGATCCCAACTATCACAACCTCGATCGTCAGTCGTCTCTCATGAATTCAGTTCTCGAGTTTTAAGTGAAGGGAAATGGAAAAGAATAGGAAAGAGAAAAGAATAGGAAAGAGAAAAGGAAGTGTTAGTTGATAAGTTCTTGAGATAGAGGAAATGAAAATAAAGTAATAATAAATTATATTCTTGAGTGAGAGGAAAAGAAAAATAACTTGTTCAAATTATATGTATGCCCTTTAGTTGTTAATGTTAAGTCTTTTAAAAAGGGTATATTAGTCTTTACACCACATATGTTTCCCTTTCTTTTCCATTTCCTTCCAAAAATGGGAGAAAGATTTTCTTAACAAAACTTCCTCCCATTTTCCCTTCCATTTCCCTTTCCTCTTTTAAAAAAAACTCAAGAACACAAAAAACTTTCTATTTCCTTTCTTTTCCTCTCCTATTTTAACTCGAGAACTGAGTGTATGTTGTCAACCTAGCATATTCGGTTTCCTTTTTTTTTTGTGAAAGAGACGAGGGCTAGTTAGTAACTTTTGTATAAATGTAGGGACCAAACTTGTTAAGTTGTAAAGTTTGGTAGTTATTTCTTTTCCTTTATATTTGTAAATCCGTTGGACATTTCACCCATCAATTCAATAAACCAATTTTCCCTCCAAATTACTCTCTTGTTTGTTAGAACTTCACATGGTATCAGAGCTTCATCCATGGAGTTCTGACCATTAAAAACCGTTAAAAGGTCTGTTATTTCACACACAAGTGTGCTAGAGTGTGTCTAGTATGTGTTGATACTCTGTTTTCACGTTTCCGCGCAATCTTGTTAGTTTCTTGAGTTCTTGATCAATCAATAATGGCAGCCACATCAACAGAACCCACACCACCAGTACTTTTCCAGAATCCACTCTATCTTCATCCTTCTGATGGGCCTGGATCTCTAACTGTTCAAGAAAAACTCACTGGTGCACAAAACTATCGTGCATGGAGAAGAGCCATAGAGATAGGGTTATCCATAAATAGGAAGTTAGGTTTCATTAAAGGCACTGTGATTAGGTCAACAACTGATGCTAATCTTGCTGAATTGTGGGACACGTGTAACAATATGGCGATTTGTTGGATTATGGGGTCTGTGAGTGATTCAATTGCTAAATCCATTATGTTTGTTGGGACAACAAGTGAAATATGGTTGCAATTGGAAATAAGGTTCTCTTTGAGTGATGGAACAAGAAAGTATAAGTTGAATAAAGATACATATGAGATCACACAATCTGGTAGATCAATTGGAGAGTATTATACAAGAATGAAGTGTGTTTGGGAGGAATTGGATAATATCAATGTGTTGCCTGTTATAAGTGAGATTACTCCTGAGATTTCTGTGTTTTTGGCTAGTTTGAATAAGCAAAAGGAAGAGCAAACGCTGTTTCAGTTTCTTAATGGTTTGGATGATCACTATAGTCATCAAAGAAGTCAGATCTTGATGATTGTTCCTTTGCCAAGTGTGGAGAATGCTTGTTCTTTGCTGCAGCAAGAAGAGTCACAGAGGTTGTTGTTTGGATCTTCTTCTAGAGTTGAATCAACTGCTTTGTACAACAAGGGGAATGTGAAAGACAAGTGTTCTATTTGTGGTTTTAAGTGGCATCCACCAGAGAGATGTTGGGAGAAAGTGGGGTATCCTTCTTGGCATCCTAAACACAAAGCTGCTTCAAAACAGTTTAAGCCAAATCAAACTCAGAACAAGAATCAGTTTCAAGGTTGTGGAAAACTAGAAGGGGGGGGTTGAATAGTTTTACGTCTTTTTAAATTATTATAAAAACTTTGTTTTATACTTTTAATAACTTTAGATTCTAGTTTGTTATGAAAAATAAAACATAAATCTTATTATTAGTTATATAAGTATTCTTTTAAATTGATTGTAAAAGTTTTGGTTTCTTGAATGGATTTTCAATTTGATCTTTATGTGAAGTTGACCTCTAATTAATACTAGCAATTATATAAGCCTATGTGTATGAAAGTAATGACGATGCAAGTAAAGAAATAAATAAGGTATGGAAAGATCTAACCGAGACACGAGAGATTTATAGTGGTTCGGCTACAAGGACACCTTCCTTGCCCTACTCCACTCCCCGAGCACACCTTGCTCGAGAGTTTTCTTCACAACTTCAACAAGCTCCCTTATGGCGGAGAAAACCGTACACAACTTTGGCTTACACAGGTTTAACGACACAAAGCTAAATGTCGAGTTCTAATCGTAGCTAGAACCAATCTCACAACTTCACAACACAACTTCTACACGACTTAATCACGACTTCTTCACGACTTCTTCACAACGGCTTCACGACTTCTTCACGACTTCTTCACGACTTCAACACGACCGCTACACAACCTCTATGATGCGGCTTCACGACTTCAACACTATGTCTTCATGACTTAGGACTTCACGACTTCAACATAACCGCTACACAACCTCTATGCTACGGCTTCACGACTTCAACACTAGGACTTCACGGCTTCAACACGACCGCTACACAACTTCTATGCTACGGCTTCACGACTTCAACACTAGGACTTCACGACTAGGACATCACAACTTTAACACGACCGCTTCACAGCTTCTATGCTACGGCTTCATGACTTCAACACAAGGACTTCATGTCTTCTAAGCTACGGCTTCACAACTTCTACACCACGGCTTCACGACTTCTACATTTTGACCTCACAACTTCTATACCACAACTACTTATACAATATCTTCACTACTTACACACAACACTAATCTACAACACACACCTTTACATACAAATGAATGAATGATTTACAAACTTTGCTGAACACACAACTTAAGTAACATGATGATACTAAGTTGTAATACTTCTAATCTTGATTGATAGAAGTATTCTTCTTTTGCACTTGGATGGTGGAAGCTTGGATCACTTGGAAACCAATGCTTAAGATTACATGATCAAAGGTTTTTCTAAGATATGAAATGAGATCTACAACAGAAAGTTTTAGTGCAAAAGGGTTAAGAAAAAATCCAGGGGAAGGCTGGTATTTATAGGGAAAAATCTGGACAGCTGGAGCCTACTGGAGCGGGGGCGGTCCCCTTAATTATTAAGGGGGCCGCCTAGTAAAATTAAGGGGGCCGCCCCTACTGAACGTTGGCCAATTTTGTCCTTTTGTGGGGAAGGTTTTTCTGGAACATTTTAACTGATTTTGGTTAAAAATTTGAATTCATATTTTTATAAAAGATTAAACATTTTTATTTAATACCAAAAATGTTTTTCAAAAATATATAAAATATTTTTGATGTTTTATAAAAAATCTAGTTATTAAGAAAATGTTCCTTTGATCATATAATGCATTAAGCACTTGTTTATTCATACCTTAAGTGATTAAGTTGTAGAAATGAATATTTACAACTAAATACTTGTTTATTTGATAAGTTTATGTTTTAATGAGTTTACATTTTGTGATCATCAAAACATAGAGATATGAATAAATATTGATAATGTTTTTAGGCATTTATTTATGTCAACAATCTCCCCCTTTTTGATGATTACAAAACCTAAACTCATTAAACCAAAAAGTTTATTTTTGGAAAAGTATTTAGTGAGTTTACATTCACTTCTCCCCCTTTTTGTAGAATCAAAAAGGTTAAGCCGACAAAATTTAAACGTGAAATTTGTCGAGACGAAAACTCCCCCTTGATGTGTACTCCCCCTCGTTTGGGGCACCAAGGAATCGATATATGGAATACTTGCAAGAAAAATATTAGAAGCACAAGCATATATATAGCAAAAATAAGCATGCATATAAAGACATTCATTAAAAATGTTGTGTATCAATACACAACCATCCAAGATTATATTCAATTCTACATTAGCTAGTAAGTAATGCAATCTACATAATCATTCTAGGAGTACATGATCTTTCATGGGGCTTGCACACAAAATGGTTTGAAAAATTATTTTTGATTAAGCATTGCATATGCTTAATTTGGTGAGAATGAAGGTGGTGGTAGTGTAGTGGGTGAAAATGATGGAGGTTGTGGTGGAGGATGGTTGTTAAGCATGTGTTCAAGGAATGAAAACATGTAGTGTATCTCATCTCTAAGACCAAAGATGATGGTTTGGTTGTGGATGTGGTGGTATTGGTGATGATGAGAAATGAGCATCAAGAGGTGTTATTGGTGATATGGAAATGACAAGTTGGGTGAATGGAGGTTCTTGAGTAGGAGGTGGAGTTGATGCTCTTGATGGTGGTGATGAAAGGTGTGAGTTGATGTGGTTATTGATGGATGAAAGGGTGTTTTTGATGGTGCATTAGGTGCACTTGGGGATTAGTCATTGAGGTGGTGGTGATGGAGTTTTGGTGTCTTAGAGATGATTTTGGTGATAGCATGGTGAATGAAAATGGGTGTTTGATGGAGGTGATGGTTGATTTAGGTAAGGTTTGGGCTAGATAAAAGGGGTCGCAAGATGCAAAAGAAAACAGTAAATTTTACTACCCAGATGGCCGGTCCCCTTAATTGTAGGCCGGCCCCCTTAAAATTAAGGGGACCGCCTAGGGAATTAAGGGGGCCGCCCATCTGGTGTTTTCCCAGGCGACCAAATTTGAAAAATTTCCAGAAAAGGGTCATTTTTAGGGTGTTTTTGCAGCAAGCTCCATTTGAATCATGTACATCAAGAATGATTAAATAGTGGCATAAACATGTTAAATACGCATGCATACATTTAAAACATATTATGGAATAAGCATGTTATTAATCATCAAGCATGTATATATATCATGATATCAAGTATACAAGCAATAAGTAGAAAATTTTAAATTGCCTAAGAGATCCATTGGACTTGCTTGAGACATGAAAACTTGGATTATTTTGGATGGATGATGGTAAAGAGGGGGTAAAAAATGTTGGATTAATGGGGTTGTAAGTTTGGGTGTATGGATGTTGGAGAGAGTGTTGATGGAGGAATTGGAGGTGGAGAGCTTGGACTTGACCATGTTGAATGAGGGTTTTGATGTTGTTCAAGTGGTGGTGTTGGATTAGATCTAGTGAGAAGATACTCAATCCAAGTGAGACGCTCATTTAAGGCGATGGTTTGATTTTGGAGAAAGATGCAACAAGGACTATTGTTGACATGTTTCTCAATTTGACTCAAGTGATGTGGTGATGATGGTAATGATGGTGAGATGGATGGTGATGATGGTAATGATGGTTTGACTTTGGAAAAAGATGCAACAAGGACAATTGTTGACATGTTTCTCAATTTGACTCAAGTGATGTGGTGATGATGGTAATGATGGTGAGATGGATGGTGATGATGGTAATGATGGTTTGACTTTGGAGAAAGATGCAACAAGGACAATTGTTGACATGTTTCTCAATTTGACTCAAGTGATGTGGTGATGATGGTGATATGGATGGTGATGGGTTTAAGTTGCTTTGAGCAAGGTGCAAAGCAAGGAGAGCAGTAAGCTCATGGGCTTCCTTGAGTTCTTCAATGAACTTCAAGTGTTGAGTGGAAGGTGATGATGATGGAGAGTGGTTGTTATTTGGTGGAAGTGGTGGTGACACTTTTGGTGGTGGAGACACTTGTGAACTTGGGTAATTATGAGTGAATGAAGGTGGACATATGGATGATTGGTTATGTGTGTGAAAGGGTTCATTAGGATGAGGTTTAGGTGTTGGTTGAGTTTGAACAACATCATTTGTTGGGTTATGGCAAATGTCAAGCTTCCTCCTCCAAATGGGTATTTATGGTGAAGTGATGATGTGATTGTGGAAGGTAAATTTTGGTGAGTGGTTTGTGACAAAATGTGTTTGTGAATTTTGGGAAGTATAGGATAAAATGGGCTAAAAAATAGAAAAGGGGAGCAGCACCTTCGACCATCAGATGGCCGGTCCCCTTAATTAAGGGGCCGGTCCCCTTAAATATTAAGGGGGCCGCCTAATGAATTAAGGGGGCCGCCCATCTGCTGATTTTCAGGTTACTGGAAATGGGTTTTTGGCAGAAAATTTTGAAAGGGTTGTGTTTTTGGGTTTAGTTTCAAGCAAGTCCAACTTCTTTTGAGGCAATTTAGGATTTAATAACTTATGTATGCTAAGCATATTCATTAGACATCATTATCTAGCATGCAAACAACTCATTTAGCATGTAACATATATATGTTAGACAAGAAAACACTACATAGCACCAAGTAATTCATAGTATCATATTTAGGAAGATTAATAAGCTAGTTAAATAATCCTAATGAATATCTATGTGCATGGGAATGTAGAGTTGTGATAGCATGGACTTCTAGACTTGTACCAAGTGAGGTCTTAGTGAATAAATTATGGTTATTTTCAAATTTAGTTCACTTATAAGTGTCACATACATAAATATAGATGACAGATATGAGATCACCATGCATGATTTAAAGAAATGTTTTTGGCATTATTCAACAATGTTTGAAAGTGGGTTTTTATATGTATGTGAAAAATATTTTAATGAAATAGTTTTGGTTTTATTTCAAAATGTTTTTATGAGGAAAGAAAACATATTTTTCCAATCTTTGGTTTTGATAAACACGTAATTATGGACACAAGTTTGGAAGAAAGGTAAGATCGTGAAATATGTAAAATAGAAATGTGTCATAATCTTTTGAAAAATTATTTTTCCAAAATGTAAAGTTTTTGCAAGTTTAAAAATAAGTCCCATTAATTATAGGTTTAAAAAAAAATAATGGTTTATAAAAGATCTCATGCTCAAGTCTATTGTCACATGCTACCTCTTTCTACATATCCTATGACATTTACGCATGTATTATGACTAAATACAAAAATACATCATGTCAGAGTAGTTAGAGAAAAACAAAAGCTATTATAATGACAATGCATTCAACTAAACAAATAATTACGAAGGCATGCAGTCAAATCACATAGGAGCAAGTAAACATCTAGAAATTTTATATATGCAGTATGACATACATCTAGGAATGAAAAGCTCTAGTGAAAAGCAAAGTTCATAGCAGTAAACTATCGTTAGGTATATTTAGGAAGAATAATGTATTCAAGTTGGAGAATGAGTATGAGACTATTACTAGTGGTGCTCAATTCAGGCTAAACACGACCGTTTTTACGGGTTACACACACCCAACTTCTCACATAGAAGCAATTCAACCATTAGGTCAAATTGAGTTTCTAGTCAATAGATTCTCCAGTAGTCATTCTCTTTTTTTTAGAAGAAATTAAGTTCCTAAATTTACTTATCGAAGAGTACCAAATATGAAGATTGCTTGGTTCACTAACACTTAGGGGGGCTAACTAAAGGGTTTCTAGTTTATTAAGCCACAGAACGAATATAACTAAAGTGTAAAGGCAAAGCAACCTATCAGACTAAGCATATCCTAAGGCATTAATAAGATTATATGCATGAAGTAATTACTTATGAAATTTTAAATAGAGAACTTACCTCACGTCCTAGCTTTTCTTCGTAATGTCTCAGATGATGATCTTATTTAAACCGAAGTGGCTTGACCCGAACATGTCTTGTACGGATCATGATCTTCTCCTTCGTCTGTGTCACTTCATGATTTTGGATTGAGTTCACTTTGGAGTTGATTCATGTAGTCTTCGTCGCTAACACCTACATTAACAACATTTGAACTAGTAGCACATGTATCTATTTTATCTAAAAGTTTATCTATTAAATTTCTAAGATAACTAATTCATGTACAAGATTAAAATCCTCATCTTTGGCTTGACATTTTTCTTGATGAAAGTTTTAGAAATTTTTCCAAATATCATTTGCCGTTTTACAGAAGAATATTCTTTCATATTCAACTTTCGGCAATGTTTTTATAAATAATTATTTTAGCTTTATTATTTATTTCATTCTTTGTTTTCAAATAATCAATTTGACTTTCAAAATCCGTTTTTGTTTGATTTTCAAAATCACCAATCGAAATGACATGCCAAAGATCTAGATCAATTGATTTCACATAAGTTTCAAATTTATTTTTCCATTCAAGAAAAGTATAGTTTTCAAATAGTGGTGGTTTTAGCAAAGATTCCCCTTCTAGATATTTTTCAAATTCCATAGATCGATTCAAGTTTTAAAATACAGTATATTTTAAAGATCTTGATTGACGTGGCTCTTAATACCAATTGTGGAAAACTAGAAGGGGGGGTTGAATAGTTTTACGTCTTTTTAATTTATTATAAAAACTTTGTTTTATACTTTTAATAACTTTAGATTCTAGTTTGTTATGAAAAATAAAACATAAATCTTATTATTAGTTATATAAGTATTCTTTTAAATTGATTGTAAAAGTTTTGGTTTCTTGAATGGATTTTTAATTTGATCTTTATGTGAAGTTGACCTCTAATTAATACTAGCAATTATATAAGCCTATGTGTATGAAAGTAATGACGATGCAAGTAAAGAAATAAATAAGGTATGGAAAGATCTAACCGAGACACGAGAGATTTATAGTGGTTCGGCTACAAGGACACCTTCCTTGCCCTACTCCACTCCCCGAGCACACCTTGCTCGAGAGTTTTCTTCACAACTTCAACAAGCTCCCTTATGTCGGAGAAAACCATACACAACTTTGGCTTACACAGGTTTAACGACACAAAGCTAAATGTCGAGTTCTAATCGTAGCTAGAACCAATCTCACAACTTCACAACACAACTTCTACACGACTTAATCACGACTTCTTCACGACTTCTTCACAACGGCTTCACGACTTCTTCACGACTTCAACACGACCGCTACACAACCTCTATGATGCGGCTTCACGACTTCAACACTATGTCTTCATGACTTAGGACTTCACGACTTCAACATAACCGCTACACAACCTCTATGCTACGGCTTCACGACTTCAACACTAGGACTTCACGGCTTCAACACGACCGCTACACAACTTCTATGCTACGGCTTCACGACTTCAACACTAGGACTTCACGACTAGGACATCACAACTTTAACACGACCGCTTCACAGCTTCTATGCTACGGCTTCATGACTTCAACACAAGGACTTCATGTCTTCTAAGCTACGGCTTCACAACTTCTACACCACGGCTTCACGACTTCTACATTTTGACCTCACAACTTATATACCACAACTACTTATACAACATCTTCACTACTTACACACAACACTAATCTACAACACACACCTTTACATACAAATGAATGAATGATTTACAAACTTTGTTGAACACACAACTTAAGTAACATGATGATACTAAGTTGTAATACTTCTAATCTTGATTAATAGAAGTATTCTTCTTTTGCA
This sequence comes from Artemisia tridentata subsp. tridentata, assembly GCA_021014915.2. Classification (NCBI taxonomy): domain Eukaryota; kingdom Viridiplantae; phylum Streptophyta; class Magnoliopsida; order Asterales; family Asteraceae; genus Artemisia; species Artemisia tridentata. The sequence goes on from CP139503.1 coordinate 285,355,530, forward strand.
CTTGGATGGTGGAAGCTTGGATCACTTGGAAACCAATGCTTAAGATTACATGATCAAAGGTTTTTCTAAGATATGAAATGAGATCTACAACAGAAAGTTTTAGTGCAAAAGGGTTAAGAAAAAATCCAGGGGAAGGCTGGTATTTATAGGGAAAAATCTGGACAGCTGGAGCCTACTGGAGCGGGGGCGGTCCCCTTAAATAGGGGGCGGTCCCCTTAATTATTAAGGGGGCCGCCTAGTAAAATTAAGGGGGCCGCCCCTACTGAACGTTGGCCAATTTTGTCCTTTTGTGGGGAAGGTTTTTCTGGAACATTTTAACTGATTTTGGTTAAAAATTTGAATTCATATTTTTATAAAAGATTAAACATTTTTATTTAATACCAAAAATGTTTTTCAAAAATATATAAAATGTTTTTGATGTTTTATAAAAAATCTAGTTATTAAGAAAATGTTCCTTTGATCATATAATGCATTAAGCACTTGTTTATTCATACCTTAAGTGATTAAGTTGTAGAAATGAATATTTACAACTAAATACTTGTTTATTTGATAAGTTTATGTTTTAATGAGTTTACATTTTGTGATCATCAAAACATAGAGATATGAATAAATATTGATAATGTTTTTAGGCATTTATTTATGTCAACAAAGGTGTACCAAGAACTGCTGCACATGTGGAGAGTGGCAATATCATCTTCATACCTCATCAATTTGAGCAGTTGTTGAAAAGTGTGCATCAGATGAATGTGTTCAATGGTGGTGAAGAAGAGTTTGATCATCAATTTGCAGCAGGTATTGCATGTCTTAGTAGCCATTTAGATATGCTAGAAATACTTGAGGATTGGATTTATGATACTGGTGCATCTGACCATATGACACCAGTACATGATAGTGTATTTGATCCTTATTTGTTGCAAATCAAACCCCAAATTAGACTGCCTAATGGTGTTACTTCAGTGATCTCACATGTAGGCAAAGTACAGCTTAAAAATGGGATTCTACTGAAAGATGTGTTAGTGGTACCATCATTTAAGTTTAGCCTGTTATCAGTACCTAAACTGACAGAGGATTGTTAGTGTGTTGTGTCATTTTATCCCAAATTTTGTGTTGTTCAGGACTTGACAACAAGGAAGGTGACAGGACTTGGTAGGAAGAAAGAAGACCTGTACCATCTGGTTAACATGGCTTATGATAAAGTGGATAGTGTGTTCTCAAACTTGGTAAACTCTACTGTACAAAAATTTTCTTTGTCTACTTATGGTAGTTTCAGTTCAGTGAATAAAGGTGTTGTGAATTCATATAGATTGTGGCATCATAGATTAGGGCATGTGTCAGATTCAAAGTTGAAATATATGAATGATTTACCAGTTTCTGTGTCAAAATCTTCATGTTATGATACTTGTTTCATGGCTAAGTTTACCAAGCTTCCTTACTCAGATAGTGATTCTCATAGGTCTGATATTTTTGAGCTTATTCATATAGACATATGGGGACCTTATAAAGTGCCAACAAATGGTAAATTTAAGTATTTTTTGACAATTGCGGATGACTGTAGCAGAGTTACTTGGATTTACTTGTTGGTGCAAAAATCTGATCCATTTGAGGCACTTAAGTCATTTGTTAAGTTTGTGGCTACACAGTTTGAGAAGCAAATTAAGATAATAAGGTCTGACAATGCATTGGAGTTTGTAAAAGGACAATGTGGACCATTTTTTGCAAGTCAAGGTATAGTTCATCAGACCTCATGTGTAGATAGACCACAGCAAAATGGGAGGGCTGAAAAAAAACACAAGCACATTTTGGATACTGCAAGGGCTTTAAGTGTAACACCCCGTGCCCGCTTAGACCAAAAACTAAAACTTTTAGAGCGGAAATGCTTGACTTTTACGGACATCTGGTTACTCTTTAGACCACTGACAAAAATCTATAAACATTCAGCCCTTGAGACTATTTTTAAATGAAACTAGACTCAATTACCTTCAAAACAACGGGTGGGACGACCCGTGACGACTTACGGATCAGAAGATATGATTTTTCAAAGTTTACCGAAAAATTTACCGAGGCGCCCATCCGATCGGATCGCCATCCATCCGATTCAGATGGAGCCCGCTGATCAGACAAAATTACGAAAAAGTCCGTAACTTGCAAACCAGACCTCGAAACTTCACCAAACTTTCCAGATTTACTTGTTACACTATTTGGCTCATTTTCATATAAAAATATTCACCGTTTGACTTCCCGAGATAGTACTTCACATATTAGACACATTAAACCCATTTTGACCCATTTCACTACAAAACCACTTATACCCTTTCATTTTCTCACCAAACTTGAGCACTAACATTACTTTAACATATAAAACATGATTCATATACACTTGACCCGATCACCACCCAAAATGGGTACTTTTACACAAAATCCAAACACCCCTTTAGCTTTTACTAAAACACTTAAAACACACTTTGACACATCGTTAGACCACCAAATCATTAGGACTCCATTATTATACATATTGACACTTGACTACTCATTACAAAACATTACTTGACTCACGGGGGTACAAACTTTACACAAGAGCTCGGTATTCTACCTAAGCTCCTAAACGTATACTCCCTTCATTCTCGGCTAACCATATCCTTATTCCATCATTCCAAGCCATCCATATAAACATGCCAACCTACAAAACGGTTAGACAACTAAACCGTAAGCACGAATGCTTAGTAAGTAAAACGGATATAACATAACATTACAATTCATTCTCACATTTTACATCATAACCTTTAGTCCACATAACATTTAAGCATTAACACATACCTTATCACTTAAGCACCAATATTCCTTTCTAATCCAACCTTGACTAATCCTTCACTAACCTTACACTTAATTCCACATAACATCATCATACACAAACATTCATTAATCTTAACATATATGACATCTAGACACAAAATGCATAGAAGTCATTATAATATCATTTTATAGCCGGTTTACTGACCTTTATTCCAAGCTAGGTCTATCAATAACATCATCCTCTTCATTCTTTATCATCACCATCATCATCATCACTACTTCTTGGGAAATCAATGCTAGTGAAGGCTATGAGCATTTAATCTTCATCTTCTTCACCTTTGGACATCATCTAACTTTCCCTCTCTTTTTCTCCTCCCTAAGAACCGGACTTCCATCCTCTTATCTAAATAATGATGGAACTAAAAAGAGAATGGTAGAATTCTCTAGATTTAGGGATAGGTTTGGCCACATGACAACTATGGTCCCTCAAGTCTTCTTCTTTCTATTTTAGACACATTAAACTTATAATACCATTTAACCTATTACAACTTAAGCCCCTTAAGTCTCTTCCTTTCCTATTTGTGCCTCATAATGCTTTCCATGACTATGCAATACATTCATTGACCACTAATTGACTTCGAGTTTGACTATAACTAACATTCCTTGACTAGCCAATCACATAAGACCTTTGGTCCACTTTCATCTCTGGTTGGGTCCCAGTACCCGGAAAACGAGTCTAACAATTCTACCCCCCTTATTTAGATTTCGTCCCCGAAATCTCTCGTCTATTTCTAACCAAAACTTCGTCTCGCCTTACCCCCATTCTTAGCACTTTCCTTTCTTCATCCCTTTTTGGTTGCAACGATCTAAGTGATCTTGCAACTTAAGGTCCACTATTCGCACTTCATACCCTTAACTCATTCTATTTCTAGCTTAACTTCTCTATTCTTTCATTTCTTCTCAATGATTATGTCATTTAAGATACCATCCTTACCACTAGTGCACGCCCTTTAACTATTTCTAAGTCTATCGCATAACCTTCTAACTAGTTCCATTTAACTTTTCCGCCAAGGACTATGTGTCACTTGAACATTACACACCCTTTTTAACTTTCAAAGTCAATTATTCATTAACTTTCTACTTTTAATGCAACCTTACCACTATCTCATTACTACTTTACCACACGTTACATTCTCCTTTACTTTTCTTCTCAAAATTTTATAGACCTTTTAGTCCCTATTAGCGTTTATTATCATTCATTACTTCACTTTACCTCCAATTCACACTGCAAACAAATACACCATTTAAAGCTTAGTCGTTTCAACTTACATTTAAACACCTAAATCCTATACTTCACTTGACGTTTCCCACCCAGGGTCGCCATTCAACTCATTATCTATTCACCTATCTTAACTCCTTATGACTTCTAATCATCCTAGACTCCTTCTTCTACCCTTCCATCCTACTCATGCCATGTCGGGAACACATAAGCCCACTCATTCATACTTCCTCATTTACATGGAGAGGCGTCCCAAACGATGTAAATCAAGAAATACAAACTTATGGTTCGGTGATTTACGACTTCTTTATTCAAATGAAAAGGCGTCCCAATCCATTTAAATAAAGAAAACATAAACCATCCTACTTATACACTTCCGACATAACACTCACACTACTATTACTTGCTTTAACTTCCATTCTTTCATTTTCATTTTACATTTCATTCACCATTTGACTTTTCTATTTTCTAGCTTGGATCCACTTTACTTTAACATTTTCCCCGAAGGGACTATTACACATGCCAAGGATATAGGCAATCTTTGCTGGTGAAGGCAATACATTTCATCCCGAAGGATTTCTTTAACATTCATTGACTTGGTCATCCCGAAGGATACCACCTTTAACATTCATCCCGAAGGATCATTAACATTTATCCCGAAGGATCTTTAACATTCATACCTTATCACTTTCACATTATAGCATTGGATCCAAGCTATTTACATTTTAACACACACACTATCCCATCCATTTTATTTTGTGAACGCAAGCTCATAGTGCATATGAACTTGCTTATTATAAGTACACACTTCTATGTGTTTATCATCTTACATTCTAAATCCGCTTTAATCATTTCCACCCTCTTACTTTACCCTTTAGTCTACCCGACTCTTTCCACTTTTAAACCTTGCATAGGTTAACTTACATTTATTCGTTAGTACCATTCATTCTTCTTGCACGTTTTAGTTACTCACACATTCTCTACGTCTTTACACTTTTCACTCTAACTTACATTCTTTAACCCGCGTTAGTCATTTCCACATTTTTACATTACACGTTAGTCTACTCAACTCTTTTACATATAGACTTTACACATATCGTCAACTGCAACACAAGCATTCATTATAATAATTACAGCTAATGGTCTTAGCCGTAATATAATGATTTTAGGGCAACACCTTTACCTCATACATACTCATCTTATTCTCTCTTACATTCTCATCACGTTCTTATTCTCATATCTTACTTACCCTTAACCCGTCTCTATTCTACTTTAACGTTGATTATTAGACATATGTTTGTATAATGAGACCATATGTTGGTCATTAATATCTTACAAACCATAATCATTACATGTCGTTATTCTTTAGCCTCTTTCTTTTCCCTTCATACCATCCAACCTTACAACATTAGTACATTAGTTTCATCTTATCTTTTCGCATTATACTTAGCACATTTACAAGGTCCATACTTTAGACGTCAATATTTAAACTTACTCATTAACCCATCTCTAATACCAATTACCATTCCTATTCACCTTCCATTACCGTTACTCTAACATACATTCATATAATCATCGACACCAACCAAGGTGCACGGTTAACTAATCATTTAAACGCTTCAAGTCTTCCATAGACTTTTATCACATACATATTAACACATAAAACACATTCATCAAACTTACTAACTTAAGTTCACATGGCACATAACACATTCCTTCTTCTAGCTTCACATTTACTTTCCGCATTCTTCCACCTACGCCCAACATTTCTACGAGTGGTTTAAGTCTAGGCAACCTAAAGGAAACCTAATTCCCTTAAACTGAAGCTTTGATACCAAGTTGTAACACCCCGTGCCCGCTTAGACCAAAAACTAAAACTTTTAGAGCGGAAACGCTTGACTTTTACGGACATCTGGTTACTCTTTAGACCACTGACAAAAATCTATAAACATTCAGCCCTTGAGACTATTTTTAAATGAAACTAGACTCAATTACCTTCAAAACGACGGGTGGGACGACCCGTGACGACTTACGGATCAGAAGATATGATTTTTCAAAGTTTACCGAAAAATTTACCGAGGCGCCCATCCGATCGGATCGCCATCCATCCGATTCGGATGGAGCCCGCTGATCAGACAAAATTACGAAAAAGTCCGTAACTTGCAAACCAGACCTCGAAACTTCACCAAACTTTCCAGATTTACTTGTTACACTATTTGGCTCATTTTCATATAAAAATATTCACCGTTTGACTTCCCGAGATAGTACTTCACATATTAGACACATTAAACCCATTTTGACCCATTTCACTAGAAAACCACTTATACCCTTTCATTTTCTCACCAAACTTGACCAATAACATTACTTTAACATATAAAACATGATTCATATACACTTGACCCGATCACCACCCAAAATGGGTACTTTTACACAAAATCCAAACACCCCTTTAGCTTTTACTAAAACACTTAAAACACACTTTGACACATCGTTAGACCACCAAATCATTAGGACTCCATTATTATACATATTGACACTTGACTACTCATTACAAAACATTACTTGACTCACGGGGGTACAAACTTTACACAAGAGCTCGGTATTCTACCTAAGCTCCTAAACGTATACTCCCTTCATTCTCGGCTAACCATATCCTTATTCCATCATTCCAAGCCATCCATATAAACATGCCAACCTAAAAAACGGTTAGACAACTAAACCGTAAGCACGAATGCTTAGTAAGTAAAACGGATATAACATAACATTATAATTCATTCTCACATTTCACATCATAACCTTTAGTCCACATAACATTTAAGCATTAACACATACCTTATCACTTAAGCACCAATATTCCTTTCTAATCCAACCTTGACTAATCCATCACTAACCTTACACTTAATTCCACATAACATCATCATACACAAACATTCATTAATCTTAACATATATGACATCTAGACACAAAATGAAAAGAAGTCATTATAATATCATTTTATAGCCGGTTTACTTACCTTGATTCCAAGCTAGGTCTATCAATAACATCATCCTCTTCATTCTTTATCATCACCATCATCATCATCACTACTTCTTGGGAAATCATTGCTAGTGTAGGCTATGAGCATTTAATCTTCATCTTCTTCACCTTTGGACATCATCTAAATTTCCCTCTCTTTTTCTCCTCCCTAAGAACCGGACTTCCATCCTCTTATCTAAATAATGATGGAACTAAAAAGAGAATGGTAGAATTCTCTAGATTTAGGGATAGGTTTGGCCACATGACAACTATGGTCCCTCAAGTCTTATTCTTTCTATTTTAGACACATTAAACTTATAATACCATTTAACCTATTACAACTTAAGCCCCTTAAGTCTCTTCCTTTCCTATTTGTGCCTCATAATGCTTTCCATGACTATGTAATACATTCATTGACCACTAATTGACTTCGGGTTTGACTATAACTTACATTCCTTGACTAGCCAATCACATAAGGCCTTTGGTCCACTTTCATCTAGGGTGGGGTCCCAGTACCCGGGAAACGGGTCTAACATTAAGATTTCACTCCAAGTTGCCTCTTAAGTTTTGGGGAGACAGTGTCACTACAGCAACTTATCTAATCAATAGAGTTCCTTCTTCTGTGCTTGGTAATGTAACTCCTTATAAAGCCTTGCTGAAGAAAAAGCCTGTGTATGACCATCTGAGAGTGTTTGGCTGTTTTGCTGTGGCAAGCAATCCTTCAAGGACAGCAGATAAGTTTGATCCAAGAGGAGTACCTTGTGTCTTTCTAGGTTATCCTTCAAATCAAAAAGGTTATAAGTTCTATAATTTGTTGACTCATTCTACTTTTGTGTCAAGAGATGCAGTGTTCTATGAGCACATTTTTCCATTTGCATCAGATTGTGTCAACCAGTTTTTGAGTCCTTTGCCAACAAACTTATCTTGTAATTTTGAGTCTAATCACACCTGTGATGATGTACCTCCTACAACCTCTGTTCAACCTAATCAATCACCAAATGCACCTGATTTACCAGCTTCTAGTCCAACTGGTTCTAACCAAACATCCCCTCAGTCACAGTCAACTGATAACTAAACATCATCTGTATCTCACAATTCACAATCCAATCCTGCAAATGTATGTCAACAACAACCATTACCAACAAGAAAGTCATCCAGGACAACCACAATGCCATCTAAACTCAAGGATTTTGTTTTGACTCATGTTCTAAAAGCAAATCAAGTGTCCCAAACACCCCTTGTGTTTGACTTTCAGGATTTAGTGTTTGGCTCAGAATGATCCAGTGAATTTTAAAGAGGCTGTTCAAGATATGGGATGGTGTAATGCTATGAATTGTGAACTGAGAGCCTTAGATGAGAATGGCACTTGGGAGTTGACTTATTTACTAGTTGGTAAGAAAGCTATTGGTAGTCATTGGATCTTCAAAACAAAGTTTAAAGCTAATGGTACAATAGACAAAAAGAAGGCTAGATTGGTTGTGCAGGAGAATAGGCAAAAGTTTGGTGTTGATTACAAAGAAAATTTTGCACCAGTTGCCAAAATGGTGACAGTGAGATCTTTGTTAGCAGTGGCTGCATTAAAAGGCTGGCATACTTGCCAAATGGATGTGTCAAATGCCTTTTTACATGGTGATTTAACTGAAGAAGTTTACATGAAGTTCCATTGGGCTATGCTAGTAAAGGTAAGTCTGTGACAGCTGAGAATATTTTTGATCCAAACCTGGTGTACAAGTTAAAGAAGTCTCTTCATGGCCTTAAACAGGCACCCAGGCAATGGTTTGCAAAATTCTCCTCTTCTTTAATTGCGTTTGGTTATCAGCAGTCTAAAACAGACTACTCTTTATTTCTGAAGAAAAATGATAAAAGCTTTACTGCAGTTCTAGTGCATGTAGATGATTTGCTAATCACTGGAAATGATGAAGCTCAAATATGCAGTCTGAAATCACAGCTCAGTTCAGTGTTTCATATGAAAGACTTAGGTGATTTGGGATATTTCTTGGGTTTGGAAGTATGTAAGTCTACCCAAGGAATCTTTATTTCTCAGCATAAATACACCAAGGAACTACTTAAAGAAGGGGGAGTTCTGAATAACAAACCTTATAAGTTGCCTATGGATCCTAATCTCAAACTACAAGCTGATGTGGGTACTCCATTATCTGATCCTGAGATTTATAGAAAGTTCATTGGTAAGCTGATCTATCTAACTGTGACAAGGCCAGACATTTGTTACACAGTCCAATTGTTGAGCCAGTTCATGCAGTCCCCAACTTCAGTACATATGCAAGCAGTCAAGCATCTCTTGAGGTATTTGTTGACTTGTCCAAGCCAAGGTATTCTACTTGCTAGTGATTCAGCAGTTCAGTTGAAAGCTTATTCTGATTCTGATTGTGCTAGTTGTCCAATGACTAGAAGGTCCACAACCGGCTACTGCATTCTCTTGGGTGACTCACCGATCTCTTGGAAATCAAAGAAACAGGCTGTTGTGTCTAGGTCCTCAGCTGGAGCAGAATATAGGGCTATGGCATTGACATGCTGTGAAGTAACATGGTTGGTGAGTTTGTTAAAGGCTCTTGATATTAAAGATTTGCAGCCAGTGGACTTATATTGTGATAATCAAGCTGCTTTGTACATAGCAGCAAATCCTGTGTTTCATGCTTAGGACTAAACATATAAAAGTTGACTGTCATTATGTAAGAGATCAAGTCAAAGCTGGAACAGTCAAACCATCCTATGTATCTACAAAAGAACAACTGCCAGATGTGTTTACCAAAGTTTTCAGTGTTGATCAGCATACAAAGCTTTTGTCCAAGTTGGGAGTTTTAGTTTCTAACAACTCTCAACTTGAGGGGGAGTGTGAAAGAGACAAGGGCTAGTTAGTAACTGTTGTATAAATGTAGGGACCAAACTTGTTAAGTTGTAAAGTTTGGTAGTTATTTCCTTTCCTTTATATTTGTAAATCTCTTGGACATTTCACCCATCAATTCAATAAACCAATTTTTCCTCCAAATTACTCTCTTGTTTGTTAGAACTTCACATTTTCTTTTCTTTTTCTTTTTTTATTTTATTATTATTTTTTTTAATAAGCAAAAGACATTATAGGCCATGCTAGACAGTACGAGAACAAATACAAGAGATGCTCTGAGCAAGAGCAAATACACATAAAAACACATATAAATAAAGAGAACAAAACTACATATGTGAGTTATGAAGGTCTTTAGGTGATTTAATCTAGTCTTCCGATCCATGAAAAGTGGCTCGTATAAGCACGATTAGAAACCCAAAAAAGAGACAATCTTTTGTACCGAAGGAAATATGTCTTCATGTCGAGCACAAGTTTCCTCCTCATTCGTTGAACCACGCAAAATTTAGTTCCTCCAATTCCACACTTGCCAAATAAAAGACAAGCAAACTGAGTGAAACAATTTGGACACCAAATTATTGTTAAACAACCTGGTGTTTCCTTACCAGCTAACCAAGTGGCTCATTTCAGAAACGAGATGTCATTCTCCCTCAAACAGCCATCAAAGAATCTAATTCTCAACGACATCAAATTCAACTCCTTCAACTGGATCGCAAGGAGAGTTAGAAAGGCTAGTTTAGAGTTAATAATTTAGTTTCCTTGTAAATTGCTCTATCTTTATAAGCATTGTATACTAGTTGTTGGAATATGTGAATCATAAAACTATAAACACATAAACATAATCAACATAACATTAAAGCATACGCAGCGGAAAAACAAGATCTACAAACATGTAATTAATTAACTAAATTAAAAGTGATGCGTACCTTTTTGATTCCTAGCAAGAACAAGGAATCGTGCACTCCAAGAACAAGGTATAAACCCTAATTAGGGTTTAATGGGGATCGATTGCTATGTAGTCGAATAGGGTAAGTAACAACAAGCTAAAGGAAGCTTGTACTCCGTTCTTGTACACACGTAATACTAGCGTTTCAATGGGAAAAGCTAGTTCTAATATCACAAACAAAACCCTAACTTATGTTGTTAGCAAATCGACAAACCCAAGGTGTTTGGGATGAATGTCGACCTGCCACAAGGAGAGGAAAAGGAGAAGAGAATAGGGCTTGCTTGAGAATTAGGGATTAGGGAATAACAAACACAATAGGTTTGTATTTATAGGCAACCCAAACTTCTCCTCCAAGCTACAAAAATTGACAACCATAAACCCCTAGGGGTATTAGGCCGACTTTAGCCCAAAGAAGGCATTCTAGATCCTTCTTTGCCTCTCTTTCACTTTTAGTCCTTTCAAGAGCATTATCTCTAACCCCGTTAAGTACTAACGACTGTTAAGTTATTTGTTTGTGAAATGAATAAATAAATCATAAAATATATTTAATTATTCAAACCATTGAGACTCTTACGTATTGTTTGCAATCCCGAAGTCTTGTGTTCGAAACCGGACATACGAATATTAATAATTATCCATAAAATCTAACAGCTCCCACTTGGATATTCATTAATATCGTAATGACATGGGTTAGTCTAGCTTAACCTTCCCAATGCCCCCAGATTGACACGAGTATGGTTTTCCTGGAAAAAACCACGTGATGATTATATCATCATACTTATCATTTTGTTTCTAATACCGCGTTAATATGGATATGGATCCAAGTCATTCCATAATTAACTATTCTGTTTCTCGTTATTTATTGATTGATCAAGATTACCAAAACATCTTAACGTATTCCAGATAGACTTTGGGTATGGCCATACAAACATCTTGTCAACCCTACGAAGGGCCCAGCAGTATTATACTTCAAAACAAATTTGAAGGAACAAATCCTTTGTTGACTACGAGCATAACCCTTGAACTTCGCAACACCTCCGAAAATAGCCCTTATAGCCACCTGTTACGGATAGCATTAGACTATCTTACAGAAAATGAGCTACATCCTCGGAATTATCTGGTATCTCAAGTCTGAGGATAAATATTCATGATTTACTTAATGACAATGATCCATAAAGTACAATCATGTGGTTGGGATAAGTCCTGTAACACCCCAACCCGACAAGGGTAGAGATGTCACAATAATGGTTTCATATCAGAACAAACATAAGCATGTGACATAAATAATAAAATTGAATTTCAATGGTTACAATGGAAAATCTAAAACTACAAGGTTACAAAAGAGAAATACAATAATTACTAGTCTAATTATAAGCTCTTCTAGTCATCTCTAATCCAAACAGCTAGTAAGGTCTTCTAAGTCCAAGGTACTCTCCACTCATACCCTGCTTCCAAACTAACACCTGCCGCATGAAAGGAAATGCGGCTGAGCTACGAGAGCTCAGTGAACAGATATAACGATAACAAAGCAGTAACAGAGAAATTATGAAAAGTAAATGAAGTACGATCAATAAGAATTAAGGCATAAGTAAAGGACAAGAGTAAAGAAAAATGTTAGGAACAGTAATCCTCCACGAGCCAAGTCAAATCAAGTAAACAAGTATACATGTATACTGAGAGGTGACCTCGGTATACCATGTATAATATGAGGGGATACCTCCAAGGGGTTGGAGTAGCTAACTCCCAAGAGGTGAAAGACGTGTATCGCACATACCCATCAGTCACCTAATATAACAAGTAATATAATCAAACAAGTCAAGTCAAGTGAAGTCAAATCAAATCTAGGATGCATCCATACGCCCCAGTAGGCCACAATGTCTTCCTCTACGTAACAAGTCAAATCAAGTCAGGGACGGGATAGGACATCACTCTCCTACCCTAGAGTCATGCCATCGGTGCATCAATGACATGGACATGAAACCGTCATGCCTAGTAGTGGCTCGTAGTCTCAAACTGTGGGTTAAGGGTCAAGTATCAAGTATCAAGTGGACCAAGTATCAAGTATCAAGTGGACCAAGTATCAAGTAGACCAAGTATCAAGTATCAAATGTCAAGTATCAAGTATCAAGTGGTCCAAGTCAAGTATCAAGTGGTCCAAGTCAAATATCAAGTTTATGTCAAGGTTCGAGTCAAGGTTCAAGACAAGAGATCATAGCAAAGGTTTATAGCAAAGGTTCAATTTAAAAGTTCATTTAAAAGCAATCCTTTAATAATGGTTTTCGTAAAAATGATCTTTCAAAACTAGTTTTCATAAAAATGGTCTTTCAAAACAGTTTTTCATAAAAATAGTCCTTAAAAGTTATTTTCATAAAACTTTAGTAAAATTACCTTTAAAAGTGGTATCGCATCGTTTTAAAATAGCTTTTCTCAAAACAATTTCATATATATATAATTAAGAAAGTTTTTCGCATTCAGTTATAATATCAAATGAACCTTCAAGGTATCCAAGGATTTGAATATTCATGTTACAAGGTGATGAACGAATTTTATCAAGTATCAAGGGAACATAGCAAGGTTCAATTTATCAAGGGGAGCATAGCAAGGTTCACAAATCAAGGGGAGCATAGCAAGGTTCAAAGGAGTAAGATAGACAAGAGAGAGAGAGAGTTCATGAGAAACCTATGAGAAGGTCAGAATATCTGTACCTAATACCGCAAGTGAAAACACATCTAGAAATATAAAGATCAGAAACAACTCCATCTTCAGCGAATCTACACGAATACATGGTCGTCTTATTATTAATATCTCATTTAAATCAGATTTCTCGTTTTAGTCGGCTTTCTATTTTTAGCAGGTTTCCAAGATTAGCAAGTTTCTATTTTTAGAAAGTTTCCTTATTTAGCAAGTTTCCAAAAATAGCAAATTTCCATAATTAGACAAATTCCATAAAGTAATTAGGTTAAGTCATTTATTAAATATTATTATGGAAATAGGGTTCATTTTAGCAAGTCACGATAGTTTAGGGTTAAATATGACAACTTTCTATATTTTAGGGTTTTAAATGCAAATATGCCAAAGATCAAGGTCCAAAATGCAAATATTACAAGTTATTCATTTTAATCCATAAGTTTACCATAATTACAATTCCAATCCTTGAATTTCAACAATTTTATAATTTAGACCCTTTAATTAATTAAATTACAAATTAAACCCTTTTAATTACTTAAAATACAAATTGATCCTTATAATATTCATATTTACACATTAAGCCTTCAATTATCCAAAATTACACAATACACCCCTTACATTAATAGTTTTATACGAAATACCCTTCACTTTTACATAATTTACAAAACAACCCCTCTATTTATTTAATTTTCCTTTCGATTATATTAATTAAGTAATTAACCATTTAAACCTTTTTGTTACAAAATTTACACATAATACCCCCATATATTATTTTATACGAATTACCCCTGGTCCAAAACATGTTACAAAAATAGCCCACAAGTTTATAAATTTACAAAACACACCCTAGACTTTTAATTATCAAATCGGTAAAACATTAAACCATATAAACCCTAACCCTAATTTCCCCAATCATTACCACTCATTAATTTAACCTTAAAAAACACAATTATTACATCAATTCATCATTAAGAATCAAAACCCTAATATATACGATTTATATATTATTTTAAACCTTTTTTTTTCTTAAAAATCCGATTTGGACAATAACTTACCAAGCGTGGCCTAGGCTTCAATAAATTTAAGTAGTATTTTTTTGGTGTTATATGAACTATATAGGATCGAGGAAAAATATTTACAAAGTCCAGAAAAATCGCATGGTCGATTTGTGTTTTATTATACGTTTTTAGGGTTTTTAACATGTTTAATTCCAAATGATTAGAATAGCATGCATGGATCATTATATTCATTTTATATGGATCATATATGATATAAATAGAGTAAAAAAATACCAGATGATTTTTTATGATGATCGAATAAGGGTGGAGAATTAATACCTCTCGGCAAACATGAAAATTGAACAAAAACTGAAACCGAGTGAATCAAGCCTTCAAAAATCGAACTCCGATTTTTCTACACTTCTTCTAGTACCCAGGAACTCAAGAAAAATGCTAAGTGGTCGTGGAAAAATTATGGTAGCCGATTTGGAGTTTTTGTGTGTTTTTAGGGTTTAGAGAATGTATAATATGGAAATAATGAGAAACCGTGTGATATAGGGGAGGGGAGGCATAAAATTCGGCCCAAGACATGTGATAGGATCAATTTTCTGTTTTTAAAAGATATCCCCTTTAATTTTTATGTTTATCTCCTTTTATTTGATTTTAAATCAATTAACAAGAAAATAAATTATATGTACATATGTATATTCGGCCAATGTAACATTTTACATAATGTGACAATTATTTTTAGGACATGCAAAATATTAAAATGTTCATGCAAAAATTATTTTACTTCATATGTTGCTAGTTTCCAAGAGTTTGGGATTTATTTGATGTTTTAATTAATTATAAATCGAAATTTAAGTTACAAGGGTATTTTGGTAATTTTGCATGTTTTGAAATTTTGGGTATTACAACTTCTTCCCCTCTAAAAGAAAATTTTCGTCCTTGAAATTTGAAGTCGCAAAGTTAGACGAAGTCGTAGCAAGTCGCAAAGATCGTCACAAACATTCTCATGTCCGGGGAGGTTCTTCCAAAAAGGATCTTCAAACCAAATAGTTTCTCATGACTCAAGCAAAAACAAGGTGGGTTCAAATTCCTCAGAAGGAGACAAATTAGGTTGATTCCGATCAAAAGGCCCATGTAACATAGAATGGATGATAGGTGAATCTTCTGGAAAGCTCATATGGAATACGAACAAAATTTCAAATCAAATTAACGGTATCAACAGTAGAGAGCTCTACAAGGAGCTTAAGATTCATAACTGAGGTCAACAGAATGCAAAACGAGAATTCAAACTCATCCAAACATCTAATGAACAAAGGCAGAGTATACGCATAACGGTGAAAGCAGATTAAACGCATAGGTGGAATGAACCTAAAGTCTCACTAACGTAGATAATCTCAAATAGCTATCAGAATTATGAGGCTTCTAAGGCACTTCTAGAAATATCCTATACCCACAACAAGTGCACGTTATATGACGTAAGTATTATCACGTTGGCCAGACGTCATAATACTGGCATCATATAAATATGCCCTCATGATGGTCATACTTTATCTCGAGTCATGAGCAAAACAACCTATCTTAATCCACCTAGTACTTCTATAGTCTCAAAGGTCAACAAAATCATTGCCATAATCAAGAGGGAAAACAAAACCACTCGCAAGGGTATCGGAATTCCAGATTTGCCTAGCAGAATTAAGGTACGCCGTCCACAAGCATCAGATCTTCCACAAATCGCCAAAATTCCCCAAAACAAAGCCATCATCGAACATACGAAAGACAAACACGGAACTGAAATGCTCCTAGGGAACTTAACTCATTAGAGGATCTTATTACTATATAACGAAGCTTAAGTGAGTCAACGGAAATGAAAGTTAGTCGTCAATAACTTCAGCCTTCGCAGAATCAATTCTTCCAAACATAAAAGGTCCGTTTCAAAAATTCGTTCCTTCAAAACATCCAATCTCTTCAAGTCCGGTCAATCTGTCTTCGTTTGTCCATCAATCTGGAAGTGAAACAAAATCGTGAACTTGTGTCTGGTTCGTCAAGCCTCCTGTAGTTCTTCTTGGAAAGTGATGGGGTAATGTGAATCTCTGGCACGATCTTTAAATTCCTTCATCATCCAGTCTGCTTCCGCACTCAATTCATCTTAGTACAACCAAAATGAATAGGGAAGTGAGACTGCACGTCTTTATCAGTTCCAGGTTCGCCATCTTGACTAGATCTTCTGCATCGCCAACACTTCTACCTTGTAAGGAATGTCTTCACTCTTCAGGGTAGCCACCGCTGTTGTCAACTCCAGTTCAGGCAGTGAGGTAATTCTTCTGATATGGTTCTATTTGTCTTGATGCATACGCAAAACCTTCTATGCTGCGAGGGAGTATAACCGAGTCTCTTTCTGAAATATCCCAAAATTTTTCCCGCCTGAAGGTATGGAAGCTAATTCCTATTTCAGCTTTTCCAAAACTCCATTCTCAATCAAACTAAGCTGTTTCTCTCGGTTCACGAAATTTATCAATGGTAACGCAAGTTGTAAACATCTTCCAAAATTCTACTACAAAGTTCAAAAAGGTTTCAGTTCTCCATTCTGTTATCGGTTCTGACCACTTGGTGATAGTTTCAAAACTTGCGGGGTTTAAAGAGATATCCTCAATTAAGAACACCGTTGTCTCAACAAATATCAACCTTTCAGAATGCACAAATGATCGTCAAAGTGCAAAAATGATTTTCATGCTCTTCCTCATCTCCGAATGTACTATTTTGTCATACAATGACCATTTGCCCAAGTACTCACGAGAAAACATCATTTATCAAATTCACAGAACAGTCAGGGCTTTAGCTAATACTATTAGCGTCACTAACCGTCATAGCAGTCGTTACAAATACGGAAGGCGATTTCAAGAATAACCTAAATTCATACTTCCATCTGAAAGAAACTTCGCGCTCTGAAATTTAACAGATACATAGTCGTTTCAGGGTGGAGAAATAATAGCAATACGGTTCAGCTTCCAGTAATACATATCCCTTGTCACCATCCTTCTTTATCGCGAACGAAACTGAAACACGCCCAGAAGATACACTTAAGCAAACTCATTTCCTGGTCTTTGGTTGCTGCTCTTCCCGGTTGCTCAAATCAACTGGTATGATCCCGGACACCTCTGAAAGACATCTTCGCTTGGTGACTAGACAATCTCTCGGTATCATGTCAAGTCCTACTTCATACTCCGGTGGAAAACTTGGTGGTTCAACCAAGAATCATATTCAAAAAAATTCAGGGTGCCAAATAACTCTCAAGATAAGGTTCATTCATTGGTGTACGAAATGGGTTCTAGGAAAACTTCATAACCGCGAAAGTAACACACGAGTCTCCAGAGTAATAGTGATAGCCAAAAGTTTAACAATCGGTAATCATGGTAGGGAGTTCAAAATATTTTCAAGCGCCAAAGGTGAGACATAGGAGGATAGTTGTCAATATATTGAATGCTCAATCAACCAATCCATTATCAGAATAAAATCGAAGTTAACTATCCAAAGAAAGACAGATCAATATAGCAAATCTTATCGTTCAAAAGTGAGAGGGAAACATTCTTATACTCGTGGTTAAACACCACAAGACTTCTCATAGGGACAGAGATGGTTAAGACGAACTCAAATAGCGTCGGAAGATTCATAAATGCTTATCAAAAGCAAGAGACAAATAACAGAATGTATCATGTACGTCATCGCCATGGAGATTCTCAAAATGCCCGAAGAGGCATAAAAACTGATTAACAAAAAGACCAGAGGTCAGAGTCGGAATCTGAAGATAAGGATCAAATAGTGTCAGGCAATTACTATGCAATTCTCAATGCCTTCAAGATATATTTAGGTTTCAAATCTTAGGTGGTGCAAAACATAAGCTTTCAATCTTCAAAAGTGATCTCAACAGGCTTTAACCAAAAGCAAAGCACGAATCAGAGTGATGCGGAAGCAATGATACTTAAACAAATGCCTTATAGTCTACCCATTCCTCACTGGTCAAAACTTAAAGTTCCTATAGGGAAATCCTAAAGCAAATTTCCAAAGGTTGCCTTATGAGCGCCTACAGGGGAAACTTAGTGGTCCAAACTTACACAGGCCAAGGGTAAATGTATTACGAGTCGCAGCCTGTCTCTGATACCATAATTGTAACACCCCAACCCGACAAGGGTAGAGATGTCACAATAATGGTTTCATATCAGAACAAACATAAGCATGTGACATAAATAATACAATTGAATTTCAATGGTTACAATGGAAAATCTAAAACTACAAGGTTACAAAAGAGAAATACAATAATTACTAGTCTAATTATAAGCTCTTCTAGTCATCTCTAATCCAAACAACTAGTAAGGTCTTCTAAGTCCAAGGTACTCTCCACTCATACCCAGCTTCCAAACTAACACCTGCCGCAGGAAAGGAAATGCGGCTGAGCTACGAGAGCTCAGTGAACAGATATAACGATAACAAAGCAGTAACAGAGAAATTATGAAAAGTAAATGAAGTACGATCAATAAGAGTTAAGGCATAAGTAAAGGACAAGAGTAAAGAAAAAGGTTAGGAACAGTAATCCTCCACGAGCCAAGTCAAATCAAGTAAACAAGTATACATGTATACGGAGGGGTGACCTCGGTATACCAAGTATAATATGAAGGGATACCTCCAAGGGGTTGGAGTAGCTAACTCCCAAGAGGTGAAAGACGTGTATCGCACACACCCATCAGTCACCTAACATAACAAGTAATATAATCAAACAAGTCAAGTCAAGTCAAATCAAATCTAGGATGCATCCATACGCCCTAGTAGGCCACAATGTCTTCCTCTACGTAACAAGTCAAATCAAGTCAGGGACGGGATAGGACATCACTCTCCTACCCTAGAGTCATGCCATCGGTGCATCAATGACATGGACATGAAACCCTCATGCCTAGTAGTGGCTCGTAGTCTCAAACTGTGCGTCAAGGGTCAAGTATCAAGTATCAAGTGGACCAAGTATCAAGTATCAAGTATCAAGTGGACCAAGTATCAAGTAGACCAAGTATCAAGTATCAAATGTCAAGTATCAAGTATCTAGTATCAAGTGGTCCAAGTCAAGTATCAAGTGGTCCAAGTCAAATATCAAGTTTATGTCAAGGTTCGAGTCAAGGTTCAAGACAAGAGATCATAGCAAAGGTTTATAGCAAAGGTTCAATTTAAAAGTTCATTTAAAAGCAATCCTTTAATAATGGTTTTCGTAAAAATGATCTTTCAAAACTAGTTTTCATAAAAATGGTCTTTCAAAACAGTTTTTCATAAAGACAGTCCTTAAAAGTTATTTTCATAAAACTTTAGTAAAATTACCTTTAAAAGTAGTATCGCATCGTTTTAAAATAGCTTTTCTCAAAACAATTTCATATATATATAATTAAGAAAGTTTTTCGCATTCAGTTATAATATCAAATGAACCTTCAAGGTATCCAAGGATTTGAATATTCATGTTACAAGGTGATGAACGAATTTTATCAAGTATCAAGGGAACATAGCAAGGTTCAATTTATCAAGGGGAGCATAGCAAGGTTCACAAATCAAGGGGAGCATAGCAAGGTTCACAAATCAAGGGGAGCATAGCAAGGTTCAAAGGAGTAAGATAGAAAAGAGAGAGAGAGAGAGTTCATGAGAAACCTGTGAGAAGGTCAGAATATCTGTACCTTATACCGCAAGTGAAAACACATCTAGAAATATAAAGATCGGAAACAACTCCATCTTCAGCGAATCTACACGAATACATGGTCGTCTTATTATTAATATCTCATTTAAATCAGATTTCTCGTTTTAGTCGGCTTTCTATTTTTAGCAGATTTCCAAGATTAGCAAGTTTCTATTTTTAGAAAGTTTCCTTATTTAGCAAGTTTCCAAAAATAGCAAATTTCCATAATTAGACAAATTCCATAAAGTAATTAGGTTAAGTCATTTATTAAATATTATTATGGAAATAGGGTTCATTTTAGCAAGTCACGATAGTTTAGGGTTAAATATGACAACTTTCTATATTTTAAGGTTTTAAATGCAAATATGCCAAAGATCAAGGTCCAAAATGCAAATATTACAAGTTATTCATTTTAATCCATAAGTTTACCATAATTACAATTCCAATCCTTGAATTTCAACAATTTTACAATTTAGACCCTTTAATTAATTAAATTACAAATTAAACCCTTTTAATTACTTAAAATACAAATTGATCCTTATAATATTCATATTTACACATTAAGCCTTCAATTATCCAAAATTACACAATACACCCCTTACATTAATAGTTTATACGAAATACCCTTCACTTTTACATAATTTACAAAACAACCCCTCTATTTATTTAATTTTCCTTTCGATTATATTAATTAAGTAATTAACCATTTAAACCTTTTTGTTGCAAAATTTACACATAATACCCCCATATATTATTTTATACGAATTACCCCTGGTCCAAAACATGTTACAAAAATAGCCCACAAGTTTATAAATTTACAAAACACACCCTAGACTTTTAATTATCAAATCGGTAAAACATTAAACCATATAAACCCTAACCCTAATTTCCCCAATCATTACCACTCATTAATTTAACCTTAAAAAACACAATTATTACATCAATTCATCATTAAGAATCAAAACCCTAATATATACGATTTATATATTATTTTAAACCTTTTTTTTCCTTAAAAATCCGATTTGGACAATAACTTACCAAGCGTGGCCTAGGCTTCAATAAATTCAAGTAGTATTTTTCTGGTGTTATATGAACTATATAGGATCGAGGAAAAATATTTACAAAGTCCAGAAAAATCGCATGGTCGATTTGTGTTTTATTATACGTTTTTAGGGTTTTTAACATGTTTAATTCCAAACGATTAGAATAGCATGCATGGATCATTATATTCATTTTATATGGATCATATATGATATAAATAGAGTAAAAAAATACCAGATGATTTTTTATGATGATCGAATAAGGGTGGAGAATTAATACCTCTCGGCAAACATGAAAATTGAACAAAAACTGAAACCGAGTGAATCAAGCCTTCAAAAATTGAACTCCTATTTTTCTACACTTCTTCTAGCACCCAAGAACTCAGGAAAAATGCTAAGTGGTCGTGGAAAAATTATGGTAGCCGATTTGGAGTTTTTGTGTGTTTTTAGGGTTTAGAGAATGTATAATATGGAAATAATGAGAAACCGTGTGATATAGGGGAGGGGAGGCATAAAATTCGGCCCAAGACATGTGATAGGATCAATTTTCTATTTTTAAAAGATATCCCCTTTAATTTTTATGTTTATCTCCTTTTATTTGATTTTAAATCAATTAACAAGAAAATAAATTATATGTACATATGTATATTCGGCCAATGTAACATTTTACATAATGTGACAATTATTTTTAGGACATGCAAAATATTAAAATGTTCATGCAAAAATTATTTTACTTCATATGTTGCTAGTTTCCAAGAGTTTGGGATTTATTTGATGTTTTAATTAATTATAAATCGAAATTTAAGTTACAAGGGTATTTTGGTAATTTTACATGTTTTGAAATTTTGGGTATTACAAGTCCTATATTCAATTTATCCGATATTGAATATCATGTGATATTGGTATCTCAACCTTACAGTACATTCTACCAATCCTCACATTTGTCTTTATTTAATGATATTCCCATATCATTAATCGACAACGTACAATTTAGAATAACATAAGTTATTCACGGATTTAAACATGCAAATATAGGATACAATATGATAAATGAGAATAAACGTTATCCACACTTTATTTCATTAAAATAATAATTGCTTTAATATCCCTTATCCAAATACTAAACAGATCAAACATGATAATTTCCATTAATGAATTATGCCTCAAGTCATGTTCCACATACTTGTTGACAAAGCATAAATCAACTAATTTTGATCTATCGGAATTTTGAGAATACGTATTTCAAAAATGAAATTCTTTTATGTGTGCATTCATCCATCATGATATTGCCACATAATATTTCATAAATTGCATGACATCCTCAATCGCAAATTTATGACAATTAAACTACCAAACCTTGTAGTTAAAGTATTCTAATTCATTATGTATAATGCAACTATGCTCATATTGAGCATAACTAGTACACATGGTCTCCTAATAAAGATGAGCTCCCACCATGACTAGTATTGAGTGTCGTCTCAATCTTACTAGCATCATTGTATCAAACAACAATATGCTGTTTCAAAGTTCCCGTAAACTTTAATATCCATCATGTAATGTTTGACATCTTCAAATCTTACAAGATTTGTCATCTATATCAACATTTTGCCATATGGTTCTTATTTAGAATTTTGGAGCAAATCCAGGCTGAGGATGTAAATTCTAAACCATATCCATTACACTTAGCTATCTAATAATTACAATTAGATATTTAATGTTGTCAATCATCTTTTAATCAAGCATGATAAAACAAGCAACAAGATGTACATGAATAATCTTTTCGTCAACCTTAGATTTATTCATGTCATATCTTTTCAAATATATGTTTCTATCTAGCCTTTCTAATAGAATATCATGTTTATTAGAATCAGTTATTTTACCTCTTATGTTTATAACAATAAACATATATTTCAAGGTTTTATTTTCTAAATTTCCATACGAAGTTTCATTCCGAACTAAGACTTAACATATAAATGTTAATGGAATGTTACTTCATATATGTTGTACAACATATATGAAATAAGAAAATAAATATCACTCCCACTAGCTTTCAGGAATATTAAGAAATATCTTATTTTAATTATAAATCAAAACTAGATTTAATAACTAAAATTAAGTATATCTTCTAGATGCATGCATTAATCCATTCACAAATGATTTGCATTTTGTATACTACTAAATATTGTTTGAATTCAAATACTCATTTCAATTACTTTCCGTCCTCGCACAAGTAATTTCTCAAGAAAGAGTTTTGATATTCCATTATTAATTTCATATAAATGAAACTAATAATGACAATCATAATCTTTATATATTTAATGTGCTTAGAAAGAATTTCAATCACATTTAATTGCTTAATTGTGATTGATAATCTTTTCACATATTAAATATGTACACAAATTTGTCCATTATGATTTCTACACAAGAACTTAAATCTCTAGGATTTTCATTTTCTTTGTAGAAATTCATCTCCATTCTATAGTGTTACTATAGAGTTTAAGATCAACTACGTTTCCAACTAGTTATCCTTTTTTGGACTGCATCTTATTATTCATAGTATGAGTAATTTGCCAAATAAACATTTGCAATTTATTAACAGCATACCACGTTCCTGTAACTCATAACCCTCAACATATTCTACAAATATTTGAGATATCCTTTCGGACCTATGAAATGAGAATTCCATCATCTTTGAGATTTAACACTAACATGTTAAATCCTCATTATGATTTTGCTAGCGTATTTAGAAGATCATGTATCTTGTAATTTTATTTCATCAAGATAAAACTCCCACTTGCCTTTTGTAATTTATAGATTACTTATAAATGCTTAGCAAATAGAGCAACACAAACTTGTTCTCTTTTGGGACTTTACAAATACATATTGACAGTTCCTAACCTCAATTTGTTAATAGCCTACTTACAAGTAGTTTAACAAATTCTGAACTTCAATTTTAAGACTTAATATGATTGATCACATTCCATATTAAATGGCGTCTTATTAATCTTCTAGGTTGGAGTCAAATTGAGTATATCCAATCCATACTCAATTTCCTAACCTTGATTTCTTTTATGAAGAATAGAAGATATAGTTATCTTAAATCAAACAATATAACAAGAGTTTGATTCCCCTAACTGAACATACAATAAACACTATGTATTTTATTAGGATTAATATTGTAAGTTAATCTTACAATATGTGAGATAAATATATTTCGTTTTTGGCTTATCTATTTACCAACTAAGTCATTTAATGGTATAATAGATTTTCCAAGCCAATTGCATGCTTTATAACATAAGTAATTCTTATCAAATCACTTCATGTCTATGTCTTACCAAAAAGACATAATTGTTATAATCCCAATGTACGTTATAGATCATTGATCAACTCAATGACTTCTTGTGTATGTCTTAATTAAAAACATGACAAGTTAATGTTTTACTTTATTATAAGTCTTATAACAATAAAAGACTTCATATTTATATCTTTATACTAAAGTATAAATATGCATAACTAAAGTAATCATGAACACCACAACTTGGTTTCAATATTATTTCAAGTTAATTTATTTACTTCATATATTTATGTCATTCCAAGAATACATAAACATTCAAATTTGAAGTAGTATAAGATTACTTCATTTATTTATGTCATTACAACAATACATAAATATTCACATTAGAAGTAGTCTTATTATCATATTGACACTTGTTCTAATAGTTATCTAATTTAGAAACTTGCAAATTAACATATATGAAAACTTATTTTAGAGGTCACTAACAATAAGTTTCGTGATCGTTTATGGGCTCAAGGTTGTTAAGCCTTTGATCTAGGATGTTAACTATGACAAGTATGATGATAATATTGACGGAATATTCTATGAAAGAAACAATACTATCACAACAAGGTTTTGCCAAACTTTCTCTTTTGTTATTAAACTTAGCCCCAATGCTATGTGATCAAATATAGCACGGTTACTCTACAACAATAACAGGGATCAAGGAAAACCTTGATTACCTTGAGGCTAAACAAACCTAACAACATCAGACCCCTCGTCTGATGCTCCCACACACACTCACTGTTTTGGTGCTTTTACAATTTAACACACTTGGTGTTGTTGTAATTTGTAAGTGCGAAGCACCTTGGTGATCACATGGTGACACAGTGATCCACACTTTTATCTAAGGGTATGATCTCCTTTTTATAGTGTAAAGGAGATCATTACAAAGTTTGATAAGTCTTGTCTACTACTTGCTTGTGTATGTCAGTCATTAAGATACAACATGTATCTTTGTTTACAACTTGTTTGACTGATAACATATCTAGATATTATCTACCGTATATAATTGACTTATATACAAAATATCTTTTTTTTTTATCTTTATCCATCCAGCAGTAGTATGACTCACTGATCAGCAGCAACTTCATTTGTACTAGCAGCAGTATGTTTGCACTAGCAGCAGAATGTTTGCACTAGCAGTAGAATGCTCTGAACCAGCAGTAGTATAAAATACACTAGCAGCAGAATGTTTGGACTAGCAGTAGTATCTACTTAGCGTATTTTGCTTATCATTTCAGTATTCTTCATGTTTCATTCTTCTTGTTCTGTGATCATCAAATCTATGAAAATATAATTCCCAACAATCTTCCCCTATTTGATGATTACAAAACAAACACGTTCTTGTACGAATTTCCCTAAACGAAGTAGAGAAATTGAGATAACTAAATCTCACCATAAATGGAACCATACTGTCTTCCCCTTAATCTCATCATGCTATCCACCACATCTCTTCCCCTTTTTGTTATCAACAAATAAGAAAAGTAAGCAGTAAAAACCTTCCCCTATGGTGATGCACGAACATAAAATGATTAAACATTTGGACATTTAAGCTTCCCCTGAAACCCATATGTTAATCATTTGAATCTTCCATTCTGTTAGGCTTTTATGAATGATGAAGAAAAATCAATCATTACTAACTTGATGATGAAACAGAATAAACCAACCTTGTGTCTTATGTCTTGTACTAAAATTGACTTTGAATGTATACCCAACTTGATGTATAGGGAGACCGCAATCTCATGACAATAAACTCATCTTCTATGAGACACTGAGCACTACAATGTAACTCCTTTAAGTGTTTGTCATTTCGTAGTTACTTGAATGAACGAACAAGTTATCTTTAAAGTGTAACACCCACCTTAAGATATAATAAGAACACAACCTTGAAAAATTCCACTTCATCTGCAAATAAGTAACAAATAACCTTCTTCGCCAATGAAAAATAATAATCAAGCCTTTAATCTTTTAAGAACATAACCCAACTCTCTTCCCTCTGAGTGAGTGTTCTTCCCCTGTGTGTGTGTAAACCAAGAAAGAAAACCAAAAAATTCGACAATACCTCAACTGTTTCTGCAGCAGTTGTGAAAAATTAAAAACGAATTTTTCTTCTTTCTTCAACTAAAACCTTGTAACATCCTAGATCGAGAGTAGATCGAGAGCCCTCCCGCTCTGATACCAACTGTGAAAACTTATTTTAGAGGTCACTAACAATAAGTTTCGTGATCGTTTATGGGCTCAAGGTTGTTAAGCCTTTGATCTAGGATTTTAACTATGACAAGTATGATGATAATATTGACGGAATATTCTATGAAAGAAACAATACTATCACAAAAAGGTTTTGCCAAACTTTCTCTTTTGTTATTAAACTTAGCCCCAATGCTATGTGATCAAATATAGCACGGTTACTCTACAACAATAACAGGGATCAAGGAAAACCTTGATTACCTTGAGGCTAAACAAACCTAACAACATCAGACCCCTCGTTTGATGTTCCCACACACACTTACTGTTTTGGTGCTTTTACAATTTAACACACTTGGTGTTGTTGTAATTTTTAAGTACGAAGCACCTTGGTGATCATATAGTGACACAGTGATCCACACTTTTATCTAAGGGTATGATCTCCTTTTTATAGTGTAAAGGAGATCATTACAAAGTTTGATAAGTCTTGTCTACTACTTGCTTGTGTATGTCAGTCATTAAGATACAACATGTATCTTTGTTTACAACTTGTTTGACTGATAACATATCTAGATATTATCTACCGTATATAATTGACTTATATACAAAATATCTTTTTTTTTTATCTTTATCCATCCAGCAGTAGTATGACTCACTGATCAGCAGCAACTTCATTTGTACTAGCAGCAGTATGTTTGCACTAGCAGCAGAATGTTTGCACTAGCAGTAGAATGCTCTGAACCAGCAGTAGTATAAAATACACTAGCAGCAGAATGTTTGCACTAGCAGTAGTATCTACTTAGCGTATTTTGCTTATCATTTCAGTATTCTTCATGTTTCATTCTTCTTTTTCTGTGATCATCAAATCAATGAAAATATAATTCCCAACAACATAGTTTCATTACATCAGCCGAGGCTGCTAATAATAAAAGTATGTAATTTACCTTGTCATTAATATCTAGTAATGAAAGTAGATATTAACTCCAAGTGTTCTATTATTAGAATGTGTTTAAAACACATTAGAACATTAGTCTCTTACCTTATAGTCAAGAGAAACCTTTAAATCATATTTCTTTATGTTGTTGCTTGCACACAATAAAGATTTCTCCCACTTATGCATGGAACAACATCACGTATCAGATAAACAACACATCAATAGTTTGCTTATTTGATCAATATGATTGTGTCATAGATATAAGTAGATATAGAATTACCTCGTCTAGTAAGGAAACGTACACGACTATCCTTAATACCACAAGTGTCTATAATTGGAAAGTATTTATCTCAATAGATTCTAGAGATAATCCGGGTTACTACCAAGATATCAAGACTTGTAGCTCCCACTGAATTAAAGATCACTACATGAACTCATTATTCAGTAATTACAACACTATGCTCCTACTGGATTTGACAACATTGTAAGTGTTGCATAACCAGTAAAAGCACATGGCGTGCTGTTTACTTTCCTACACCTTTGAGTAATTCCTTACGTAATACATACTAAGGTACTTAAAGAATGTATTCTACTTTGTCAATGATGGAATATCCATCAATGCAATTAACTTGAAAGAATTGGGTATGCAATTTCTTCCTCAATAAGGTCTACCATCCCCATCATGGTATGTAGCACCTTTAAGTGGTTAAAGCACAACAACTAGATCAAACATTCTAGTTTGCTTTTTACCCATTATGCGGTAATGAGTCTAGCTTCTAATTTCAATAACTCCTAACCATGCAATTTCTTAAAAATTCGCCATGAGTTATTTCTTAGAATTTAGACAATTCTAATTTTCCTATTATACCTTTCTCATTCATGAAAAAGAATAGGATTAAGTCTTACTCTTCACACGGAAAGTAGACTCGGTTTATTCTTTTCAGTAAAAATTGACTCTATCCAAAAACCCCTACGGGTGTAGATTAATTTACTACTAAAAGAATGTCCCACGTTTACGGTTTTAACGTTGCATTAATACATTAAAAGAATTTTCAAAATTCAATTTTAGTATTTTCGATAATAACTTTTCAAGAAAATTAAACACCCACGGTAAATAAAATTTAACCATTTAATTTTCATTAAAAATTAGGATCCAAATTGACGTCGTTTCATTCCATCAGCTTTAGCTGCTAGCAATGAAAGTACTCAATAAGGTACGGGTCTATCCCAATTGCCAATATCCAATTGCAATTCCTAGAATCATGGGACTTACATATTATGCTAACCTCGATTGCAAATATAAGCATGTTTCATCCCCAAATCTTTATGCCTTGACGCCGTTCCATTACATTAGCTTTGGCTGCTAGTAATGGAAGTGCTCAATCAAGTTAACCAACTTAGAAAACTGTAAATTGACGTCGTTTCATCACATCAGCTTTGGCTGCTAGCAATGAAAGTACTCAATTTACCCTTAGACAACCACCCTTTGAACATCACATTCAGCTTTGGCTGCTAGTGATGTAGGACGAAACCTTAGGTGTTTCCTTTACAGTTGGATGGCATATTACTTAAATTTTAAGGGTATAATTTTGATGTGTGTAATCAAAATATGTACAAAGATGTCATGCATTCATCTTTGTATCATATGTTTTCTACAAAAACCATTTACCAATTCGCAGCTTAAAATCAACAAAATTTTAATTGATGGCGTTGAGAAACTTACAACATTGCCTTAAGATGCTTCGTACTTTATCATGGTGTACTTGGTAAATCTAATATTGACACACAGGCGAGCGGAGGGGCAAACGTCCGCCGAAGCTAATTAAAAACGCGCCCCTTTCGGATGACAATTTAATGTCAAGCCTCCTTATACCCACTTTATAGTTTGTCAATATTAGGTACGCCGCTTCGACCACTTTTGTACAGTCGCATCAATCAATTAAAAACTTTAAGATTTAAAGCTTAAAACATTTATGTAGTAAATTATTAAATTGCTAGTCTCGCCTGGGAGCAAATTACCGTGCGAAGCGAACCACTATCGGCACATAAGACTTGACAATAAATAATTTTACCACAAAGGTTTCATAGTTATTAGGTTCATTTATTTTTATTCAAAAAATTACCCTCTTTGATGTTTCCAATCTATCCTAATTAAAACACAAAGATCAAGTAATTAAAAAAAAGTAAACAAACACTTAATAACACATATATGATCATTAACAATATCATATAGCCACATGCAAACCTTTTGATAAATCCTATTAATAATTTCTGTGTGAATTTTTAATGTATGTAATTAATAAAACTCCCATTGGTTTTCGAGCTCATTGTGCCCAATGGACCACAGACGCCAAATAACTTGGCCGCGTAAGTTTTAATTAATTGGATACCACATTGCACATAACCAATTAATTAATATATTTAATTAGGGTCTTCCCTAATTTTAGATTTATCTTAAAAAACATGTAGCAATTAGACATCAATCATCATGACAAAACATGCATGTTTTTGTCATGAATCCCCATATTGCACTTATAATCATGTAAACACATATTATCAAGCCAATCATGTACGCATACTAAATTAATGACATCACTAAGGTACTCATTAATTTTCACATAAAATTGCATGCAATCCTAGGGTTTTCTACAAGATTTTAACAATACATAAACCCTAAAAAAATAATAGTTGGTAATCGACCAACTTGTATAAATTAGGGTTTTCATAAATCTTAAACCCTAGAATTATTAAAAGCATGTATCTATTCACATATGTTCAATTTTATGCGTTTAGTAATTAATTACAATGTTTAAACGGGCTCTAGATGCTACTGTTGGAATATGTGAATCATAAAACTATAAACACATAAACATAATCAACATAACATTAAAGTATACGCAGCGGAAAAACAAGATCTACAAACATGTAATTAATTAACTAAATTAAAAGTGATGCGTACCTTTTTGATTTCTAGCAAGAACAAGGAATCGTGCACTCCAAGAACAAGGTATAAACCCTAATTAGGGTTTAATGGGGATCGAATGCTATGTAGTCGAATAGGGTAAGTAACAACAAGCTAAAGGAAGTTTGTACTCCGTTCTTGTACACACGTAATACTAGCGTTTCAATGGGAAAATCTAGGTTCTAATATCACAAACAAAACCCTAACTTATGTTGTTAGCAAATCGACAAACCCAAGGTGTTTGGGATGAATGTCGACCTGCCACAAGGAGAGGAAAAGGAGAAGAGAATAGGGCTTGCTTGAGAATTAGGGATTAGGGAATAACAAACACAATAGGTTTGTATTTATAGGCAACCCAAACTTCTCCTCCAAGCTACAAAAATCGACAACCATAAACCCCTAGGGGTATTCGGCCGACTTTAGCCCAAAGAAGGCATTCTAGATCCTTCTTTGCCTCTCTTTCACTTTTAGTCCTTTAAAGAGCGTTATCTCTAACCCCGTTAAGTACTAACGACCGTTAAGTTATTTGTTTGTGAAATGAATAAATAAATCATAAAATATATTTAATTATTCAAACCATTGAGACTCTTACGTATTGTGTGCAATCTCGAAGTCTCGTGTTCGAAACCGGACATACGAATATTAATAATTATCCATAAACTCTGACACTAGTATCTTGCTAGACAGCCTTTTCTTTCTGATATACATTCTTTGCTGTTAAAAAACAGAATTAATTGAACAAAAATTTCCATGGTCATTGATTTTTACATAAACAAAGACACACTTTACTATCATATACTGGATTATTCTTACTCTAGGTCTCTAGTTGTTGGGTTTTTTTTTTTTTTTTTTTTTTTTTTTTTTTTTTTTTTTTTTTTTTTTTTTTTTCAGCTAAGTTAGCAATTAACTGATCATACACTTGCTATATAACTGATGGAACATAAATCTAACTTAAATAAAAGCTTCTTAAATAATTACATTTTTTTGTTTAAATACTGATGTAAAACTAAAAAGTATATGTGTATCACTACCAAAAAAAGCCCTGTAGCTATTAGTGACCAAACTCTAGCGCTGACATATTCTCATTAGCTGGTCACTAGTTAGCTTGTATGAGAGATTGAGAGACATAAGTTTTCTTCATATACCAATTCATTAAACATTAACCAGTGACAAAAAAGTATTTATATCTTCAAGTTGGATCAAATCCACTTGAAAAGAAATGCAACAAACGCAAAATCTTTTGTTTTTAGCTTTGATCTGGCTCCATTAAAAGACTAGATACTAATGAAATAAATTAATAAATTAGTCTGTTTTTGACGCTTTATGAGATAGTTTCATATCAGAAGTCATACGCCTGTGTTGGCATTTATTGTTCTAAAACACTTTCTATATGAGGAGCTTTAGGTTTTAAGTCGTGTTGTTGGCTTACTTTGGTTTATGTTAGGCTAGGGTCATCAGCTTTCTATTAATGTCAAAACTTTTTTTCCTGCGGTACCATGGTATATACAAAATAAGTCATAAGTCATACCCATTCCACAAGCTACTTATTTGCTACTCGTCATAACTTGTATTCAAAGCCTAACAAGGAGCTAGGCAAAAATTACAAATGACTGGATAGTGCGTTCCAAGAGTAAAAATTAATTACAATTAAAGGATGACTTGAAAACCAAAAATTACCTAAAGTGTATTAAGTTTATCAAAGTATTATATTCTATGACAATCTTTTTTCTTGCAAAACGTTGGTAATCGGTACTATATGGAAAATAATGTTCAAGGTGACTCAATGGCAGGCTCAACGCGTGATTATTTTCTTACAAAATCATCTCCTTCATAACCAACTGAGTTTTGCCTTCCGTTTGTGGGGACTCCATTACAATTTTTTATTTATCTTTAGAATATAGGTGTCAAATCCAAGTTTGATTTGTGGCTGAGATGCTATAAGTGTCTTATATTTTGAAAAGAAATTACTTTTAAGCATATGCTTATGGTCCATAACCACAAGAAAATAATCACTTTGATCTATCATTTGAAGTGAAAGCTATATTATGAGTAGTGTTATCCTTTATTAAGAAAGGAATCACCTTTTACACTATGCATAATCACTTGGTTAGGTTGTTGGGTGATCAATTCACTACTGAAACTGGAACCATTCTAGATTGTGTTTTCTTTTTTTGACTTCAAAAGTTGGTGTAAGATAGAAGATGGGAAATTTTTTACTTAAAAGTTAAAACTCTTAATATCTTTTGACATATTTGACAATCATCCAAATTTGTACAAAATGTAAGAGTACAGCTTCTGCATCATAGTTAGCCATTTTTGTGTTACTTTTAATTTATCCTGCCTTAAATATGGGAATAAAAGACCTTTTAAGACTATTAAAACTGGCATTATCATGCTGCTCAAACAATTAACCAAAAATCTCCAATCACCAAAACTAAGCTGATCATATATATACATATAAATAAACTCTATAGTTTCTTGAGTAAATTGTTGGAAATTTGGTTCAATTGAGGGATATGATCATACTTGTAAATGGGTTTGTAGGTACGGAGTGTACACTCATTAAGTCCCTAATTACCCTGACTCTTATAGTGGTTGTTAGCAGAGTTAATGCTGCTAGCTAGTATTAATGTTACTACTGTTAGGCAGAGTTAATGCTGCTAGTATTAATATTAAGACTGTTGGCAGAGTTACTACTGCTAGTACTAAAGTTAGTACTGCTGGGCATAAGTTAGTACTGCTGGAAGTTAGTGCTGCTCTTTTAACCACCGATCCCTGCTATTATGGAAACTATTATGGTATGATTAATGGGCCGTTAGTCACTCATAATTCCATAGGCTAGGGTTTGAGTAATCTCTATTATAAATAGTGATCATAACATAACTGTATGAATACACAACATACAAACACTAAACACTTGAAAGCAAACAGGTTCTTGATTTATGCCTAAACAAGAACACCTCTTGGTCTTATCCCATAGAGATATTCGTGTAACCCAGGCATAGGGTCGAATAGTTTCTATTGGAAAGTGATAACACGATTTCAAGTGATATCCGGTACTCATTGATTATCTATACCCTGTTCTGGGAACACACGCAACACAAGAAACCAACAATCAATAGAAACTATTGAGTGATAATCAATGGCTGCTGCTATGAAGCATATGGCTGCTAACTTTTCCAAACTGGAAAAGTTTGAAGGTGTCGATTTCAGAAGATGGCAAAAGAAGATGCACTTCTTGTTGTCAAGCATGAGTATGGTGTATGTTCTGAGCACTCTTATTCCTGATGATGGGGATGATGCTACTGTGGAAGACATGAGGAGAAGGAACAAGTGGGAGAATGACGACTACATTTGCAGAGGTTTAATCCTCCAATGGTATGTCTGATCCTTTGTTTGATATTTATCAAAATATTGAATCTGCTAAAGAACTATGGGAATCCTTGGAAGCTAAATATATGGCTGAGGATGCATCAAGTAAGATGTTGCTTGTAAGTAATTTTAACAATTACAAAATGGTCGATTCTAGACCTGTCATGGAACAATACAATGAACTTCTTAGTATACTTGGTAGATTCACACAACACAAAATGAACATGGATGAGACTATTTCAGTCTCTTAAACTCCCTCATTCTTGGAAAGATTTCAAGCATTCTTTGAAACATAAGAAGGAGGAATTAACTCTTGTTGAGTTGGGCAGTCATTTGCGTATTGAGGAATCTCTCAGGGCGCAAGACAGTGACAAGCCAAAGAGTAGCAATGCTACTGGTCCATCAGTTGTCAATATGGTGGAGCATAACAACTCCACCAGGTGCAATGACAACAAGGGCAAACGTAAACATCAGGATAACACCAAAACTGATCTTAACAAAAAGCCAAAAGCTACTTGTTGGAAGTGTGGGAAACTTGGACAGTTCAGAAAGGATTGCAAGGGTCTTAAAGTTGACAATAAAGCCAATGGATCAGGCACAAGTGGATCAGGGAATGGTAATACCGATTCTCTAAAAGGTTAGAATATATTTAACAAGTCTTTTCAGATTTATTATGTTACATATATATCTGAGGCATACTTTGTGCAGGATGATGATGTTGTGTGGTGGGTTGACTCTGGAGTAACAATCCATGTGTGTAAAGATAGAAGCTAGTTCAAGACCTATGAGTCACTGAATGATGGTTCTATTCTTCATATGGTAAATGAGTCAACAGCCCTGGTGCATGGAAGAGGATGTGTGGATTTAAGATTTAGTTCTGGAAAGATTGTTTCTTTGTTTAATGTTTTACATGTTCCTAATATTAGAAAGAATTTGATTTCTAGTAGTGTTTTGAATAATTGTGGTTATAAACAAGTTATTGAATCTGATAAGTTTGTTTTGTCTAAACATGATTTGTTTATTAGTTTTGGCTATTTGTGTAATCAAATGTTCAGGCTTAATATTATTAATGATATTGTTAATTCAGCCTTTATGTCGACCTCTAAACTAAATGATTCAACCTTATGGCATGCTAGACTTGGCCATGTACACTTTAAGAGAATGTGAGATATGTCTATGGATGGGTTAATCCCAGCCTTTGATATGGACACTGAAAAGTGTAAAACTTGCATGATGACCAAAATAACTAAGAAACCTTTTCAAAGTGTAAGACGTGAAACTGAAGTTTTGGAGCTAATTCATAGTGACCTATGTGATTTACATGCTACTCCCTCATTGGGGAATAAGAAGTACTTTGTGACATTTATTGATGATGCTTCTAGGTTTTGTTATGTCTATCTGCTACATACTAAGGATGAAGCATTAGATAAATTCAAAATATTTAAAACTGAAGTTGAATTGCAACAAAGTTCCCTGATCAAAAGATTAAGGACTGATAGGGGAGGTGAGTACATGGATACTATGTATTTTCAGTCTGTTTGAATAATCCATGAAACGACTGCTCCCTATACTCCTCAGCAAAATGGTATATCTGAAAGGAAAAACAGGGTACTGAAGGAGATGGTTAATTCCATGTTGTCCTATTCAGGGCTGAGTCAAGGGTTGTGGGGTGAAGCTATGTTAACAGCTTGCTATTTATTAAATAGGATTCCCAATAAAAGGAACAAGATTACCCTTTATGAACTCTGGACTAAAATAAAACCCAACCTGAACTTTCTCAGGGTTTGGGGTTGTAGGGCTGTTGTAAGACTCCCTGATCCAAAGTAGAAAACTTTGGGTGAAAGAGGCATTGAATGCACCTTTGTTGGATATGCTGAGCATTCCAAGGCATATAGGTTCTATGTTATTGGGAACACATTTAGTAATATTTCAAGTATTGGTCATGTACGTAACACCCCAAAATCGGATCAGCGGAAACATATAGGTCGGGGGGTGTTATTGAATAGTTATCACAATCACAAGGTACAAAGAATGGTTTTACTTAAACCAATTTAGAAGAAATTTCATAATTGAAAACATTTAATTTACAATATTTAAAATAGTGCGGAAAATGATGTTTCATAAAAGGGTTTTAAAGTGGTCCCAAATAGTTTCCTGACTCTTCTATGACCATGCCATGCCCTTCGCCAAGATCCTCCAAAGGTAAGATATGCAGCGGAAATGATTTAATACATGAGATAAAACATGCTAAAAGTCAACACAAAGGTTAAGTGAATTCATAGGTTTAAGTAAAGCAGTTGATCACAATATTTCAAGTTTTCAAGAAAGTGGGCTGCGTTGTATCACGCCCGAAAGTTCAGATATTACCATTGCACTAAGCTCATGACACTCAAAGCGTTAACCGGCACCAGTAATCCTGGCGTAAGTCAACAATAACCGCGGAATTTCATAATCATAATATTTGCCCCCAAAGTAAGTATCTTACCAAATACCTAGGCAACTCAATTATGGTACATCACATGCTGACCGTCCTTAGTCAACATGGCGGGATGGTCAAATCCTATAGGCTTATAAACTATAATCGCGCTCACCCGCAGGTGATTAATGGTTCATGATCGAGGGACTTGCTGTTGGCAATGAAGGTACTTAGTGCTTATCAGATATTCAGCAAAATTTCCATTTCAAATAACAGTTTGTAAACAATTATGATCATAGTAAAAACAGTAGCATGTATCTCACCCCAAGTAGTTTATAAAACAGTTAAGCAAGTAAAAATTGGGGCTATGAACTCACCTCAGTATGCAGCAATGCAAGATATCACAACATCACAACTGGCATCAAAGAGTAAAGGCACAACGATGATATCAAAAGTAGAGCACAACGACATTCAGAAAGTACAAGCATAAGGGTACTGGATTGGCACAACCTAACAAGTAACATGTTTCAGAAATAATACTCAAGTAATTTATGAAGTAACGTTCGTTGAATACTTGTGTTATTATAAAAAGGTTTAGTTTTCAATGGCGTTTGAAAGAAAAGGAAACTTTAAGTCTCGTGTGGAAGACGAGAAAGGTAAAGAGATAAAAATTCGGCGAATACGAATGAACACTCAAGAAGGACGGGAAGAGAAGAAGAAAGGAATAGGAAAGAAAGAATAAAGTCAGAAAAAGAATAACTGAACAAATAAACAACATTGATTGATAGTTTCGGCTTTTCCCTGTTTTTCTAAAAATAGATGTTATATTCGTTAAGACATAAGAGTTTTGAAAAGATTTTAGGACGTTTAATAAATCATAAATAGTTTAATTTTATATAATATTTTACGAAATTTTGGCATGAAGTGCCCGTTTATAAGACGTTCCCAAGTCATACGACTTATTTGAATAATTCAATTATCGACAAGTTTTACAAGTTTTTAATATATAATTGGACATATTATTCGCGTATATATTAGTTGTTTAGTTTTATTGACCATTTTGTATAGTTCGGGTCCAGATAGGTTAAGCTCTTATGAGTCTAATGTATGCTTCTGTCTCGTGTACCAAAGGGTCCATAATAATCCAATCAACCAATACCGTAAATCCAATACGTCCAATCCTTGTCCAACAATGTTACATCATCACAATATTTTTCAAGTCCAATTCGATATATATTACATATCTCATATGTTGCAACTATATCCCATAACGTTTTTAAATAATCCGAAACTCTCATATCGATAACAAACGAATAAATAATAACTAACGTCTAACCTAAATATAACACAACTCAACAATCAAATAAATAAAATAAAATTAGAAAATACTTAACGACTAACTAGCAACCGTGACTAAACGAAAATAAACAATAAATAATGACGAGTAATAACTACGACTCGACGAGAGTAAATTAATAAACAAACAACGACGAGATATTTAAACTTGGCCGTGACTCGCCACGAGTCACGACTCAACTCAACCCGAGCCGTTGAGGCTCTCGGCCGCAAATATGTCCAACATAAACACAACCATATCCATAACGCTATTAATCCAAAACGCAACATAATCCAAAACGACAATCACAACTCGACGATACTAACTCTTTTATTAACTCTAGATTAAAATTCAAACGACACAAACAAATCTGAAACTGTCAAAAATATTATCCCAACGCAAACCATAACCAAACACAACATCACTAACCCTAAATATTCTCAACTCGCCGTGACTCGCCGAGAGTCAGGGCTCGGCTATACGCCGACTGTCGCAACAGTGACCAAACAAACGGACCTCAATCAATATTCAATCTCAACGAAACTATACCACATCAAAAGAAATAACAAAAGAACAATAAAATATCAAAAATAATCAATCCCTCACCGAGTCAACCGAGTTGACTCGGTGAGTTGACCAAGTTGACTGAGTTACACCAAGAAGAAGAGGGGGGTTCCACACGAGGGTTTGTTAACATGTTTTACAACCATTTTATTATTAAAACAATATTATTAATCGGATTTTAAAAAATATCAAATTAGGGTTTCGAAAATATTTTTAAAAAATAGCAAATAAGGGCGCGTGGGTTGGGTTTACCGAAAGAGAAGGCGGCGTGGGTGTGTGGTGGTGGCTCGGTGGTGATGGCAGCGGCGGTGGTGGCGCGTGAGGGTGGTTGTGGTGGGAGCCAAGGGCTCAAACTTTCCAGAAATGGGTAAAAACGGCCGATCTATTTATTCGGAAAAGAAAATAACTCGCCGAAAATTTTCCGGTGGCTGAAATTTTGGCCGGCAGTGGTGGTGGCCGGACAGAGTTGAGACGCCGACGAGTAGAGAGAGAGGGAGGAGAGAGTGAGTGAATAGTGAATGAGTAATTTTATTAATTATGAGGTATTTCTATTTTTGATGATGGACCATAAATGAAAATGTAAGAATGAGGGATGTGTAAGGTAAATATGGGGTGGAGGGGCTATTTCTGCCACTTTGGCTATTCTTTTGCAATATACACTGCGGGACCCATTCGTCATACAAAACGGACTAAAAAATTAACGAAACTTGCGCCATTTTCACGAAATAATTTTTCCAACAAAAACGAGTATAAATATACAATACTTTCAAAAATCAATATTTTTGGCAAATACGATACGTTTTGTGCTTTCTAGGTTGTGGTGGTTCGATAAGGAAATA
Organism: Artemisia tridentata subsp. tridentata; assembly: GCA_021014915.2. NCBI lineage: Eukaryota > Viridiplantae > Streptophyta > Magnoliopsida > Asterales > Asteraceae > Artemisia > Artemisia tridentata. Next base: position 285,394,800 of record CP139503.1, read on the forward strand.
ACGGTCACGTTGAACAAGATATTCATAATTTTTCAAACCCAAACAAGTTCAAAGAAGTTCAAAAGTTAAAGAGAATGAAAAGCAAGTGTTTTGACTCGTAAAATAGGTTTAGGAAATTTACCGGGTGTTACAATGTATTGTAATTATAGGTTGTACGTTAATATGGGTTTTATGTAAGTGTAAAACCCACGGCACCATTAGGAGCCCATGGGCCGTGTGGTTGTGTTAAAATGCTTCTAGAAACACTTAGGCAAATGTTGCCCTAACATTTGCCTATAAATAGGACCCTTATGTATTCATTCTAGTTGTTGGTTTTATTTCTCTTGTAGCCGAACCTTTGTCACTCTATCGAATGGAATGAAATCAACCTTTCTCTTCATCTCATAATATCATCTCTCTCGTTATCTATTGTTTGTTCGATCTATAGTTATTATTTAGTAGTTATACGTGTGTTTACATCTTGTGTTAAGCTTAAATAGGACCTAACAAGTGGTATCATTCGCTAGAAGATAATTAGATCGTGTGTTTTTGAGTAGATTAGATCGCTATTATAGTTATACGTTTGGTTTAGAAGCTTTAACGAGTCGTTTTGTGCTTAAATCGGCATAAAAGTCTCATTTCTTTCACTTTTCTTCACACTTGTAAAGTGTAAAGATCATTATAGTGAGTAGAGATCAGATTTGTAGTCGAAAGTTTAGATTTTGTTCGTGTGTCATTAGTTTTTCACTCGTTTTCATTCGTTGCATATTGTCGAAATTCACCAAATTTTGGTTTAGACGTTAAAGGTTGTAACTTTCCTAATATTTACGTGTTATTAAACGTTTTGAACCGAAAAAATCCTATTAAAACATCGTTTTTTAGTCGTAAAAGTGATCTAAAAAATTTGGCGTTTTATCGGAATTGGTGAAAAGAGGGTTTGTCGGAATTGCTTTTGAGGGTTTATCGGAATTGACGCTAGGATTTGTCGGAATTCGTCAGCAAAGGTTTATCGAAATTACGGACTTAAGGGTTTATCAGAATTGGTGTTCAGTAATTTCCTCGCTTGTATAAGCTTGTGAAAATACTTCGACTTTGAGGCAAATTCTCCTATCTTGTATAAGGTAGTGAGAAAATTATCGGAATTATAATTTAGATAATCTATCGGAATTGCCTGTTCTATGGCAATTTAGATAAATTATCGGAATTGTCAATTTCTGTCAGAATTGCAAAGTCCATCGCAATTCTCAGGTTCATCGAAATTCAATAGTTTGTCGGAATTGTACAATTCCATCAGAATTCAATAATCCATCGGAATTGTACAATTCAATCAGAATTCGGATTACTCATCGCAATTCACAGACCTCATCGGAATTCAGTGAACTCGTCGCAATTTGCAAGTGTGAACAGTGATTTGTCGGAATTGATAGTGAACAGTAATTTGTCGAAATTGAACAAGAAAAACATCTAAACTAAAACCAAACTTCATAACTCATAACACACATCTTAATTGTCTACAAGATCCACAAAAACATAAGAATGTCTAAACCACCGAATTACAACTATTTCTTCAATCAACAACAACTGTATCATCAACAACAATAATATCATCAACAACCACAATATCCTCAATATCCTCAACAACAAGCTTTCATGCAAAAACATCAGTTTTTCCCTCAACAACAACAATATCCACAACAACCAATGCAGACTTACCAACTTCCACCTAAACAACCTCACTGGTTTGACCAAATGTGCGAAGCAATCAGCAGTCAACAATCCAGACACAAAGCAGGATCCTTAGATACACCTCCAATGCTAACTCCGGGTAATTACGTGCAGTGGTCAAGTCGATTTCTTTGGTTTATTGAATTCAAGAAACCCCATGGAAAGTATTTGAAAAAGGTAATTATTGAAGGACCATATCCAGTACCTACCACAACGGTTCCTGGCGATCCCAATGCCATTCCTCCAAGAGAAGCAACTGTTACTCCTATTCCTATTGCTCAGCTCACAACAGAACAAGTACTTCAGCAAGAAGCTAATGAACTAGCAATGTCTTACATCCTTCAAGGAATTCCCAATCCTATCTTTCGAAGTATTGATGCACAAAAGACTGCTAAGGACATGTGGGGACATGTTCATCTTCTCATGGAAGGAATAGAGTTAAACCAAGAGGATATGGAATCTAAGCTCTATCTAGAATACACCATGTTTATGATTGAAGCTGGGGAATCCTTAGAGTCTTATTACCATAGGTTTACCAATATCATCAATGACTTGGACTGTCACAACAACGTACTACCCAGGATTGCAGTGAATACTAAGTTCCTAAGTTTTCTTGGACCTGATTGACATAAGTATGTAACTTTTGTTTGCCAAGCTAAGAATCTACACAACGCCTCATATGGGTTATTGTATGATTACTTGAAGCATCACCAATCAAAGGTTGATAAAGACAGAGCAGCTCGTGGAGGTTACTCACCATCATCAACTCCAAACTCACTAGCTTTAATTGCTCAGTCTCATTTCGCTCCACCATCAAATCAGAGTTTTGTCCAACCACCACATCATTCTGCTTATCCCTCACAAACTTCATCAAGCCAACTCGTCCCATATGAAGCATCACAACAACAAGCTGATAATCAACTGGTTCCATATGACAACATCAACAGTGATGATGACGATGCTTTCAACTCGTTGAACGAATGATTTGCTATGATTGCTAGAGCTTTCAGCAAATTTTTAAACAAATCCAACAACCGTCTTAGGTCTTCATCTAACACTCGTAATCAGGCAGTTGTTCATGATGGCAGAGTTGAGATTCAAAACAGAGCTTCTGGGAGATATGGTTCGGGTAATTACATGGGAAATTCAGGTGGTTAGAGGTTTAATTCAGCTGGGAGTAGTAGGAACAACATTGGTAACACACAGAGAAGGGCAGAAATTGTTGATACGGGGAATTCTGGGATTGGAAACACAATGGTGAAATGTTACAACTGTGGAGGGAAAGGTCACATAGCCAATGCTTGCCCCAAGCCAAGAACCAGAAGGAGTGTGTACCACAAGGAAGCTCTTCTTCTTGCTCTTAAAGATGAAGCTGGTGGCACCCTGACTGAGAAGGAGCACAACTTTATGGCTAATGCATACTCGGACGATGATATGGAAGATCTGGAGGCCAATGCAGCTGTAATGTTGATGGCTAATATGCAAGAGATGCACATGGGTGAAACAGGACTGGTTTATGATACCGATGGCTTGTCTCATGTACCTGACTCTAAATGTCTCATTCATGAAATTATATCACCCTCTGTATCTGCATCAACTGAAGACCATGTTGGTCAAGACGATTCATTATTATCCTCTCAAGTCGATGACCAAATAAACACCGTAGTTACATTTGATGAAGATCAAATTAACCCCGTTGTTTCATTTGATGATCCTCTTGATGATGATAATCATGATCAACTTGAACAAGATGATCTTTTGCTTAGTCCAGATCCAGAGCTCATGACCTTGCTCTTGACCACCCAAACACAGTTAGATGCACAGAAATCCCAAATTGATAAGTGCAATGAAATTAATAGAAACTTAAAAGCAAAAGTTGGATTGTTAACTAAGGATCTTGAGTGCTACAAACTTCAACTTTCAAACTATGAAACTAAATAAAAATGGGAGAAAAGTTTTGAGGTTGCATTCCAACAATCTTATGTTAAAGCACAAGAATTAGAACATCAGGTACGTGAATTAACCATTTCCAAAAATGAATTAATTTCACAAAAGGAACAAGAAAGATTAGATTTTCAAAAACAAGTTGATATTCTACACTCTGAACTTTCCAAAGCAAAAACAGAGTTGTCAACTTGTCAAGATAATTTTTCTGAACACAGACAAATATCAAGGAAACGAGTTGATTCCTATCTTGAGGAAATCGTTGAGTCGGAATGCAAACTTAAAGAGTTTCAAAATGTTGTGTATAAAACGGGTGAGTCAGTAACCACCATTCAGAAATTTTCTGTCAAGTAAAATCCCCAAGGATATGGCTTTGCTATTGGGGATGACAAACCAAGTTTTTTTTACATAAAGCACTCAAGGAAAATCCGAAGTTATATAGTGCAGAACATTTGTTTGATGATTCTTTCATGCGTGTTATTGTTTATAATCGTGAAGAGGAAATGGAACAGGACGAAGAGAGTCGATCTAAAATGAGAAATGTCACATTTAATAAACAATATGACTACTCAAGAGTACCTCATATTAGCGACACCTTCGTACCACAAAAAGATAAATCGGAACAAACATGGTCTTTAATAGAAATGAATGAAACTTCTGAGGTTGGCCCTGTGAACACTGTAGCACAAGTCAATGGTCCTTTACCAAATCCAGGTGTAATTACACCATTGCCAAAACAATGTCGTGTCCTTAGATATTTTAATACATTTATGGAAGACATACAATTTTTGGAACAAGCAATTGAACGAAATTCAGAGGTCAAAGTCTCTACTTTTCTTTCTCCCTATGAGAAAGAAAAGAGAGAAGTTTTTCAAAAGCAATTTTTGCCACACGTTCAACACCTGCGACTTTGTGCTACACATTGGGAACAGGAACTTCAATCAGAGGTTGAATCCATGATGAACATTTTCGAAGCAACAGAAACAACGATCTCAAAACAAAAATGTAAAAACAAAGCTTTGCAAAAAGAAGCAGATCGACTCTTGGAGAATGTTCTATGTTCTGATGTGATATATGTGATTATGAATTCCATTTATGTGTCATGTAATGAAATGCTTGTTGATGATCATTCCATTGATACTGAGATGTTGAAACTTGAGATTACAAATTTGAAAAAAGAAAATGAGAGACTTCGAAAAGTCAATGATGATGTGGAAAACAAATTTTCAAAAGAAATTTTCCAACTCAACCAAAAATTGCAATGGTGTTAGACTCAGAGTCTTAACTTTGAGTTAAAATTACAAAGCCAAAAAGAAAATTGAAAAAGAAAATGCTGTTTTAAAACAGTCATACTTCCAAAATTCAGAATATTGAAAAAGAAAATGCTGTTTTAAAACATCAAATTTTTTAGTATGAAAAGGACATTGATGAAGTTTGCCAAAACAGGAATGACACTGTTCGATTAAACCGATAATTGGATTCTAAAATTCAACAACAAAAACACATCATCATTGAGTTGAAAGAGAAAATCAAAGTACTTGAAAAAGGGAAGTTTGTTCACAATAATGTGATTGCACCAGGCATGTATAGAGTAGATGGGACACCTAAGAAAGCATCTAATCAGACCACTAATGTGCATGCTTCAACTTCTACAGGACTAGGCTCCCCTCCTAAGGTTAGCAGATCCAAGACTAAAAAGAAAAAGAAGACTAGTATCTGGAAACCTAAGAGCAGCTCACCTAAGGATCAAGAAGTAGAAGTTCACACTAGGAAACTGAATAAAAAGCATGTTATGTCTAAAGTAGAATCAAGCTTTAAAACGTGTAATTCTAATTGTGATGTAACGAATACTAAGACTATAAATGTTCTGAATGATGTTATTGTTGATGCTTATTGTGTGTTTTTTCGTACAAGTATTTTGTCTGGTAATCATAAAAAATGTGTTGCAAAAACCCTTTTGTCTCGTAATCATAAACGTACAAATGGCATTTCCTCTAGGCCCACGATTGCTGGCAAGTCAATTTTAGGAAAACCACCAAATGTAGTTTCTAAGACTACCGTAGACAAGACCATAATTGCTCCTAGATCAATCCAAACACCCAGTGCATTCACTAAAAAGAAAGCAGAATCTAGTTGGACTTGGCAACGTTGGCTACAACATAAACCTAGTTTTACTTGGTTACCAAAGATGCTTAAAAACTGTACTACTAACCCAACGGGTTCCTCCGTTACCGTCTCTTGATCTGCATTGTCTTCTTGTGATGCAGATGATTCAGATTGTACTTTGGATTGTTGATAGTGGGTGTTCCCGACACATGACATGCGACCTAAAACTTCTAGTAAACTTTGTCGCAAAGTTCATAGGAACTGTCAGATTCGGGCATGACCACTTTGCCGCTCTCATGGGCTATGGGGACTATGTCAACGAAAACATCGAAATAAGCCGTGTATACTACGTTGAAGGCCTTGGACATAACCTTTTCTCCGTAGGGCAGTTTTGTGATGGTGACTTGGAAATTGCATTTAAGGAGTAAAACCTGCTTTGTTCGAGACCTACAAGGAAACGACCTTATGAATGAAAAACGCGGAACGAGTCTTTACACCATTTCCTTGTCAGACATGACCGCTTCTTCTCCAGTTTGCTTACTCTCCAAGGCACACTCTACAAAAGCATGGCTATGGCATAAACGTTTGTCTTACTTGAATTTTAAAACAATGACCAATCTTGCTCATCATTAGTTAGTCGACGGTCTTCCAAGATTCCGGTATGACAAAGATCACCTTTGTCCAGCATGTGAACAAGGGAAGAGTACTCGTGCTCATTTTCCTCCAAAAACTGAGCACAGTACGGATCATGTTCTCCAACTTCTACATATGGATTTGTGTGGCCCGATGCGAGTTCAAACTATCAACGGGAAGCGTTACATATTGGTAATCGTCGATGATTTTTCACAATGGACTTGGGTCTACTTTCTTCGCACCAAAGATCAAGCTCCTTCGATGATCATCACCTTTCTCACCAAAATTCAGGTTCAGCTCCGCAACACCGTTAGAAAAGTCAGAACAGACAACGGAACCAAATTTAAGAATCACACTCTTCGTGAGTATTTTGAGAAAGTAGGGATTGAACACCAAACATCTATTGCATGCAGCCCAGAACAAAATGGAGTAGTCGAAAGACGAAACCGGACGTTAGTGGAAGCCGCAAAAACGATGTTGATAAATGCTCAATTACCTGATTACCTCTAGGCTGAAGCTGTCTCAACCGCTTGCTACACCCAAAACCGTTGTATGATTAACAAAAGGCACAACAAAACCTCATATGAACTTGTTCACACATTTCATGTATTTGAGGCCACCTGTTACCCAAATAATGATCGTGATGACCTTGGAAAGTTGAAAGCCAAAGCTGATATTGGAATCTTTGTTGGATACTGTGGAAATTCAAAAGGATTTCGTATCTGGAACCGTCGAACTAGGGAATTTCAAGAGACCATACACGCTCATTTTGATGAACTCACGGATATGGCTTCTAAGCAAAACAACTTAGGACCTGATTCTAACCGTCTGAACTTCCCTGATCATTCAGCTGCACTACTCTCTCTTAACCGCAAGGACTTGGAAGATTTGTTTGCTCCGCTTTTTGATGATTCTCTCGTTAGTCGTGCTTCAGATGTATCCACCAGTTCCGCTGCACAACCCGTCAATATTCAAGCACCTGATACAACAGTAACTACAACAACAGCAGTTGCTGAAGATGCACCTCCAACAGAAACCTCATTATCAGTAGAACAAACAGCTTCTAATACTGCAACTACAGCTGAAGATCCCCTCCTATCTTCTGAAGTACCCACACCCGCAAATTATGACGAAAATGCTTTCTTCAATCCATTTGCTTGGGCTCCAACCATTCAAGATATTGCAGAGTCGTCAACAAGCAATTTGGATCCATTAAATATGCAAAACAATTTTCAACACTACCCTTCTACCCACAAATGGACTCGAGATCACCCTTTAATGAACGTGATTGGAAATCCAAACAATCCAATCATGACACGAAAATGACATCACACACAGACGGTGAAACTTGCATTTATGCACTCACCGTTTGTTAAGCAGAACCCAAAAATGTTAAAGAAGCCCTAACCTACGACAATTGGATTGAGTCAATGCAAGAAGAACTTGAACAATGCAAGCGTCTTGAGGTCTGGGAACTGGTAGAAAGACTGGATGGAGTATACATTGTCGGACTGAAATGGATCTGGAAGAACAAGTTGGATGCTGATCGCACGGTTATTCGTAACAAATCTCGGTTGGTTGCTAAAGGATTCAGTCAAGAAGAAGGTATCGACTTTGAGGAATCTTTCGCACCAGTGGCAATACTTGAGGCCGTTCGAATGTTTCTGGCGTATGCTGCTCACAAGAATATCATCGTATATCAAATGGACGTGAAGACGGCATTTCTAAATAGACAACTCTGTGAAGAACTATACGTCACACAACCAGAGGGCTTCGTCGACCCAGAACATCCGAACCATGTGTACCGGCTCAAGAAAGCGCTCTATGGCCTTAAACAAGCCCCGAGGGCATGGTACGATAAGCTATCTGCATTCCTAATTGCTAATCATTTCACAAAAGGATTTGTTGATCCTACTTTGTTTATACAAAAACACGGTGAGGACATCTTAATAGTCCAAATTTATGTGAATGACATCATTTTTGGTTCAACCTATAAAAAGTACTCAAATGCTTTTGCTAAATTAATGAAACAAAACTTTGAGATGTCCATGATGGGTGAACTTACGTTCTTCTTAGGACTGCAAGTTCATCAATCACCCCGTGGTATTTTCTTAAACCAGTCCAAATATGCTCAAGAAATTTTGAAAAAGCATGGCATGACAAGTTGTGACACATATAATACCCCAATGTCTGCATCATCTCCCAAGCTGGATGCTGATTTACATGGGAAAACAATTGAACCTACCAAATACCGTAGTATGATTGGGTCACTCATGTATCTAACAGCCAGCAGACCAGATATAGTATTTGCAACATATCTTTGCTCCCGCTATCAGTCTCGACCAACAGAAAGACACCTCTCTGAGGTTAAGAGAATCCTCTGATACGTAAAGGGAACCATTCATTTGGGTATCTAGTATCCGAAGGATTTTGGATTTGAACTAATTGCGTTTTCAGATGCTGATCATGCAGGTTGCTTAGATACTCGTAAAAGTACGTCTGGAGGAGTGCAGTTCCTTGGTGATAAACTTGTCTCTTGGCAGTCAAAGAAGCAAGATTGTACATCACTGTCATCAACAGAATCTAAATACGTAGCCATGTCAGCATGTTGTGCTCAAATCATCTGGATGAGATCACAACTGATGGATTATGGTTATGTATTGATGAAGCGATAAGTATACCGCTTTTAGGGGGTCATTTAAGCCCTAAATCATATTTATTTGATCAAATATCGCCCTAAATCGTTCCTTTTGTCATTTTAGGTACTTTTGAGGAGAAATCTGGAAAAGGAAGCATTTTGGACGTTTTTGGAGCATAAAAGTGAAGAAAACTACAAAGTCTCAAAATCGGCTGAAAATTACCTTTGACGGCGTCAGGATTATCCCCAGACGGCGTCATGGCTTGGCAAGAAAAAGGTGGATGTGAAAATTACTCATGATAAGCCAGAGAAATTTGCATGGGAATTATGACGGCGTCACCCTTTGGAGTGATCAAGGTCGTCACGGCTTAATTTAAAGAGGGACGGCGTCACGCCTAATTTCGACGGCGTCAAGCCTTGATAAGCCAGAACGGATTTTGGAGAGCTAAAGAGGGACGGCGTCAAGAAGGCCATCCGGGAACCCTAAAAGTGGCGAGGTGACGGCGTCACACTCCATAACGTGACGCCGTCAGATCTGAAAGTCTATATATAGTTTTGCAATTTTTTGTCATTAGTGTGGAACTTATTGAGGAACTTTGTGTGTAAGAACCCTAAGACGATTTTAGCAGCTTTTTCAAGGCTTTTTGCCTTGAGATCTTCCATGTTACATTGAAGATAAGTTATCAATTAATCATTCAATATGTCTATGTGTTGTTTGATTCTATCTTGTTCTTGTCTTTTGTTTAACATGCTAGGCTAGATTTATCTTGTGTTTGCTTAGATCTAATGAAACCTAGCTATTGATTATTGGTTATTAGTGTGTTATTAGTTGTATTGGATGATTGTTCATCTATGTTAGGCTTAAGAAAACTGGCTAACTTCCTATTCGGTAACTTGCTTGAACGTCTTAAGAAACATGAACCAATGCGTACTAAAGGTTTTTATGGTTGTACTTAATGCACAAGCGAATTCTAGTGATCCCATGTTAGGAGCTTCCTAGCCGGCTCGACATAGGAGTGAAGTAGGAGCTTGTAGAGTTGGGGAAGTATGTACGCCACCCCACGATTGGTATTAAGGAATACACCCGTCATCCACGCAATTAATACACACTAATCAACCGGTAAAAGATATTTAGGGAGTAAGGAAATCTAAGTAAACACATTTCTCTCCACATAAGTTTTACCACCTTTTCATTTTCTGTTATTTTATTTTATTTGCATTCGTAGTAACTTGGGTTAGTTGACTAGCAACTAATTCCGCCCACTCTTTCAAACCCGAGATTTTACTTGCTTTCATAAAATTATAAAAACATAAAAAAAAGAATCTTCTCTCACCCTTAGACCTATTAGAGTAGTTTTTCATACCTAACGGACACTATTCCCTGTGGAGAACGATCAATCCCCCGTACTTACCACTACACTATACTACATCGGTCAGGTACACTGCCTGGTGGGGTTGTAAGCCTCTTGAGATCCCTCGAGAGGTAAAACCTGTTGTAAGGTTGCAAAACCACGCATCAAGTTTTTGGCGCCGCTGCCGGGGATAATCCTTGTTTAGGTTGAATTTTTATTTTATAGGTCTACTCACTAGATTCCTTTCTAGTGAGATTTTTATTTTATTTTTCTAGGTTTTCTTTAGTCTATCTATTTTCTTCGTTTCTTTGTTCGTAACCATTACCATCCGACATCATGGAAGGTGGTAATATCCTCGATCCCAACAACCCACCACAACAACCACCACCTTCTAGAGCCCGTACTCTAGGAGAGTATTCCCGTCCTAGCCACCATGGCTATCGAAACACCATTGAGCTCACTCAAGGAGCCAATGTCACTCCCTTGCGATCCGACACCATCCGGTTGGTGCAAAGCGGATGCGCATTCCATGGACTTCATTATGAAGATCCTAACCAACATCTCAAGGACTTTCTCAAAATCGTTGATTCTATAGACCTTGATGTTGCCACTCGAGAGACGACCCAACTACGTCTCTTTCAATTCTCTTTGCGGGACCAAGCTAGTCAATGGCTAGAGCGTCAACCCGCAGGATCCATCACCTCTTGGGATGATCTCACCACTCGTTTCCTTGCTCAGTTTTTCCCACCGGGAAGAACTACCAAGCTAAGGAATGATATCTTGATGTTCCAACAACGTCAAGGCGAAACCCTCTACGAGGCATGGACTCAATTCAAGGACTTACTCCGAAAAGTCCCTCAACATGGCATGGATCCTTGGCTACAAATCCAACGATTTTATGACGGCGTAAACCATCAAACTAGAAGAACCCTTGATTACGCTGCCAATGGGAGGCTGAGCAGGCTCAGTGTCGATAAGTGCTGGGAAGTCATCGAGGACTTAGCACAGTACGAAGAAGAAGAATGGAATGACTCAATGTTCTCAGAAGTAGGGACTTTAAATTGCATAAGTGCAACCCAAGAACAGCTGTTCGAAAACATAAAAAGGCAGGTTGAGAAATTGATGAAAGCCGAGATACCTACGGCTGAGGAAAATCCCGATGAGTGTGTGAACACAATTGGTATACATACGTCTCATCAATTCTCACGACAAGTTGAATTTGAAGGGATAATGCTAACTTTCGTGAACAACCAAGAGAGACGGATCCAGGAATTAGAAACTCACTTGAAAAACACCCAAGATATGTTCATGGAACTAGCAGAAAAATTCATCTCGAGAATAAAGGAGAAAATTAGGGAAAAAGCTTCGCACAAAAAGATCGAGAAGATCTTTGAACTCCCGGTCCCTAATGAACCATACAACGAATGGGATGATGAAACCCCTCTCCCCAAGCCTTCACCTTTAAAACCCTCTTATCCATTTGGATCCCCTCGCGAGAAAGAGAATTCTCAAGATCATAGCATTTTCGTAGGAAGCATGGTTGTCACGCTCCCTAACTTTCATGAAGCTAGGAAACGATCTTTTGGCTTTAAGCCAGGTGTGAGAAGAACTCAATTAAAGCACACCCTCATTTCGAAAACCCCCTGGAAAAGTTCCTCTCACTCCCTGAATACCTGCCGTGATGAAAATTGTAACCTGAATGAGACGTCAACCGGCCCTTTTCGACATTTTACTACATCCCGTGACAGTAACAAAACATTTGACCCAGGAGGAACTTGTTAACGAGACTAGCTATCAGGATTATTGACCCTGACTAGCTTCTCCTTTAAAGTACAAGGGGCTCATTTGTAAACTGGCACAAAGTAGTAAAATACGCTAACCTGACGGCGTCAGGATTTGAACGTGACGCCGTCACCCCGTCTGCACAGCAATAATAACTTTATTTCCATCACTTTCATCACAAACCCCACAAACCATATCCACTCCAACCCCACCTCCGAATTTCCCAGGACAAACTCGCCAACTTCTGCTACCAATCTTCACGTGGTAAGTAATTTTTACTCATTCTTTTCGCTTCAATTACTCATAGGATTTGTAAATTTCAAAAATCCCCAACTCATGAAACCCTAGGATTGATTCGTGCTTAGAACTCATAATGTCCTTTAATTAGTGTTATGTAGCAATAATTAAAGCATTTGATGATTGGCAATCAATTGGGTCTATTCACTAATGGGGAGGCCACGAATTTGAACCATAACCTATGATCCAATCACCCATTTTGCTGTAAAAAGGGGCGTTTGGTTTATAAGCTTAAAGTTTGGATATTGATTTTTCCCTCGTAATTTCGGATTTAAATTTGGTCGAACCTGACGGCGTCACCTAGCAAAGGGTGACGGCGTTAGATCTGTCTGATGCTCCACCGAATCTTTAATTCACATATTAACACTTTTGTTCCTCCCTGCTTTGTTCCAGATAATGAGTAAGCGTCAAAGACCTAGCCGAGGGAGTTCTTCCAGATCTCAACAAGAGAACTTTGGGGACACAGTACTCAGTTGGGATGTCTTTGATGATGATGCCGCCACAACTAAATACACCCAACTGCTACAGCATAAAGTTGAAAATGGGGCTGTGGTAGATTGGAGCTTTCTGAGGAGGGAAGGTCTTGAGCAAACCTTTCTCCAAAGCTTTCAGACGGATGAGTTTACTGGCCCTCAGTGGGAACGCCTGTTTAGAATTCAGGAGCCGGACTATGATGAATTGGTACGTGAATTCTTTGCCACTTTTCACTTTGACATGGCTGAGGCAAGGACCGATGTGGGCAGTACCACAATCTACTTCAGGCTGGGGGGTGAGCTTAGGACATGCTCGGTTACTGAGTTTGGATAGAGACTTGGGTTGTATAGTCAGCATGAAACCACTCAAGCAGGGTTCATGCCTATGTTGTTGCATGGGGAGTCGATGAGGAATGATTTTAGATGTTCCATGTTTTGGCCTACTATTGGGGATGGGGTGTACACCTCGACTACTGTGGCGTCTCAAATCAGGGAGCCTAGGATTAGGTTGACCCATAGGTGTCTCACTTACAGCTTGACAGGGCGCCACAGCTCTCACCACCGTGTCACTGCTTCAGACCTCTTCTACTTGTACACCATTTACTCAAATGAGGTTTACTGCAACATCCCATTTTGGGTTGCTAGCTTTCTGCATGGTGGAGTTGGGGAAAGGGAAGGAGACAGGATTTATGGTGGGATGTTTATCACCCGGCTGGCCCGATCCTATGGAGTCCTCAGGCCCGAGGTCATGAGGTATTTGAGTAGTGGTGATGCATGCAGGACAGTGAAGGTTAGGTCCCTGAAGCAGATGGAGGTGGTTATGGAGATGCATGATGGGACCTTTATGTGGTATCATCCAGACGGTGGTGAGGATGCGGGTGATGAGGATGATGAGGAGGAGGAGCAGCAGCAGCAGCATGGGGGTTATGAGGCTGGTACAGCAGATTACTACCGGCACATGAGCAGAGGGGATTGGCAGGCTCACCAGGGGGCATGGATGGGCCAGGTTGATACTTGGAGGACCCGGGTGGACGAGAGGTTCGACTGGATGTATGATCACACTGTTCGTCAGATGCAGCACTTATCTACGCGTGATCAGTTGGACCCACACCTGCAGATCGACCCTTTCCCGGGACGTGAGCAGGACTACCCACCATATGGGTACTACGGGCATCTCCCTCCTGACTATGACTATCGCCAAGGTCCCCCACCCCAGTGATGCTTTGATTTGATGTTTTGATATTTGAACAATTTAATTTATGGTTGTATGTTCTGAAACAATTTGGTCTGTAATAATTTAGGATAAGGCATTGTTGGCCTTTAAACATTTGTGACATTAATTTTCTTTATTGCATGCAAGCCTTATTTGATTGTTTATTTATTTATTTGTTTGTTTGATTTTATTTGTTTCAGTATGTATGTTTAGTTTTATTATTATTGATTCATGTTCAAAAGTAAATTGTGAAAATGCTTTATTTTGTTTTTAACTTCGTCTTAACTACATATAAAGGTATTTTGCAAAAGTTAAGTGTAAGGGAAATCCAAATCGGTTTATTAGAACACAAATAAACATGAATCGTAATAACAATAAATGAACATACATATTAGTATTTGTTTTAGTCAAATGCTTGTATCGAGTCATAATGATGTTTTGCAGGATTTCCAGGAAGTAAGGTATAGGTTTTTCCAAAAATTTTCCGGAAACGTAACATGAGAATTCTGTTAGATCATTTCTGACGGCGTCAGGATTTACAACCTGACGGCGTCAGCTTTAATTTTCTGAAAATTTTTGAAAGTTTTGTTTTCATAAAAAGTTTTTATTAAATCTATAACTTATAATCTCCAGGAATCTGCAAAATTATCATTCCACAAGCATTATATCCTTATATATAGATTTAACCCGCCGATGTTATGCAGGTTTTCGTGTTTGTTTTCTCAGGTTTAACAGGTTATTTTGGACAAGGAAATGTTTGTTGGATCAAGCTTTTGGTATGCATTAGTCTTGGAGCTTTTACATTCTCTTGGAAGAAGATTTAACCATGTTACTTCATTATCCACCGAACGAATCAGGGGAGTATTTGATTTCATTCTTTTACTTTATGCTTTTACATCTTGTTATTTGAACATTGGGGACAATGTTCATCTTAAGTGTAAAGGGAGGTAAAAGTACGATTAGAGAATGCTATTACGCTTGATTTTTGTTTGTTTAATGGTAGATGTGTAATAAAACTGAGATAAATACATGTTAGGGCAATTTTAGTGCCAAATTTAAAATTTTTTACAACATTTAGGAGTGAAACCTTAGTTCTAATAAGCGTCTCACGGATAGGAGTTATATGACTAGCACAAAAAACCGTACCACTAAAAAAATTTTCCACCCCCAAATATGTGAGGTTCGCCCCTAGAATTGGTAGGAAAAGCATTTATGCTATGATGTGTGTACCGGTAGCACTTAGATTCTAGAACTTGCGTTAGGACCATTCCAAGGCCACAAGTGAGACTACATTCGTGTAGTTAGATTTACTACATGATAAGAGGCATTAGGATTAACCCATTGTTTTACACCTGTGTTTTTGCTATAATTACGTTGGCTACATTAGTCAAGTAATTCTCCCACACCCTTTGCGTTGTACTCATTTTTAGTACACGATACCCCTAGTACACCCCTCAGAGCCTATCTTTTCATTTCGACCTTTAAGCATTTTACTTAAAGAAAGAATTTGTTACAACCCACTAAAATGTACACCCAAATCACCTTAGCCTACCTTGTATGCACTCATTTTTAGTGCATTATTGTTACAACATTTGTTTAAACCCAAGTTAATTATCTAATTGATTACATGGTTTCTAAGTCGAGTCATATCCTTGTACATATTGTTTTGGGACGCTTGGGACTCGTGGGTAAAGTACTAGTGTAATGGAGTAATGGGGAAGAACATCATTTATTACCCCCATATGTGCTAAATATTTATAAAAAAAAAGTACTCCAAGTGTTTTGATTATCTTAATTCGAGTCATTAGAATAGTGTTTGTAAAGTTATGTAAAAGTTTAAGTGTAAGGGGAATGCAATGCCCCTATGATGTATTATTTTGGATGGTAGGGTAAGAGTGTATGAGAAAAAAAAAATAAAAAATAAAAAATAAAAAAAAATCAAGAAAAATACAAAAAATGAGAAAAAGAAAAATAAAAAAAACATACGGACTACCATCCCGTTTCATTTTATGTTTATTTTATGTTTTTGTTATTTTGTTTTTAGCTTAAGATTGAGTCGAGTCTTGGCTTAGCAACATTGTATAGTACATGTAATTAATCAAGATCTTTAACTCGCCACCAGTAAAATATCCCTTATCGAACAAAACCGTGTTTATCATATCCCTACACCCAACGTTATAACCCATGTAAAAGCCCTCTTTGATAGTTTATCTTAGGTGCTTACGCCTAGTGGAGGATGTTTTCGATCCTTTTCCAAGCCTATGGTAATCTATTTGCTATGACAGGTAGTGAGAGATATTATCCGTTTTCATTTATGAGATTTATTTTGATGACACTTGAGAGATGTGAGTATCTAAACACTACTTGTGAGGTGCTAGTTTGTAATCTCCGTGCTTATTATGATTAAAGTGGAACGAATATTTGTTGTAATTACTTTCATGTTAGCATTAAATGACCCCTAACTTGTATTTTGATTAGAATAAAAGCACATTTGCTTGAGGACAAGCAAATCTCAAGTGTAAGGGTATTTGATGAAGCGAAAAGTGTACCGCTTTTAGGGGGTCATTTAAGCCCTAAATCATATTTATTTGATCAAATATCACCCTAAATCGTTCCTTTTGTCATTTTAGGTACTTTTGAGGAGAAATCTGGAAAAGAAAGCATTTTGGACGTTTTTGGAGCATAAAAGTGAAGAAAACGACAAAGTCTCAAAATCGGCTGAAAATTACCTTTGACGGCGTCAGGATTATCCCCAGATGGCGTCATGGCTTGGCAAGAAAAAGGTGGATGTGAAAATTACTCATGATAAGCCAGAGAAATTTGCATGGGAATTATGACGGCGTCACCCTTTGGAGTGATCAAGGTCGTCACGGCTTAATTTAAAGAGGGACGGCGTCACGCCTAATTTCGACGGCGTCAAGCCTTGATAAGCCAGAACGGATTTTGGAGAGCTAAAGAGGGACGGCGTCAAGAAGGCCATCCGGGAACCCTAAAAGTGGCGAGGTGACGGCGTCACACTCCATAACGTGACGCCGTCAGATCTGAAAGTCTATATATAGTTTTGCAATTTTTTGTCATTAGTGTGGAACTTATTGAGGAACTTTGTGTGTAAGAACCCTAAGACGATTTTAGCAGCTTTTTCAAGGCTTTTTGCCTTGAGATCTTCCATGTTACATTGAAGATAAGTTATCAATTAATCATTCAATATGTCTATGTGTTGTTTGATTCTATCTTGTTCTTGTCTTTTGTTTAACATGCTAGGCTAGATTTATCTTGTGTTTGCTTAGATCTAATGAAACCTAGCTATTGATTATTGGTTATTAGTGTGTTATTAGTTGTATTGGATGATTGTTCATCTATGTTAGGCTTAAGAAAACTGGCTAACTTCCTATTCGGTAACTTGCTTGAACGTCTTAAGAAACATGAACCAATGCGTACTAAAGGTTTTTATGGTTGTACTTAATGCACAAGCGAATTCTAGTGATCCCATGTTAGGAGCTTCCTAGCCGGCTCGACATAGGAGTGAAGTAGGAGCTTGTAGAGTTGGGGAAGTACGTACGCCACCCCACGATTGGTATTAAGGAATACACCCGTCATCCACGCAATTAATACACACTAATCAACCGGTAAAAGATATTTAGGGAGTAAGGAAATCTAAGTAAACACATTTCTCTCCACATAAGTTTTACCACCTTTTCATTTTCTGTTATTTTATTTTATTTGCATTCGTAGTAACTTGGGTTAGTTGACTAGCAACTAATTCCGCCCACTCTTTCAAACCCGAGATTTTACTTGCTTTCATAAAATTATAAAAACATAAAAAAAAGAATCTTCTCTCACCCTTAGACCTATTAGAGTAGTTTTTCATACCTAACGGACACTATTCCCTGTGGAGAACGATCAATCCCCCGTACTTACCACTACACTATACTACATCGGTCAGGTACACTGCCTGGTGGGGTTGTAAGCCTCTTGAGATCCCTCGAGAGGTAAAACCTGTTGTAAGGTTGCAAAACCACGCATCATGTATTCAACAAGATTCCAATGTATTGTGACTCCAAGAGTACCATTGCTATCTCGTGCAACACCGTTCAGCATTCGAAGTCCAAGCACATTGCACTTCGGTATCACTTCATAAAGGAGCATGTGGAACAGGGTACAATTGAACTTTACTTTGTGGGTACAGAATACCAACTGGCAGACTTATTCACCAAAGCCTTGCCTCTTGCAAGATTTGTGGAATTAGTACACAAGATTGGTATGAGGTGTTTGACTCCAGAAGATTTAAACAACTTTCTTATTAACAATTAAAGAAAGTCAAACACCAAAACTATCATTGTAAATATTTTAAACAAAAACCAAAAAAGATTTTCAATTCTCTTCAAAAAAAAAAAATGCATGCAAGTACAAAATTTCCATCAACACTTGGTTCATTTCAACACATTATCAATTATTTCTGAACAAGTGTTGAGGGGGAGAAGCAAATTCAAATTTTAAAATTTTCATCAAAATTTGTACTTGCATATTTGCTTTAAAATTGTTGCTTCATAAAATGGTGGTAAAATCATCTGTATAATACATTCCTTGATCTTAAAATATTTTCAAATACTCATAAGTCGAGGGGGAGTATCAAAGTTGTTCTTGCCAAAAACATGTTAAGTTAAGATGTGTTAAATTACACATATCTTTTACCCGATAAAACGGACTAAAAAGACCAAAAACATATAAAAAATGCCATATATATGTTTGTTTTGGTGTTTGTACATGTGCAGGTACGGATATGAGAAAAGGACAAAAAGAAAGACAAAATAGACAAAAACCGAGCACGAGATTGGAAAGAGCACGAAATTGCGAGTCTATCGTTAATTTTATTTGGAGCATCGAGGCAAAAGAAGAGAAATTTAAAGATTATTTATTTCAAGGACCAATGAATTAAACATAAAGAATGATGAGGGACCAAATGTGTTTAATTCATATGAAGTTTTAAAAGACAAGGACTAGAAGTGAAGCAGAGGGGTGTAAAGTGTCAAAGTGAATCAAAGTTGAAATAAATCCTCCTTCTAGAAACGTAGGTCCCACAAAATGATGGAGCTAGTACAAGTATTGGATTTGAAATTGTTATATTGTTTCAAAAAGTTGCAAAAAAGGCTTGAAGCAGAACAAAAAGAAATGAGATATTGAAGGAAAAAAAAAAGGTGCTCTCTTCCTGCTGCTCTACTCCCACAAGCAAAGAAAAAAAAAAAGAGAATAAATATCTCTTAAAATGCACATGCGATAGCTTCCGCATGAAGCTTCCCTGCAGCCAATCAAGACAAGCCACGTGGCATGGATTGAAAAAAATAACCGACTTCAAAGTGCTATAAATAGAGGGCATGATCCAACTTAAGAGACAGTTTTATTTTTGATCAGTAGTTTTTTTTTCAGCAGTTTTTCAGATAGCTTTAATTTTTTTTCTCTTCAGTATTTTTATTTTTCAGTAGCAGTCTTTAACATTTATTTTACACAGTTCAGCTCTTTATATATTCAAGTATCTTTTAATTTTTTCTTCATTTATATTTCATTAGTCACTTTTCAGTTTAATTTTCTGCAACAGTTATTTCTTTCAATTTATATTATGTTTTAACTTTATGTTTAGCATTTAATTTCTGTTTGTGATAAAAGAGCTCTTATGATGGTGTAGGTGTAAAATCTTGTTTTACACATTGGTCACACACACTCTTTTACACTTTTACTTTTTATAAAAGTTTATAAAATCTTGAACAATAAGCTATTTAATAGCTTGTTCATTTAGATCTAGTCCTTAAACATACCCGATTCGCGTCTATTCTTCGGAGTGGGCAACTTAGCTTCGGGTGGAATTAGATCTAATAGTTTTAATTATAAAGTTTTAATCTTTTTACCTTTTAGACTACTTTTAGCTTATTTCCTATAATAGTATTGCTTATTATTGTTTATTATTGCTAACCTTTAATAAAGTTCTTGTTTTTTCTTTGATCTCTTATCTTTCGCAACCTAAGGCGATGAGCTTAAGGGTCTTATAAGCATAAAAATCATTAAAATTTACAACTTTAATAACTTTTATTAAGCTCTTTAGTTAATAAAGTTTTCAACTTTATTAACTAATTAGTAAAATTAAAGTTAATAGAGAAATAAACTTTAACAATTTATTTAATTTATAAGATCGGGTGATAATTCTCTCGTATAAATAACCGGGTCTTATTCTCTTACCTTTTTATCATTTTTAGCTTAAATACTTAGTTTAATATTTTGTTTACTATTGTAGAATTAATTGTTATTAGTCTAATTATTACTTAACAAGCATATCTTTTTATTATCTTATTTTCTAGAGTTCATTGTTATCTTCGTAGTTTTGCTTAATTAATCTAGTTTTAATCACTTAAAATAGTCTTTAATCTTTTAGTTTAATAGAAAACAAAACAAAAAAGTAAAAATCCATCTTTCAAGCATTTTAATACCAAACCTCAAACGACATCCTCCATTCACACCTCGCTGGGAAACGACCCGGGTAACACTTGCCCGGTATCACATATATCTTACTTGTGAGTTTTGCACGTTGACCTTTTTTCCTAAAAAGTTGACTTGTTGACTCGCACGTATCGTGTATATTTGATATATATACTTTACTATCGATCAATTTTTGGCGCCGCTGCCGGGGAGGTTGTGTTGCGACAGTATCGTTAATGTTATCTATTCGTGTCTTGAAAACCCTTCCTTGTGAAGTTTTCATTCTTTTTGTGAATATTTTCTTAAAAACCAAAAAAAATCAACAAAACAAATCGTAAGTTAATTGTTTTCGGATTATCTTGAAATTACAACCTATACAAGTGGTTTAAGGATGGTTTGACATTAAATTGACGAACCGAAAGAGGCGGGTTTTTAATCAGCTTTCGAGCGGACCTTTGCTTCTCCGCCACTCTACGAGTAGTTTTGAGAGAAACGTATAGCGGTTGACGAATTGATACCAAAAATATTGTTTTTCAAGAGTTTCTTTAATATAAAAATTCTAAAATATTTTCATTTTCAAATTTGGTTTTTCTTTTTAAATTTTTGTTTCTTTTTGGTGTATGAACACCCGTTCTTCTTCTTCTCACGATCTTCTTTCACCGCTCTCAAATCCCGAAAGAATTATTCGTTACACTCACCGTGTTGAATTTTTAAACGTTTAAAAGATGGATGATCATGATAATCAAGATCCAAAGCCAACTCCCGATCTCCGAACGATGGAGGAGTTGTGCCAACCGACTATGGACGGACGGGGTGGCCCGATTGCCCCCATCAATATCCAAGCCGCGGATTTTGGACTTAAACACCACATGTTTCAACAAGTCCAAAATTCTTGCCAATTTCACGGATTACCAGGTGACGATGCAAATAAGCATCTTGACAAATTCCTTACCGTCACCCAAAGTATGAAACAAAATGGGGTCTCCGATGACGTCCTTCGCTTATATCTATTCCCATATTCTTTGACGCATCATGCCACCGCATGGTTTGATCGTCTTCCAAAGAATTCAATTCATAATTTCGATGAAATGGTGTCAAAAGTTTTGGAAAAATATTTTCCACCGTCAATGGTGACGAAATTAAGAAATGATATAAGTAACTTTCGCCAGCTTCCCGATGAATCATTATTTGAGGCATGGGAACGCTACAAGCTTTCGATTGATCGGTGTCCAAATCACAATATGTTTCTTGTCACCATAATAGATACGTTCTATAATGGTTTAACATTGAGACACCGTGACACAATCAATGCTGCAGCTGGTGGTACCTTTATGAAAAGGTGACCCGAAGAGTGCTATGATCTCATCGAGAACATGACCGCCCACCATAATTATTGGGATTCCTCTGCCGAGAGGAACGAGTCAGCTAAATCTACCACTACTTCTTCTCCCTCCGAAATAGCCGCACTCACTAAAAAGATGGATGATTTGTCCACAGCTGTGCTAAGAATGCATCAAAATCAGAATCAAAATAACAATAATCATCAAGTCAATGTGGTCAATCAAAGTTGTGAAACATGTGGTGGTCCTCATCCGTATTCCGAGTGCCCAGCCTCTGGTGGTTTCACTCAAGAGAGCGTTTATGCTGCTGCAGGATCCTATAATCATGGAGGTAATGGTTACCAACCCCTAGGAGACCGTAATCTTCTCAGCTACCGTTCTAACAATTTTCTCGGACCACCCGGTTTCAATCCTCAAAATCCAAATGGGCAAAACCAAAGTGCCCAATTTAACCAAAACCAAAATCGGATGAACCAAGGTTTCAATAACCAAGGTTTTCAAAATCAAGGTCAAAACCAAGGAAATCATAACCGAGGTCAAAATCAGGGAAACTTTAACCAAAATCTGCAGAATGTTCAAAATCAAAACCGAGGGCAAAATTTCAATCAAAACCAAGGTTTTAATCAAAATCAAACGGCCTTGGATGAGTTGATGAAACAATTTATGAAAGCCCAAGAAGAAACAAATCGGTTGTTGGTTAATCAAATCACTGAGATCAAAAAGTCTTTAAATGATCGACCCTCGGGCTCAGGAACTCTTCCTAGCAACACGATCGCTAACCCGAGGGCCGATGTGAAGGCGATCACAACAAGAAGTGGTAAGAAAGTTGATGGACCCTCGATTTCTACTCCCTCTCCGGTGAGGGAAATGGAACAAGATACTGAGGTAACTAAGGACAAGGAACAAATTGCTAGCCCACAAGCTACAGCACCAGTCCCACCTCCAATCCCACCAACTCCAATTCCGGAACCTGAAGTTCCGAAGACAAATTTTAAGCCTTCAATTCCATATCCTTCAAGGCTTAATAATCAAAGGCTCCATGAGAAAACTAACACCCAAATGATGAAATTTCTGGAAATTTTCCAGAAATTACACTTCGATATTAATTTTGCTGATGCCTTGCTGTATATCCCAAAATTCGCTTCTCAATTCAAGATTCTTTTAAGCAACAAGGAGAAATTTTTTGAATTGACAAAAAACCCCTTTAAATGAGAATTGCTCAGCGGTACTCCTTAAGAAACTTCCAGAAAAATTAGGGGACCCTGGTAAATTTCTCATCCCTTGTGATTTCCTGGAGTTAGAAGAATGCCTAGCCTTAGCCGATCTCGGTGCTAGCATCAATTTAATGCCTCTTTCCGTCTGGAAAAAGCTTTCACTCCTGGAACTTACTCTCACAAGGATGACTCTTGAATTGGCGGACCGAACTGTTACTATTCCTAAAGGCGTTGCTGAAGACGTTTTTGTCAAAGTAGGAAAGTTTCATTTCCCCGCCGATTTTGTAGTTGTGGATTTTGAATGTGATCCCCGAGTTCCTCCCATTCTCGGGAGATCTTTCTTGAGAACAGGACGTGCACTGATTGACGTTTATGGGGAAGAGTTAACACTTCGTGTTAGTGACGAATCCATAACATTCAATCTGAATAAACCTTTGAGGTACTCCTCAAAACATGATGACATATCGATTAACCGGATCGATATTCTTGACAATACTTATGAGGAGTACGCTCAACAAGTCCTCGGATTCTCAGATTCTTCAAGTGGCAATCCCACTTCTTTTGATCCTATCATCGCTCTCTCTTCCCCCTCTCTCACTCCATTTGAGGGAGGTGATTTCATCTTGGAAGAGATTGAAGCTTGTTTGTCTTGTGATTCAATTCCATTAGGAGTTGATGATAATGTATTTGACCCCGAGGGAGACATACTTCTCCTTGAGAAGTTACTTAATGATGATCCATCTTCTCTCCCTCCAAAAGAACTTCATAATGAGGAGATCAAACCAATTAAAAATTCTAATGATCCTCCTGAGGTCGAACTTAAGGACCTTCCACCTCATCTTGAATATGCATTTTTGGAGGGAAACGATAAATTTCTCGTCATAATTGCTAAAGACTTAAATGATGAGGAGAAAACCGCTCTCATAAAGGTTTTAAAGTCGCACAAACAAGCCATTGCTTGGAGACTTTCCGACATTAAGGGTATTAACCCTCAATTTTGTACACACAAAATTTTAATGGAGGAGGACTATAAACCAGCGGTTCAACATCAAAGAAGGGTTAATCCCAAGATCCACGAGGTTATCAAAAAGGAAGTTCTCAAACTTCTTGATGCCGGATTAATTTACCCTATCTCTGATAGTCCTTGGGTGAGCCCTATTCATTGTGTTCCTAAGAAGGGTGGTATCACCGTGGTTGAAAATGATGACAACGAGTTAATTCCAACTCGATTGGTTACGGGATGGCGTGTGTGCATCGACTATTGAAAGTTGAATGATGCCACCCGTAAAGACTATTTTCCTTTACCCTTCATGGATCAGATGCTCGAAAGACTAGCGGGAAACGAATACTATTATTTTCTTGACAGTTTCTCGGGTTACTTTCAAATTCCCATTGATCCACAGGATCAAGAAAAGACTACATTCACATGCCCATACGGAACTTTTGCATACCGACGCATGCCTTTTGGCTTGTGCAATGCTCCTGGAACGTTCCAATGTTGTATAATGGCTATTTTCCATGACATGATTGAAAAAACAATGGAAGTCTTCATGGATGATTTCTCTGTCTTTGGGAATTCGTTTGAAACGTGTCTCTCCAATTTAGACAAAATGCTTCAACGATGTGAAGACATTAATCTGTGTCTAAATTGGGAGAAAAGCCATTTTATGGTCAAAGAAGGCATTGTCCTTGGCCATAAAATTTCTAAGAGCGGGATTGAGGTCGACAAAGCTAAAGTTGATGTAATTGCAAAGCTACTTCATCCCACCACTGTCAAAGGTGTTCGGAGTTTTCTTGGTCATGCCGGTTTTTATTGTAGATTCATTCAAGATTTTTCAAAAATCTCCCGGCCAATGACTCGTCTCTTGGAAAAGGAAACTCCATTCATTTTTTCTGAAGAGTGCATCAAAGCATTTCAAACTCTAAAGAAAAAACTCACTGAAGCACCGATCTTAGTTGCCCCCGATTGGGACCTACCTTTTGAACTTATGTGTGATGCAAGTGATTTTGCAATAGGTGCAGTCTTGGGGCAACGAAAAGCCAAACACTTTCAGCCTATACATTATGCTATCAAAACTATAACGGAAGCTCAAGCTCATTACTCCACAACGGAAAAAGAATTACTTGCCGTGGTGTATGCTTTTGAAAAATTCCGGCCATACCTGATATTGTCAAAAAGCATAGTGTATACGGACCACTCAGCTCTCAAATATCTCTTTGCAAAACAAGATGAAAAGCCGAGATTGCTTCGATGGGTTCTCCTCCTTCAAGAATTTGATGTCACAATCCGTGATAAAAAAAGAAGCCGAGAACCTAGCAGCTGATCATCTGTCCCGATTAGAGAACCCTCACCAAAGTGAGCTTGAGAAAAAGGAAATTAATGAAATATTCCCTCTCGAGACACTTAATGTGGTATCTTTTCGTGGAGATTCTAGTACCCCATGGTTTGCTGACTTTGCAAACTACCACGCGTGTAATTTTGTGGTTAAAGGGATGTCATCCCAACAAAAGAACAAATTCTTCAAAGATGTGAAGCATTACTTTTGGGATGACCCCTATCTGTTTAAAATCTATGCGGATCAAGTCATCCGGCGATGTGTATACGGCCAAGAAGCCGTTGATATCCTTACTGCTTTCCATAATGGACCCACGGGGGGACATCATGGTGCCAACTACACTGCTAGGAAAGTCTTTGATTCTGGTTTTTACTGGCCAACTATTTACCGTGATGCTCACGACTTGGTAAAGTCATGTGACTCTTGCCAACGTCAAGGAAAAATCTCGCAAAAGAATGAAATGCCACAAAATGCAATTCAAGTCTGCGAGATCTTTGATGTGTGGGGCATCGATTTTATGGGGCCATTCCCGTCTTCACGAGGGAACAAGTACATACTCGTGGCTGTTGACTATTTATCAAAATGGGTTGAGGCGAAAGCACTCCCCACTAATGATGCACGAGTAGTTGTTAAATTTTTGAAATCTCTTTTTGCTAGGTTCGAAACTCCCCGTGCAATCATAAGTGATCGCGGTACGCACTTCTGCAATGACCAATTTGCAAGGGTCATGCTTAAGTATGGTGTAACTCACCATCTTGCTACTGCTTATCATCCACTGACCAGTGGACAAGTGGAAGTTTCAAACCGAGGTTTAAAAAGGATTTTGGAAAGGACAGTAGGAGAAAATCGTGCCTCCTGGTCAGACAAATTAGACGATGCACTCTGGGCATTCCGTACAGACTACAAGACACGCATCGGGTGTACTCCATACAAGCTGGTATACAGAAAGGCGTGCCATCTACCAATTGAGCTCGAGCACAAAGCCTACTGGGCCTTGAAACATGCAAACATTGACCTTCAGTCCGCGGGTGATCACCACAAGGTTCAACTTAATGAATTGAATGAACTTCGTGATCAAGCGTACGAGAACTCTTTGATCTACAAAGAGAAGACAAAGAAGATTCATGACTCTAAAATCAAGAATCGCGTTTTCAACGTTGGTGATCGAGTCCTTCTTTTCAACTCTAGATTAAAGATATTCTCGGGTAAACTTAAAACCCGTTGGACTGGACCCTTCACCGTTGCAAAAGTTTTTCCATATGGTACCATCGAGTTATCTCAAAACGATGGACCAAACTTTAAAGTGAACGGTCATAGGTTGAAGCACTACTTTGGAGGGGACGTACCACCTATGGTTGTCCCGGATCTCCAAACTTTCCCCATGGACCAATGAATTCGGGGCGAGTCAAGCTAACGACTCAATCATAAACAAGCGCTTCGTGGGAGGCAACCCATGCTTATCCGTGTGTTTTATTTGTGTGCTAATAAGTGTAATATGAGGAGGTCTATCTCTTCCATTCTTGTGTTTTGTCTCTGTTGTTGTGTGCATGAATGGGCCGATGTGTGAAGAATCTCGTGTTCATGGTTTTGTATATGAGAAGTCCGGTATCCTTTATCTTATCGATTAACGTTGTCTATTTGGCATAATTCATAAACGGCCTTAGATTTGCGTAGGATGACCCTTACCTTTTAAAACATTGAGGACAATGTTTCGTTTTAGTCTGGAGGGGGTGATCTTTCGATTTGATTTTACCTTGCATTGTGTCGTTTACTCTCGCAACCCTGTTTTTTCCTCCAAAAATCCAAAAAATGAGAAAATTTAAAAAATTTGCAAAAATATCATAAGTGTTTTGACACATTGTTGATTTTCCGTTGGTTAGAGTAGGAATAAAATTTTGACTTGACCGGGCGTGTTGAGCCCTAGCTTGTCCCCTTAACCATTTTGACTAAGCATTCGCGGATCTTTTTATTAAAGATTTTAAATTTGCGAAGAACGAGAAATGATAGAGTTGATTATAAGTTGTGATGCTAAGCAAGGATTAGTTGGTTATCTTAAAGGCTCATCAGTGGAATTTGTAGTTTTTCCTCCCATAAGCTAAATTAGTGCTATTTTCAAAATTTTAAACTTAGAAATCGTTTTATTACAAATTTTTATACAACTTTGATATAGTGTACGAGTTCAAATTTTTATTTAAATTTTTCGAACAAGCATACTTTCTTAAAATCGGAATAATGTTACAAAAGCAAGTGAGTAAAATCACAAGTATTATGCAAGTGTATATATGTGTTGTTATGAAAAAAATAAAAAAATAAAAAAATAAACAAATAAAATAAAAAATGAAAAAAATATGTGTTATGTGAATAAAAATGTTGCTTATGAATAAATGCATGAAACTTGCTTTTTCTTAAATTTAAATCGGAAGTTGAACTAGTATTCGTTAATTCTGTGTTAAAAGTTTAACGGGAATTTGGTAGATTATTGATTTCGAAAGACCCCGAAAGCTCCGATACTATTCTCGAGGGTGTAAAAGCCTAGCCTCCTAAGCTTTGCTAAAAGGACAAGCTGAAAAGAAAGTCGCTACATGGAGTGATCCTATCTTTGCATCTTTAATCTCCAAATGATCGTTGGTTATTGTCTATTTAAGTATTAAAATTAACTTAGCGGGAATTTTATAAATCTTTGAAATCAAAATCCAGCTGATTCCGGTACTATTCTCTGTGGGGTGTCAAAAGTCTGGTCACCTAAAACCAACTGGTTTGGGATGTGCCAAGAAGAAAGCCGTTACATGGAAAAGGCCCTTTTTGATCCTTAGAATTCAAGATTCCCGGTGAATTAATATTTGACTTAAACAAGTAATAACCATAATATTGTCGATTTCTTTGATAAAACTTTTGAAAACGAGCACACTTACCAAACTTGTAGAATAATTGGGGAGTGAAAAATTTACAACTTACATTCATGAGTAGCGTTAGCATCTTAACTTGTACTTAACAATTATTTCGTTTTTAAGCTTGGTTTGGGGACTTGTGAAAAATCTGGGACGATGAATTTTATCCTTATGGTCACTTCTTTATGAGTTGTGTTTCCTACTCAGTGATCTTAAAAGTTATTGTGAAATAACGAAAGTCAACATCCCGTCACAAGAAAAAGAGAAAAGTACAAAAATAGAATAAGTGGGAATAAATTGGAAAAACGGGGCATTTTTAGAATTTTGAATTTCCTAATCTCTATTGAATATTTTGCTACTTTTCAAAGTTAGTAAAAAGAGGTTGGAAATTTTTGGTTTTAAAAATGTGAGTTGATAACATTGCGTGAGGACACTGCAATACCTTAGTCTGTGGGATTTTGATATGTGTTAAATTACACATATCTTTTACCCGATAAAACGGACTAAGAAGACCAAAAACATATAAAAAATGCCATGTATATGTTTGTTTTGGTGTTTGTACATGTGCAGGTACGGATATGAGAAAAGGACAAAAAGAAAGACAAAATAGACAAAAACCGAGCACGAGATTCGAAAGAGCACGGAATTGCGAGTCTATCTTTAATTTTATTTGGAGCATCGAGGCAAAAGAAGAGAAATTTAAAGATTATTTATTTCAAGGACCAATGAATTAAACATAAAGAATGATGAGGGACCAAATGTGTTTAATTCATATGAAGTTTTAAAAGGCAAGGACTAGAAGTGAAGCAGAGGGGTGTAAAGTGTCAAAGTGAATCAAAGTTGAAATAAATCCTGCTTCTAGAAACGTGGGTCCCACAAAATGATGGAGCTAGTACAAGTATTGGATTTGAAATTGTTATATTGTTTCAAAAAGTTGCAAAAAAGGCGTGAAGCAGAACAAAAAAAATGAGATATTGAAGAAAAAAAAAGTGCTCTCTTCCTGCTGCTCTACTCCCACAAGCGAAGAAAAAAAAAAGAGAATAAATATCTCTTAAAATGCACATGCGACAGCTTCCGCATGAAGCTTCCCTGCAGCCAATCAAGACAAGCCACGTGGCATGGATTGAAAAAAATAACCGACTTCAAAGTGCTATAAATAGAGGGCATGATCCAACTTATAGACAATTTTATTTTTGATCAGTAGTTTTTTTTTCAGCAGTTTTTAAGATAGCTTTAATTTTTTTTCTCTTCAGTATTTTTATTTTTCAGTAGCAGTCTTTAACATTTATTTTACACAGTTCTGTTCTTTATATATTCAAGTATCTTTTAATTTTTCTTCATTTATTTTTCATTTGTACTTCTTCGAATTAGAATAACAGTAGTCACTTTTCAGTTTAATTTTCTGCAACAGTTATTTCTTTCAATTTATATTATGTTTTAACTTTATGTTTAGCATTTAATTTCTGTTTGTGATAAAAGAGCTCTTATGATGGTGTAGGTGTAAAATCTTGTTTTACACATTGGTCACACACACTCTTTTACACTTTTACTTTTTATAAAAGTTTATAAAATCTTGAACAATAAGCTATTTAATAGCTTGTTCATTTAGATCTAGTCCTTAAACATACCCGATTCGCGTCTATTCTTCGGAGTGGGCAACTTAGCTTCGGGTGGACTTAGATCTAATAGTTTTAATTATAAAGTTTTAATCTTTTTACCTTTTAGACTACTTTTAGCTTATTTCCTATAATAGTATTGCTTATTATTGTTTATTATTGCTAACCTTTAATAAAGTTCTTGTTTTTTCTTTGATCTCTTATCTTTCGCAACCTAAGGCGATGAGCTTAAGGGTCTTATAAGCATAAAAATCATTAAAATTTACAACTTTAATAACTTTTATTAAGCTCTTTAGTTAACAAAGTTTTCAACTTTATTAACTAATTAGTAAAATTAAAGTTAATAGAGAAATAAACTTTAACAATTTATTTAGTTTGTAAGATCGGGTGGTAATTCTCTCGTATAAATCACCGGGTCTTATTCTCTTACCTTTTTATCATTTTTAGCTTAAATACTTAGTTTAATATTTTGTTTACTATTGTAGAATTAATTGTTATTAGTCTAATTATTACTTAACAAGCATATCTTTTTATTATCTTATTTTCTAGAGTTCATTGTTATCTTCGTAGTTTTGCTTAATTAATCTAGTTTTAATCACTTAAAATAGTCTTTAATCTTTTAGTTTAATAGAAAACAAAACAAAAAAGTAAAAATCCATCTTTCAAGCATTTTAATACCAAACCTCAAACGACATCCTCCATTCACACCTCGCTGGGAAACGACCCGGGTAACACTTGCCCGGTATCACATATATCTTACTTGTGAGTTTTGCACGTTGACCTTTTTTCCTAAAAAGTTGACTTGTTGACTCGCACGTATCGTGTATATTTGATATATATACTTTACT
Source organism: Artemisia tridentata subsp. tridentata (assembly GCA_021014915.2). Classification (NCBI taxonomy): domain Eukaryota; kingdom Viridiplantae; phylum Streptophyta; class Magnoliopsida; order Asterales; family Asteraceae; genus Artemisia; species Artemisia tridentata. The sequence goes on from CP139503.1 coordinate 285,425,649, forward strand.
ATCGATCAATTTTTGGCGCCGCTGCCGGGGAGGTTGTGTTGCGACAATATCGTTAAGGTTATCTATTCGTGTCTTGAAAACCCTTCCTTGTGAAGTTTTCATTCTTTTTGTGAATATTTTCTTAAAAACCAAAAAAAGATCAACAAAACAAATCGTAAGTTAATTGTTTTCGGATTATCTTGAAATTACAACCTATACAAGTGGTTTAAGGATGGTTTGACATTAAATTGACGAACCGAAAGAGGCGGGTTTTTAATCAGCTTTCGAGCGGACCTTTGCTTCTCCGCCACTCTACGAGTAGTTTTGAGAGAAACGTATAGCGGTTGACGAATCGATACCAAAAATATTGTTTTTCAAGAGTTTCTTTAATATAAAAATCCTAAAATATTTTCATTTTCAAATTTGGTTTTTCTTTTTAAATTTTTGTTTCTTTTTGGTGTATGAACACCCGTTCTTCTTCTTCTCACGATCTTCTTTCACCGCTCTCAAATCCCGAAAGAATTATTCGTTACACTCACCGTGTTGAATTTTTAAACGTTGAAAAGATGGATGATCATGATAATCAAGATCCAAAGCCAACTCCCGATCTCCGAACGATGGAGGAGTTGTGCCAACCGACTATGGATGGACGGGGTGGCCCGATTGCCCCCATCAATATCCAAGCCGCGGATTTTGGACTTAAACACCACATGTTTCAACAAGTCCAAAATTCTTGCCAATTTCACGGATTACCAGGTGACGATGCAAATAAGCATCTTGACAAATTCCTTACCGTCACCCAAAGTATGAAACAAAATGGGGTATCCGATGACGCCCTTCGCTTATATCTATTCCCATATTCTTTGACGCATCATGCCACCGCATGGTTTGATCGTCTTCCAAAGAATTCAATTCATAATTTCGATGAAATGGTGTCAAAATTTTTGGAAAAATATTTTCCACCGTCAATGGTGACGAAATTAAGAAATGATATAAGTAACTTTCGCCAGCTTCCCGATGAATCATTATTTGAGGCATGGGAATGCTACAAGCTTTCGATTGATCGGTGTCCAAATCACAATATGTTTCTTGTCACCATAATAGATACGTTCTATAATGGTTTAACATTGAGACACCGTGACACAATCAATGCTGCAGCTGGTGGTACCTTTATGAAAAGGCGACCCGAAGAGTGCTATGATCTCATCGAGAACATGACCGCCCACCATAATTATTGGGATTCCTCTGCCGAGAGGAACGAGTCAGCTAAATCTACCACTACTTCTTCTCCCTCCGAAATAGCCGCACTCACTAAAAAGATGGATGATTTGTCCACAGCTGTGCTAAGAATGCATCAAAATCAGAATCAAAATAACAATAATCATCAAGTCAATGTGGTCAATCAAAGTTGTGAAACATGTAGTGGTCCTCATCCGTATTCCGAGTGCCCAGCCTCCGGTGGTTTCACTCAAGAGAGCGTTTATGCTGCTGCAGGATCCTATAATCATGGAGGTAATGGTTACCAACCCCAAGGAGACCGTAATCTTCTCAGCTACCGTTCTAACAATTTTCTCGAACCACCCGGTTTCAATCCTCAAAATCCAAATGGGCAAAACCAAAGTGCCCAATTTAACCAAAACCAAAATCGGATGAACCAAGGTTTCAATAACCAAGGTTTTCAAAATCAAGGTCAAAACCAAGGAAATCATAACCGAGGTCAAAATCAGGGAAACTTTAACCAAAATCTGCAGAATGTTCAAAATCAAAACCGAGGGCAAAATTTCAATCAAAACCAAGGTTTTAATCAAAATCAAACGGCCTTGGATGAGTTGATGAAACAATTTATGAAAGCCCAAGAAGAAACAAATCGGTTGTTGGTTAATCAAATCACTGAGATCAAAAAGTCTTTAAATGATCGACCCTCGGGCTCAGGAACTCTTCCTAGCAACACGATCGCTAACCCGAGGGCCGATGTGAAGGCGATCACAACAAGAAGTGGTAAGAAAGTTGATGGACCCTCGATTTCTACTCCCTCTCCAGTGAGGGAAATGGAACAAGAGACTAAGGTAACTAAGGACAAGGAACAAATTGCTAGCCCACAAGCTACAGCACCAGTCCCACCTCCAATCCCACCAACTCCAATTCCGGAACCTGAAGTTCCGAAGACAAATTTTAAGCCTTCAATTCCATATCCTTCAAGGCTTAATAATCAAAGGCTCCATGAGAAAACTAACATCCAAATGATGAAATTTCTGGAAATTTTCCAGAAATTACACTTCGATATTAATTTTGCTGATGCCTTGCTGTATATCCCAAAATTCAATTCTCAATTCAAGATTCTTTTAAGCAACAAGGAGAAATTTTTTGAATTGACAAAAACCCCTTTAAATGAGAATTGCTCAGCGGTACTCCTTAAGAAACTTCCAAAAAAATTAGGGGACCCTGGTAAATTTCTCATCCCTTGTGATTTCCTGGAGTTAGAAGAATGCCTAGCCTTAGCCGATCTCGGTGCTAGCATCAATTTAATGCCTCTTTCCGTCTGAAAAAAGCTTTCACTCCTGGAACTTACTCCCATAAGGATGACTCTTGAATTGGCGGACCGAACTGTTACTATTCCTAAAGGCGTTGCTGAAGACGTTTTTGTCAAAGTAGGAAAGTTACATTTCCCCGCGATTTTGTAGTTGTGGATTTTGAATGCGATCCCCGAGTTCCTCCCATTCTCGGGAGATCTTTCTTGAGAACAGGACGTGCACTGATTGCCGTTTATGGGGAAGAGTTAACACTTCGTGTTAGTGATGAATCCGTAACATTCAATCTGAATCAACCTTTGAGGTACTCCTCAAAACATGATGACATATCGATTAACCGGATCGATATTCTTGACAATACTTATGAGGAGTACGCTCAACAAGTCCTCGGATTCTCAGATTCTTCAAGTGGCAATCCCACTTCTTTTGATCCTATCATCGCTCTCTCTTCCCCCTCTCTCACTCCATTTGAGGGAGGTGATTTCATCTTGGAAGAGATTGAAGCTTGTTTGTCTTGTGATTCAATTCCATTAGGAGTTGATGATAATGTATTTGACCCCGAGGGAGACATACTTCTCCTTGAGAAGTTACTTAATGATGATCCATCTTCTCTCCCTCCAAAAGAACTTCATAATGAGGAGATCAAACCAATTAAAAATTCTAATGATCCTCCTGAGGTCGAACTTAAGGACCTTCCACCTCATCTTGAATATGCATTTTTGGAGGGAAACGATAAATTTCTCGTCATAATTGCTAAAGACTTAAATGATGAGGAGAAAACCGCTCTCATAAAGGTTTTAAAGTCGCACAAACAAGCCATTGCTTGGAGACTTTCCGACATTAAGGGTATTAACCCTCAATTTTGTACACACAAAATTTTAATGGAGGAGGACTATAAACCAGCGGTTCAACATCAAAGAAGGGTTAATCCCAAGATCCACGAGGTTATCAAAAAGGAAGTTCTCAAACTTCTTGATGCCGGATTAATTTACCCTATCTCTGATAGTCCTTGGGTGAGCCCTATTCATTGTGTTCCTAAGAAGGGTGGTATCACCGTGGTTGAAAATGATGACAACGAGTTAATTCCAACTCGATTGGTTACGGGATGGCATGTGTGCATCGACTATCGAAAGTTGAATGACGCCACCCGTAAAGACTATTTTCCTTTACCCTTCATGGATCAGATGCTCGAAAGACTAGCGGGAAACGAATACTATTGTTTTCTTGACAGTTTCTCGGGTTACTTTCAAATTCCCATTGATCCACTGGATCCAGAAAAGATTACATTCACATGCCCATACGGAACTTTTGCATACCGACGCATGCCTTTTGGCTTGTGCAATGCTCCTGGAACGTTCCAACGTTGTATAATGGCTATTTTCCATGACATGATTGAAAAAACAATGGAAGTCTTCATGGATGATTTCTCTGTCTTTGGGAATTCGTTTGAAACGTGTCTCTCCAATTTAGACAAAATGCTTCAACGATGTGAAGACATTAATCTGTGTCTAAATTGGGAGAAAAGCCATTTTATGGTCAAAGAAGGCATTGTCCTTGGCCATAAAATTTCTAAGAGCGGGATTGAGGTCGACAAAGCTAAAGTTGATGTAATTGCAAAGCTACCTCATCCCACCACTGTCAAAGGTGTTCGGAGTTTTCTTGGTCATGCCGGTTTTTATCGTAGATTCATTCAAGATTTTTCAAAAATCTCCCGGCCAATGACTCGTCTCTTGGAAAAGGAAACTCCATTCATTTTTTCTGAAGAGTGCATCAAAGCATTTCAAACTCTAAAGAAAAAACTCACTGAAGCACCGATCTTAGTTGCCCCCGATTGGGACCTACCTTTTGAACTTATGTGTGATGCAAGTGATTTTGCAATAGGTGCAGTCTTGGGGCAACGAAAAGCCAAACACTTTCAGCCTATACATTATGCTATCAAAACTATAACGGAAGCTCAAGCTCATTACTCCACAACGGAAAAAGAATTACTTGCCGTGGTGTATGCTTTTGAAAAATTCCGGCCATACCTGATATTGTCAAAAAGCATAGTGTATACGGACCACTCAGCTCTCAAATATCTCTTTGCAAAACAAGATGAAAAGCCGAGATTGCTTCGATGGGTTCTCCTCCTTCAAGAATTTGATGTCACAATCCGTGATAAAAAAAGAAGCCGAGAACCTAGCAGCTGATCATCTGTCCCGATTAGAGAACCCTCACCAAAGTGAGCTTGAGAAAAAGGAAATTAATGAAATATTCCCTCTCGAGACACTTAATGTGGTATCTTTTCGTGGAGATTCTAGTACCCCATGGTTTGCTGACTTTGCAAACTACCACGCGTGTAATTTTGTGGTTAAAGGGATGTCATCCCAACAAAAGAACAAATTCTTCAAAGATGTGAAGCATTACTTTTGGGATGACCCCTATCTGTTTAAAATCTATGCGGATCAAGTCATCCGGCGATGTGTATACGGCCAAGAAGCCGTTGATATCCTTACTGCTTGCCATAATGGACCCACGGGGGGACATCATGGTGCCATCTACACTGCTAGGAAAGTCTTTGATTCTGGTTTTTACTGGCCAACTATTTACCGTGATGCTCACGACTTGGTAAAGTCATGTGACTCTTGCCAATGTCAAGGAAAAATCTCGCAAAAGAACGAAATGCCACAAAATGCAATTCAAGTCTGCGAGATCTTTGATGTGTGGGGCATCGATTTTATGGGGCCATTCCCGTCTTCACGAGGGAACAAGTACATACTCGTGGCTGTTGACTATTTATCAAAATGGGTTGAGGCGAAAGCACTCCCCACTAATGATGCACGAGTAGTTGTTAAATTTTTGAAATCTCTTTTTGCTAGGTTCGGAACTCCCCGTGCAATTATAAGTGATCGCGGTACGCACTTCTGCAATGACCAATTTGCAAGGGTCATGCTTAAGTACGGTGTAACTCACCATCTTGCTACTGCTTATCATCCACTGACCAGTGGACAAGTGGAAGTTTCAAACCGAGGTTTAAAAAGGATTTTGGAAAGGACAGTAGGAGAAAATCGTGCCTCCTGGTCAGACAAATTAGACGATGCACTCTGGGCATTCCGTACAGACTACAAGACACGCATCGGGTGTACTCCATACAAGCTGGTATACAGAAAGGCGTGCCATCTACCAATTGAGCTCGAGCACAAAGCCTACTGGGCCTTGAAACATGCAAACATTGACCTTCAGTCCGCGGGTGATCACCGCAAGGTTCAACTTAATGAATTGAATGAACTTCTAGATCAAGCGTACGAGAACTCTTTGATCTACAAAGAGAAGACAAAGAAGATTCATGACTCTAAAATCAAGAACCGCGTTTTCAACGTTGGTGATCGAGTCCTTCTTTTCAACTCTAGATTAAAGATATTCTCGGGTAAACTTAAAACCCGTTGGACTGGACCCTTCACCGTTGCAAAAGTTTTTCCATATGGTACCATCGAGTTATCTCAAAACGATGGACCAAACTTAAAATTGAACGGTCATAGGTTGAAGCACTACTTTGGAGGGGACGTACCACCTATGGTTGTCCCGGATCTCCAAACTTTCCCCATGGACCAATGAATTCAGGGCGAGTCAAGCTAACGACTCGATCATAAACAAGCGCTTCGTGGGAGGCAACCCATGCTTATCCGTGTGTTTTATTTGTGTGCTAATAAGTGTAATATGAGGAGGTCTATCTCTTCCATTCTTGTGTTTTGTCTCTGTTGTTGTGTGCATGAATGGGCCGATGTGTGAAGAATTTCGTGTTCATGGTTTTGTATATGAGAAGTCCGGTATCCTTTATCATATCGATTAACCTTGTCTATTTAGCATAATTCATAAACGGCCTTAGATTTGCGTAGGATGACCCTTACCTTTTAAAACATTGAGGACAATATTTCGATTTAGTCTGGGGGGGTGATCTTTCGATTTGATTTTACCTTGCATTGTTTTGTTTACTCTCGCAACCCTGTTTTTTCCTCCAAAAATCCAAAAACTGAGAAAATTTAAAAAATTTGCAAAAATATCATAAGTGTTTTGACACATTGTTGATTTTCCGTTGGTTAGAGTAGGAATAAAATTTTGACTTGACCGGGCGTGTTGAGCCCTAGCTTGTCCCCTTAACCATTTTGACTAAGCATTCGCGGATCTTTTTATTAAAGATTTTAAATTTGCGAAGAACGAGAAATGATAGAGTTGATTATAAGTTGTGATGCTAAGCAAGGATTAGTTGGTTATCTTAAAGGCTCATCAGTGGAATTTGTAGTTTTTCCTCCCATAAGCTAAATTAGTGCTATTTTCAAAATTTTAAACTTAGAAATCGTTTTATTACAAATTTTTATACAACTTTGATATAGTGTACGAGTTCAACTTTTTATTTAAATTTTTCGAACAAGCATACTTTCTTAAAATCGGAATAATGTTGCAAAAGCAAGTGAGTAAAATCACAAGTATTATGCAAGTGTATATATGTGTTGTTATGAAAAAAAAAAATAAAAATAATAAATAAATAAAATAAAAAATGAAAAAAATATTTGTTATGTGAATAAAAATGTTGCTTATGAATAAATGCATGAAACTTGCTTTTTCTTAAATTTAAATCAGAAGTTGAACTAGTATTCGTTAATTATGTGTTAAAAGTTTAACGGGAATTTGGTAGATTATTGATTTCGAAAGACCTCGAAAGCTCCGATACTATTCTCGAGGGTGTAAAAGCCTAGCCACATAAGCTTTGCTAAAAGGACAAGCTGAGAAGAAAGTCGCTACATGGAGTGATCCTATCTTTGCGTCTATAATCTCCAAATGATCGTTGGTTATTGTCTATTTAAGTATTTAATATTAACTTAGCGGGAATTTTATAAATCTTTGAAATCAAAATCCAGCTGATTCCGGTACTATTCTCTGTGGGGTGTCAAAAGTCTGGTCACCTAAAACCAACTGGTTTGGGATGTGCCAAGAAGAAAGCCGTTACATGGAAAAGGCCCTTTTTGATCCTTAGAATTCAAGATTCCCGGTGAATTAATATTTGACTTAAACAAGTAATAACCATAATATTGTCGATTTCTTTGATAAAACTTTTGAAAACGAGCACACTTACCAAACTTGTAGAATAATTGGGGAGTGAAAAATTTACAACTTACATTCATGAGTAGCGTTAGCATCTTAACTTGTACTTAACAATTATTTCGTTTTTAAGCTTGGTTTGGGGACTTGTGAAAAATCAGGGACGATGAATTTTATCCTTATGGTCACTTCTTTATGAGTTGTGTTTCCTACTCAGTGATCTTAAAAGTTATTGTGAAATAACGAAAGTCAACATCCTGTCACAAGAAAAAGAGAAAAGTACAAAAATAGAATAAGTGGGAATAAATTGGAAAAACGGGGCATTTTTAGAATTTTTAATTTCCTAATCTCTATTGAATATTTTGCTACTTTTCAAAGTTAGTAAAAAGAGGTTGGAAATTTTTGGTTTTAAAAATGTGAGTTGATAACATTGCGTGAGGACACTGCAATACCTTAGTCTGTGGGATTTTGATATGTGTTAAATTACACATATCTTTTACCCGATAAAACGGACTAAAAAGACCAAAAACATATAAAAAATGCCATATATATGTTTGTTTTGGTGTTTGTACATGTGCAGGTACGGATATGAGAAAAGGACAAAAAGAAAGACAAAATAGACAAAAACCGAGCACGAGATTCGAAAGAGCACGGAATTGCGAGTCTATCTTTAATTTTATTTGGAGCATCGAGGCAAAAGAAGAGAAATTTAAAGATTATTTATTTCTAGGACCAATGAATTAAACATAAAGAATGATGAGGGACCAAATGTGTTTAATTCATATGAAGTTTTAAAAGACAAGGACTAGAAGTGAAGCAGAGGGGTGTAAAGTGTCAAAGTGAATCAAAGTTGAAATAAATCCTGCTTCTAGAAACGTGGGTCCCACAAAATGATGGAGCTAGTACAAGTATTGGATTTGAAATTGTTATATTGTTTCAAAAAGTTGCAAAAAAGGCGTGAAGCAGAACAAAAAAAAAAAGAGATATTGAAGAAAAAAAAGTGCTCTCTTCCTGCTGCTCTACTCCCACAAGCGAAGAAAAAAAAAGAGAATAAATATCTCTTAAAATGCACATGCGACAGCTTCCGCATGAAGCTTCCCTGCAGCCAATCAAGACAAGCCACGTGGCATGGATTGAAAAAAATAACCGACTTCAAAGTGCTATAAAAAGAGGGCATGATCCAACTTAAGAGACAGTTTTATTTTTGATCAGTAGTTTTTTTTCAGCAGTTTTTAAGATAGCTTTAATTTTTTTTCTCTTCAGTATTTTTATTTTTCAGTAGCAGTCTTTAACATTTATTTTACACAGTTCTGTTCTTTATATATTCAAGTATCTTTTAATTTTTCTTCATTTATTTTTCATTTGTACTTCTTCGAATTAGAATAACAGTAGTAACTTTTCAGTTTAATTTTCTGCAACAGTTATTTCTTTCAATTTATATTATGTTTTAACTTTATGTTTAGCATTTAATTTCTGTTTGTGATAAAAGAGCTCTTATGATGGTTTAGGTGTAAAATCTTGTTTTACACATTGGTCACACACACTCTTTTACACTTTTACTTTTTATAAAAGTTTATAAAATCTTGAACAATAAGCTATTTAATAGCTTGTTCATTTAGATCTAGTCCTTAAACATACCCGATTCGCGTCTATTCTTCGGAGTGGGCAACTTAGCTTCGGGTGGACTTAGATCTAATAGTTTTAATTATAAAGTTTTAATCTTTTTACCTTTTAGACTACTTTTAGCTTATTTCCTATAATAGTATTGCTTATTATTGTTTATTATTGCTAACCTTTAATAAAGTTCTTGTTTTTTTCTTTGATCTCTTATCTTTCGCAACCTAAGGCGAGGAGCTTAAGGGTCTTATAAGCATAAAAATCATTAAAATTTACAACTTTAATAACTTTTATTAAGCTCTTTAGTTAACAAAGTTTTCAACTTTATTAACTAATTAGTAAAATTAAAGTTAATAGAGAAATAAACTTTAACAATTTATTTAGTTTATAAGATCGGGTGGTAATTCTCTCGTATAAATCACCGGGTCTTATTCTCTTACCTTTTTATCATTTTTAGCTTAAATACTTAGTTTAATATTTTGTTTACTATTGTAGAATTAATTGTTATTAGTCTAATTATTACTTAACAAGCATATCTTTTTATTATCTTATTTTCTAGAGTTCATTGTTATCTTCGTAGTTTTGCTTAATTAATCTAGTTTTAATCACTTAAAATAGTCTTTAATCTTTTAGTTTAATAGAAAACAAAACAAAAAAGTAAAAATCCATCTTTCAAGCATTTTAATACCAAACCTCAAACGACATCCTCCATTCACACCTCGCTGGGAAACGACTCAGGTAACACTTGCCCGGTATCACATATATCTTACTTGTGAGTTTTGCACGTTGACCTTTTTTCCTAAAAAGTTGACTTGTTGACTCGCACGTATCGTGTATATTTGATATATATACTTTACTATCGATCATAAGTCTAAGTTTAAAAATTGTGAGTTAGGACATAGATTGTGAAACAACATGGTTTAGGGACTAAATGCATAAAAGTTGGAAAGATTAAAAATGTTTAACAAAAGGAGTCAAAGTGCAGTTAATGCATTATTACTTCACTGACAGAATTTTCAACCACCGCTTTTACTACTCACCCACTCGAATCCACGGCTAAGAATCAAACTACAAATATGATCAAGAATCTTCGAATCTGTGAGTTTATATGCATTGTTTATATGATTTTAAGAAACGGTTTTGAAGGATTTCAAGATCCAATGGTTCAATTTTGCATAATCGAGTTTTAAAATTCTAGGGTTTATGTTTAATCGGATTTCATGATTTTATGTGTTTGAGATGTAATTGATTGGCGGGATTTGATCGGAATTAGTCCCTTAACATGTTATGAGCCTTTAATCGAACCCAGAAACGCGATTGATGCATGTTTGAATTTAGGGTTCATACGTCGAATTGGGAAAAATCATATAAGTGTGTTGTAGTGTAATTAAGTTGTTGAGATGTTGTTTATTTGCGTTGAATTAAATTGTTTAACCATTGAATTGAACCTAGAAACACAACTGATGTGATTTAGATATCTAAGGTTTAAGGTGAACTCGTATGAGTTCTATTTGTCGATTTTTGTGGTTAAAATATGTTAAGATTTAGACCAAAGAACTCAGGAACATCATCAGAATGGATTAGAATTAGTTAAACCAAATTCTAACAAGATTTTATGAATTTCGATAATTTCATAAGAGTTTGTCGGAATTGTGAACTGTGTTGTTTTTAATTTGATAAACAGAGTTTTAAGTGTACATTATAACTTGTGAATTGGTTTAATTGAACAGGAGAACCAAATTTCGACAAAGAACCAAGAAAAATGTACGTCTACAGGGTTTATCGCAATTTCTTGTATAAGAAATTGTCGAAATTGCAAAATCCGTCAAAATTGGATAAGTTTTGTCGGAATTGCAAGGTCTATCGAAATTGGATAAAATTGTCGCAATTGCCTAAAACTTGTCGAAATTCAACAATTTTATCGCAATTGGGCAAATTTATCGAAATTCCATATTTCCATCGCAATTCAACAAAACTTATCGCAATTCAAGTTTTTCCATTGGAATTGGCCAAATGTCATCCAAATTCAAAATCATCGGAATTGGAAAAGTAAACTATCGTAATTGGTAAAACTGTCGAAATTGGTCAAAAACTATAGCAATTCAAAAGTTATCGGAATTGGACCATTAATCTGTCAAAATTGGTCAAAAGCTGTCGCAATTCAAAAGTTAACGTAATTTGACCATTAATCTGTCGGAATTGGTAAAATTGTCAAAATTAGCCAAAAGCTGTCGCAATTAGATACTTGTCGCAATTTATCTGTCTAAATTCACTCAAGTCACTAATTGTCGAAATTAAGCAAATGGACACTTAAAGGAATTTAAACATTCAACTTGATGTCCAAAAGGGCTAATTACTATTCTTAAACATCTAATATCGAATTAAGCAACTAAAAGGTCACATGAATGATAACAAGTTTAACTATTTGCTAACTTTCATGTTTCCTGCAAATCTGTGTTTGATTGATGTTTAAGATATCTCAAATGGCTGCTCCACAACAACAACCACCACTCCCAATGCTCACAAAAGCTGAAGTTCTTCCACAAGACTATGATGTGGAGATTGGCAAGAACAATGCAAGGGTAGAATTTCACAAGGTCAAGTGTGCTGAACCAACCTGTCAGATTGCTATAGAGGTTCTCAAGCAACACGAGTGCAGGAGTATGCTGGACAAGTCAGCTAGTGTTCTAGAACTATACATTCTTCAAATGTGGAATACTATATAGCTAGACTTGAGACAAACCTATTTTACATGCAAGCTGGATCGAAAGGAAGTAACCATTGATGCAAACTACCTACGCAAGGCTTTGCTACTTCCAGAAGCTCCTGAACCAGACCGAGTATTCTTTCCAACACCTACAGAAGAAGAGGTTCTTAACTTTCTTGAAGAGATAGGCTACGATGTACAACCAAACAAACCATTGACAAAGATCTCAAGGGTTGAATCCAAGTTCATCCCACAACCTTGGAGAACCATATACTACATCCTGGCTCGTTCTGTCTCTAGAAAGGAAAGTGGTCACGAGAACCCCCATCTGCCTCATCTTCAAATCTTCTAGGGAATGGTTAATCAAAAGGAGATTGACTATGCTTAACTCATCTGGGATGATATTGTCTACCAGATCAAAAAACAGACATCTCAAAATCCCTTAACCAAAATCCCATTTGTTCATTTCACCAAGCTTCTCATCCATCATCTACTTGACGACAACTTAGACATCTCTCCACGTATTGAAGACAAAGAATTGCATCTCTTCAAAATGGATAAGACCATCAGGTCAGTCTACATCCCCAAAAGCAGCACACGAAAGCAAGGTCTGCTAACAGAAAAGGTTAAAACAACAAAAGCTTACAGAATTTATGATAAAGCTTTCAAAGAGGGTCACGTCGGCTTTTGCAAATATGATGATAAGTCTGCATCAACTAGGACTCGATCAAAGGATAGCGGCAAGTCTGAAAGTACTTCTAGTGTGTCTAAGAAAATCAAACCATCTGCTCCCAAAATCATTAAGAGGACAATTCCGGTTACGATAGCTAAGCCCGAACCTGAGGAAGGAAAGATTGTTGAGGAAGAGGGATCCGACTCTGAAACGGAGACCGATGAAGAACCTCTAATCTATAAAGAAGAAATAGCTACTAAGATTGCACTAGAAGAAAGCCGAGTATCCTTTAAAGCTGAACAAAAAAGACGAGAGCAATAGAGAAGGAACAAAAAAAGAGATTGGATGAAGAATTGGCAAAAGAGATTTTGGTGAAACCCAGACCGATGACGATCCGGTGGGTCTGGGGTAGTGAAAGAAGTAACTCCACCTCACCCTGATCCGGTTAATCAACCCGGTGGGTCTGGAGTTGTTAAAGACGTCACTCCTCCTCAGACTGATCCGGTTAATCAACCCAGTAGGTCTGAACTTGAGAAAGAAACCATCCCACCTCAGTCAAATCCGGTTAATCAACCCGGTAATGACGAGGAAAAGAAAGAAGACGAACAGATGAAAGACGTTGAAATAGATGAAGGGGAAGAAACCGAAAAGGTGTCAACAGATGAAGAAAAGAATGAAGACGAACAAATGAAAGACTTTGATGAAGGGGAAGAAACAGATAAGTTGACTGATGAGGAGGAGATAACTAAAGCTGCTGAAGAACTAGAATCGGAAATGAAGAAGCAAGAAGAGGAAAAATTGGCTGAAAAGGAAGCAGATAAATACATCCTTACACCACCAATCACTCCTCCACCTTCTCCACCAGTTACTCAGGATACACCACCAGTGTCTCAGCATGCATCACTTCCCAAAGTTCAAACACCTCCAGCATCATCGACACACCCCTCACCACCACCACCATTACCATCTGCTGAAGCAACAACAAAAGAAACAAAAGGAAAAACAATCATGAAAAGCAAAAAAACTAAAAAGATCACTAGGCTGAAACGGGTTGAAGTAATCTCACCAGCGTCTGAAAAAGTGAAAAAGGCCGCAAAGCTGGCATGTGCAAAGAAAGAAAACCTGCTCAGTGACCAAGTCAAACACTTAACCAATATGGTCAACGGCCTTGTCACACAAGTAAACAAGATGCAAGAGACCAAAGCTCGTATAGACGAATTTATTGAAGACGATGTTAAAGATCGGTTGCTCAAAACAGTCAAGGGCAATACCAAGGCGCATGTAAAGAAGTATATGCCCAAGGTTGTGTCACAGCAGGTAAAAGAGTATATCGATCCCAATATCGAAAACATAGTCAAAAACATTGTAGCATCAGTTCCTCTTGTCTTCACAACCCAACCAACGCAGCCTAAGGAATCAACTCTTGAAGAACTCCAACTCGAACTCCTGACAAGACTCGTAAGCATCACCTCTCTAACTCAAGAAGAAATAGCCCTCACTGAGGCTATAAAATCCAATCTTGAGAAGGAGTCTTGTAAAGTTGAAGCCGATAAGGGTAAACGTCCAAGAGAGGACGAAGACCAAGATCCAAACACCCAAGCAAAGAAACAAAAGGGTGTCGAAGGATCGGGCTCAAAACTTAAAGAACCCGTTGGTCCGTCAACAACAACAGCCACTCAACCACCAAAGGCTTCGGGTACAGCAATGGTGCATCAATATGAGCATACTTCTACTGAGGACTTCGAATTTCAACAACAATATGATCAACCATACTCACCTCCCAAGACAAAAGCCATGTCATCTAAACCCAGCAAGAAGACTTCCAAAAGATCTACTATTGTCTCCTGGCTGGATGAAGATACTACACAGGGAAATGAATGGTTTGATCAGCTAGCAAGTGCTCAATCTCAGGTGGATGAAGATTCAGTGATCGAAGGTAGCACGTTTGAGTTTACACAAAGACTCAAGCGTGACCAACGAATCAAGAAAATGACCAAAAGAGAACTTCGTCGCATCAAGAACGATGCTTTCAACCTGCTCAAGGGTAGGTCATCCAGTGCAGCTGAACTCGAATATCACTTGGAGAACATTGCCCGAGCAATGTCCAGTGATATTTTCATTTATGCACATGTTTTGTTTTATGTTTATTTTCATGCAAAAGAAATTGTACTAAATTGGGAAGGATTGTTGGAAATTTGGTTCAATTGAGGGATGTGATTATACTTGTAAATGGGTTTGGAGGTACAGAGTATACACTCATTAAGTCCCTGATTACCCTGACTCTTATAGTGGTTGTTAGCAGAGTTAATGCTGTTAGTATTAATGTTACTACTGTTAGGCAGAGTAATGCTGCTATTATTAATATTAAGACTGTTGGCAGAGTTACTACTGCTAGTACTAAAGTTAGTACTGCTGGGCAAAGTTAGTATTGCTGGGCATAAGGTAGTACTGCTGGAAGTTAGTACTGCTCTTTTAACCACCGATCCCTGCTATTATGGAAACTATTATGGTATGATTAATGGGCCGTTAGTCACTCATAATTCCATAGGCTAGGGTTTGAGTAATCTCTATTATAAATAGAGATCATAACATAACTGCATGAACACACAACATACAAACCCTAAAAACTTGAAAACAAGCAGGTTCTCAATGTATGCTTAAAACAAGAACATCACTTGGTCTTATCCCATAGAGATATTCGTATAACCCAAGCATAGGGTCTAATAGTTTCTATTGGAAAGTGATAACACGATTTCAAGTGATATCCGGTACTCATTGATTATCTATGCCCTGTTCTGGGAACACATGCAACACAAGAAACCAACATAAAATATTTTACTTCTGAGTTTAATGGACTGACCCTCGTCATTCCAAAAGCTACTATAAGTAGGTAATACAAATGCAAACCGAGTAGCACTAATTTTTTGTCATCGTATTATGACATTCTCAACAATGACTCTAAATCTTGAATGTAACAAGAGGATTTTATACTTCTATCAGAATTTCAAGTAAAGTTAATAAGTTTGATGTCGTTGAGGATAAGCTCATTCTTGGGTCTTTTCGACTTGAATGTAACCTCGTTTTGAAAGCGCCATACGATCCATAACGTGGATTGGACGACTACATCAAAACCTTAATAAGATTCATTTTATTCCTTCAACCAAGTAATGTTACATTTGTTGGACTAATTCAGTGCCCAATGATCCTCAACTAGATTGGAATAGAAAATAACCTAAGTATAATTAAAGTCCCTGAATGTAATTGGGAGTCATCTTCAGAGTCTAAAGAAAGACTCACCACTTCCTGACGCGGAACTCATCTTGTGAAATCTCTGTACCAAAAAGAAGATGATAGATTTAGTGAGTGATGACAATCATAGTAAATTCTTTGATTCATTCAAATAAGAATTTAAACGTTGAAAAACATTGTTGTGTTTTTTTAAACCACTTTAGCATACTTGTTTTTAACTTGTTTAAACATACTTCACGTTGAAATAGTGAAGTGATTTTACTTAGTACTTAGGTTATAATCACTTTAAAGAGAACAACAAGTGCTATCAGATCAGTTAGATATATAAAATATTTCAAACAAAACCATTCAAAGTTTTTAAAATCAAGATTCAACCGTGTCAAACAATGATGTTCCTCAACTACGAGATGCAAAGGGTGGTTGTTATGTCACTGTTGCTCCTAAAATAGAGGAGGAAAGATTCACAAAATGGAAGAAAAGGTTTCTAAGTCATATGTTGGTATGGAACATTATTTCATTAAAATCTTAAACAATGGTCCATATGTTCCCAAAATTGCTGATGGTCTTGACAAACCAGAATCTCAGTGGAACAATGATGAAAGAAGGTTAGTCAATCTTGACCAATGCCTCAAAAGTATCATCATATCATGCTTATTTGATGATCTGATTGAATTAGTTAGAAACTGTCCCACTGCTAAACAAACATAGGAAGATGTGATTCTAAACAATGAAGGACCCTCTGAAGTCAAAGAAAATAGAGTCATGAACTTAAAACTTTCTCGCAACACCTTCTAACACATTGAAGGTGAAACAGTCTATCAAACATTTACCAGGTATAAAGTTCTCATGAATGAACTGGTAAATGATGATTGATGGTGTCACTCTTTATAAACATGAAATCAATGTAGGCTTTGTCAATAGCCTCCTAAAGAAGTGGCTAAGATTTTCCCAAAGTTTATAAAACTTTAATCATGTTACAGACCTTGACTTGCACACCCTCTCTGGGAAATTTAAGTACAAAAAAAATCATTGATAAAATCAATGCACCTGACACCTAGAAAGCCTTGACCATAACCAACCCCATATCAACTGATTTCTTTTCCAATTCTATTGTTCAGGACTTCCAAGATGATCCAAATAATGAAGCGGACTTGAGAAGTAGCCAAGAGTACTTGGATGATCTGAATGAAGAATTTCAGAAAAGAGCTCTCTTGGCTAATTCCAAGAGATCCTTCAAAAAGAACCCATACAGGTTTAGTACCTTAAAACCTTATGAGAAAACTGAATGTTTTAAATGTGGTAAAATTGGGCATTTTGCAAAAGATTGTTTTTCTAAAACATCCTCACCTTCCTATTCATCTACTTAAAACTGATTTCAATCAAAACTCATCACTTTAGGCCAAAAATTTTCGAATAGCCAAACTGAACCAAAAATTCTGAAATACTATATTGAAAAATACAAAAAGAACACAGCCAACTGGCTCTCTTATAAGCTAGTGGCTCAGCCTCTTAGCCCTCTTAATTCTCTCAAGCTAGAAATAATGGTCAGGTAGCTGAGTCATATGACTGGGATAAGGAAGAAGTATCATCAGATGACGATGAAATGGTTCAAGTCAAAGTGCTCATGGCCTTGGCTGATGATGAAAATGTTGCAGTTGGGAAGGAACAAGCTAGGAATGGTGAATGGTTCGACATCACAATTAAAAAGGTACACACTCTTCTTGAAATGGAAGATAACGATGAATAAAAATATTTTCTTGATTATATATGTGTTGACCATAGAAATGTTGAAGAACAAAGAATAAACATGATTTCAAAACATAGGAGTCTTGTGTTAGAACTGATTACATGTAAGGAAGAATTGTTAGACCTTAAACAAGACAAACTTAATGCCCTTACACTTTAACATGTTAACATTGAGATTTTGAAAGAAATTCAAGCACTTAGGAAAGAACTTTAAGATGAAAAGTTAATCATTAAGTCTTGGTTAGATAAATCAAATAGGGTTAGTTAATGCATCATTGAATAAATTCCTAAACAAAAGCCGAACCCAAGGATCTAGTCTTTGTAAAATCATTAAATGGTTATGACCATGAGATGTCAAAAGATTGGGTTGATAAAAATTGGTTTCAGAAGTCTGAAATCGCTAAAATGCCTAACTGGAACAGATGTAGAATTCTAGCTCCTGAATGTCAAACCCCTGAACCAAATGCCACTGAGTGTCCAAAGACCTCAGTGACTGAGTCTTAGTCAGCAAATGAATCTGACTTAATGGATATAACACCATTCCTTCCTTTGAAAACACTTAAGGGAGCGGAATCAAAATCAATCCTAAAATCAGCTTCAAAGAGAAAGTTGGAAAAACCAGAAGTGTCATCATTTATGAAACTGATAAGACCAAACCAAAACCATCAACCTCCTTTGAATAAGGTAAAGGTGTAACAACTAGTTCTGAACCTAAAAACCCTTTATTAGTTTTAATAAAGGAAATTCAGGCTTTTAACATGAAAGTTGACTTTATCACACTTGCTCATCTCAAAATCCAGACAACAGAAGTACAGACTATCCTTCAAAGAACTCCAAATCTAAGACCAAGTTCCTTAATCCATGTGAATTCTTTAGATATAACAACCATCTCTCTGATGACTATTATAGAGTCTTATAATGCAAGATATGCAAAAGGACAGATCATATGACCTTTGAGCATTCAATACACATTGTTGTAATGATAAATTTTCAAAACACAAGGCTCAACTCTCACATGGAGAAACATCAAGAAATTCTACCCTAAGACCCCTCAAAGCCCAACCTTTCCCACCATGTGTCCATTGTGGTTTTAATGATCATCACCCTGATAAATGCTTTGAGTACCCAGGGTGTGATATCTGTAGAAGTAATGGCCATTACACCTTAGATCATGAAGAAATTATTCAAATCAGAAGAGGTAAAATGACTAAGTCCTCTCGATCTGAAAGATCCACCTCAGCATCAGGCTATGATGTTTGTGGCAATAAAAGCCACTTAACCTCTTACCATGAACAAGTTTCATGGATCCAAAGAGGTGAAAGGACTAGTTCATCTAGATCTAATACACCCACTAAAAGGTGGGTTAATAAGATAAACTAACCATCTTCTTATCTGTGCAGAGTGACATCAAGATGCCTATCTTGTACCTGGACAGTGGATGCTCAAGGCATATGACTAGTGTTAAAAGCTACCTATATGGATATGTGGAACAACAATGGCCTAAAATGATATTTGGTGATAATTCATCATGTATCACTGAAGGATATGGTTCCATCAATTGCCATGGTATAGTTTTCTCTAAGGTTGCTTTTGTTTGGACTCAAATACAATTTACTTAGTATCAGTCAACTTTGTGATGCTAATACATTGTTCAGTGTAATGACAAACAAAGAACCATTTCCAATTCAAACAAAGAAGTTGTGTGGTTAACTCCTACAAAAAGAGATGTATATGTACTTGACATGTCATCTTCTACTTCAAATGAAGCTTGCTTCTTTGCCAAAGCCTCTGAAAGTGTCAATTGGCTATGACATTGGCTATGGCATAAAAGACTATCATACTTAAACTTAAAGAACATAAACCAACTAGCCAAACAAAACCTTGTACTTGGTCTTCCTTTTCTTGTCTATTCAAAGGACAAACCATTCTTAGCATGTAAGAAATGAAAGCATCATAGGGCAAATTTTAGAACCAATCAAGCCGTTTTCATCACAACGTATCTTCACATTCTTCATATGGATCTATTTGCGTCAGTCAGTCCCAGATATATATATCATAGAAAGTATAAATTAGTTATTGTGGAGGAGTACTCAAGTTATAAATAGGTTGAAGAGAAGGTGGAAACTCTGACTAGGATCACTGAGTGTTGTTCGGGGCAGTAACCGGGGTGATCTCCTAGACATCACAACCAAACTAAAGCAACTTACTATTAACACTAAGGACAACATCCCTGATATCAAAGAAAATTTGAAGTCCTTGGCTAACACTACTCAGTCCCTAGAAAGCTCAACCCAGTCTTTGGCTTGGTTAACTAGCAAGAGACTATATGTGATTAAAGATACCTAAGCTACCCTGACCTCTGACATCTCATCTATCAAGACTGACATATCGGATATCAATACATCTTTTTAGGATATGCCATATCTCCTCCAAAATGCAGTCTTTGTTGGTCAATCATCAGCTTCTGAGTCTTCAGCCCTAAAAACTGCTGATGGGGAGAAACCAGCAGAGCCTGCACAGCCAAAGTTATATCAAATCATCCAGAAGTCACTTTTTGAAGAGGTCCCCAATACACCACTAAACCTACATCGAATGAAGCAACGAATTTAGTTATCTTTTAGGCTCCCCCCTCAACTGTGGGGGAGAAAGTGTGGGATTATCCGGTCCCAATCCTAATATCAACTTTCAGAGCTCCTGAAGACACCATAACAACTTTTTCTACACAACCTACTAAAGATACCAAAGGCTAAGAAGAAAATGTTTGAAGTTGAAGACAGTGTGATCCCTGAGCTCCAAGAAACTGAACTTCTATTCCCCGAAGTCAATCTCACCCAACCCCTTGCATCAGTCCGAAAGAACAAAGAAGCTTTATTAGAATCTGGCTTAGCAGAATGTTTATCAGGCTCTAGTTTGATATCCTATCAGCTTGAGTCTGGACAACCTATTCAGGTCCCTAGAGAGAAGTTTCAAGAACTTCTTAAAGCTGAAGAGAAAAGAAATATTGAAGCTGCTTCAAGACAAGAAACTCTCAAGGTAATCAGTGAGGAAGCTCAGGCTGTAGACCAAGCTATAAAATCGGCCAAGGAATTCAAACAGCTTAAGCTTCAGAAACTCATGGTTGCTAAAGAAAAATGAAGGATAAGACTGAGAAAAGAAAAAAGTGTTTGAAGCCCTGAGTGTAAGAAAACATTCATGGAGTCATCTTTAGAGTTCTTCAGAGTCTATAGAAAGACTCACCACTTCCTGAGGCGGAACTCAGCTTGTGAAGTCCATGGACATCCTTAGTGGTTAGCAAAGTTCTTACTTATACATATAACTTTGGTTTATATTTAATAAAGTGATGAGATCACCTTACACTTTGTCATTCAACTTTGATTGTTATTCAGCAAACAATCATAGTAAATTATTCGATTCATTCAAATAAGAATTTAAACTTTGAAAAACTTTGTTGTGTTATTTTGTTTAAACCATTTTAGCATACTTGTTATTAACTTTGTTTAAACATACTTCAAGTTGACATGGTGAAATGATTTAACTTAGTTTTTAGGTTATAAGCACTTTAAAGGGATGCTAAGGTCTTCTTATATATCAAATGCCATTTAGATAAAAAAAAAAAAAAAAAAAAAAAAAAAAAAAAAAAAAAAAAAAAAAAAAAACAATGACTTTAAATCTCTGATAGGAAATTCATTTTGGAGTTTTGGATCTCGTGAAAAGAAATAGATTACATGTGGAACTACAAGAAAAAAGAGAACGAGCGACCAGCAAAATGCCGGCGACATTATGTCGTCAGCATTTTGCACTAAACGAAAAAAAAAAAGGCTTGACCGAGCCAAGGGTGCGTTGAATTTTTAGCTTGGTAAAATACCGATGACATATCGACGGTATAATATTGAAAATGTTTGACTTTTCAAAACCTGGTGAAAACTTGGGCGGGAGTTTGACCCGCCAATATTATGTCGACGACATGTCGTCGGCACAATATAAACCCAAAAAAAATTACAATTAGCGTGTGATTAGCATTTGATTAAGATTTATTTTGTCATTGCTGTTATTTTCCCGACGAAAAGATGTCGGGATTTATTTAGGTCAAAATTTTGACTTTCCCCGCGTGTGAATAATAGCGAATAATTGGGCGGGGTTTTTTCCCGCCTTTATAACGCCGATGACATGTCGACGGGATTTTATTCCTAAACACATTATATACACTCTTATCCTCAAAACCACTCAACCTCATAACCTTTTATCTTCACACCAATATCAGGTTATCTTATCCTCAAAACCACTCAACCTCACAACATCTTATCTTCACACCAATTTCAAAACCTGAGATGCAGCGATATAATCCTTTTATGTGTAATTGTGGAGCAGGAAATATAAAAAAAAGAAAATCACATCAACCAGATACATTTGGATGGGAATATTATGCATGTCCTCTTTCGAAGGTGAACAATTATACATTTCTTATTTATGTAAATATACAAACAATCATATAATTACATTATTTATGTGACAGCCAAGAGAAAAAGATCATGGATGTGGATATTTTATGTGGAAGAGTGAATTTGATGAGCAGTTACGAGTAACCTCTTCTACTTCAACATCTCACGGTTCTGGATCTACACCAACAGGGTGCTCAAACTGTAATGAAAAAGATCTTAGGATAAACATGCTGGAGGCACAAAAGCAGGTGCTAGAGACAAGAGTAAGGATGCTGGAGGCAAGACTTGAAATGGCAACGAATCCCGACGACCCCGACCACGCATGTCAGTCGGCTGCAATACTCCGTGAGCTGTTAGGTGACTTGGACAATCTTCATATGTAATGTTGTTGTTGTTGTTGTTGTTGTTGTTGTTGTTGTTGTTGTTGTTGTTGTTGTTGTTGTTGTTGTTTGTGTTGTTGTTTTTTGTGTTATTGTTGTTGTTTTATAAAATGTTGTTGTTGTTGCAAAGAGGGGTGTTTGGGATTGCTTATTTCTGCACCAAAAGGGTGTTTGGGTTTATGAGCTTATTTGAAGGAACAATATCACAATTAACAAACACGAAGGCAAACATTTTATTTAAAACACGCAAGAGTTCTCAACCACATACATTTCATACAGACTCAAACGAAACAACTTGACAAGCAAACGAAACAGATCAAACAAAACAACTCGACAAGCAAACGAAACAACTCAAACGAAACAACACACGACATATACCGCTTTGCTAGAACTTGCACGAAAGTATTAACAAACATCGCCCATTCATTTTTTTTTTGCTGCTACTTCCCGCTTTGCTAGAACTTGCACCATCTTTTCCCTTCCTTGCTTTCCTTTGCTTGATATGTTCAAACGTATCTTCGAGATTTGTTACCCTATTTCCCAGATCATCAAGTTTGGTGTCCAACATGCTTTCAGCTTCATCATCAGCAACAGCCTCCAAATACTCTCTGTAGTACGGCTTTTTTCTTAGCCATTCCAGAATCCGGTCTCTCATCCATGGTGCACAGTTCTTATAAGAACCATATTCATCATAAATTTCGTAGCCATATTCATTAAGAACTTCATTAAAGAGGAGCATCGACGATAAAACCTTTGACCACTCCTCTTCCGGCGTGTAACCATCCATTGTTATGTGTGTTTTGTGGGAATTAGTGATTTGGTTATTTGTGTTTTTCCGATTTGAGGATGATCGGTTATTTGTGGGAATTAATGAGTTGGTGCTGATGGCCACTAATTGTCGATCTCCAAAGAGAAAGAAAAGAATATATATGAAAGGGATGGAGGGAATATACATATACAGATGTTATTGAGTGATAAGATAAGATAAGGAGACAGGATGATAATTTTTTGTAAGAGAATATATATGAAAGGATAAGTTTTATTATCCTTTAGTGTATTGCGTATATCTCGTGTAGAACCATATCATCTCGGCTCATTCGTTAAACATCTCGTGTACGACCATATCATCTCGGATCATTCGTTTAACATCTCGTGTAGAACCATATCATCTCGGCTCATTCGTTAAACGAAACAAGCGAGTTAATAAACTGCTTTACGCCTGGTGAGACATTGTGGTTAACACTTGGCCCATAGTTAGGAATTGCATCTTTCAAACTAGAACAAGATAAGCTGGAAATTTGTTGTTGAGCACGAGTTCCATAATTGCTCGACTCATTCATTTAACATCTGGTGTAGAACCATATCATATCGGCTCATTCTTTTAACATCTCATGTAGAACCATATCATCTTGGCTCATTCGTTTAACATCTCGTGTAGAACCATATCATCTCGGCTCATTTCATACAGACTCAAACGAAACAACTTGACAAGCAAACGAAACAACTCGACAAGCAAACGAAACAACTCGGCTCATTCGTTAAACGAAACAGGCGAGTTAATAAACTGCTTTACGCCTGGTGAGACATTGTGGTTAACACTTGGCCCATAGTTAGGAATTGCATCTTTCAAACTAGAACAAGATAAGCTGGAACTTTGTTGTTGAGCATGAGTTCTATAATTGCTCGGCTCATTCGTTTAACATCTCGTGTAGAACCATATCATCTCGGCTCATTCGTTTAACATCTCGTGTAGAACCATATCATCTCGGCTCATTCGTTAAACATCTCGGCTCATTTCATACAGACTCAAACGAAACAACTTGACAAGCAAACGAAACAGATCAAACGAAACAACTCGACAAGCAAACGAAACAACTCGGCTCATTCGTTAAACGAAACAGGCGAGTTAATAAACTGCTTTACGCCTGGTGAGACATTGTGGTTAACACTTGGCCCATAGTTAGGAATTGCATCTTTCAAACTAGAACAAGATAAGCTGGAACTTTGTTATTGAGCACGAGTTCCATAATTGCTCAGCTCATTCGTTTAACATCTCGTGTAGAACCATATCATCTCGGCTCATTCGTTTAACATCTCGTGTAGAACCATATCATCTCGGCTCATTCGTTTAACATCTCGTGTAGAACCATATCATCTCGGCTCATTCGTTAAACATCTCGGCTCATTTCATACAGACTCAAATGAAACAACTTGACAAGCAAACGAAACAGATCAAATGAAACAACTCGACAAGCAAACAAAACAACTCGGCTCATTCGTTAAATGAAACATGCGAGTTAATAAACTACTTTACGCCTGGTTAGACATTGTGGTTAACATTTGGCCCATAGTTAGGAATTGCATCTTTCAAACTAGAATAAGATAAGCTGGAACTTTGTTGTTGAGCACGAGTTCTATAATTGCTCGGCTCATTCGTTTAACATCTCGTGTAGAACCATATCATCTCGACTCATTCGTTTAACATCTCGTGTAGAACCATATCATCTAGGATCATTCGTTTAACATCTTGTGTAGAACCATATCATCTCGGATCATTCGTTTAACACCTCGTGTAGAACCATATCATCTCGGATCATTCGTTTAACATCTCGTGTAAAACCATATCATCTCGGATCATTCGTTTAACATCTCTTGTATAACCATATCATCTCGTCTCATTCGTTTAACATCTCGTGTACAACCATATCATCTCAGCTGATTCGTTAAACATCTCGTGTAGAACCATATCATCTCGGATCATTCGTTTAACATCTCGTGTACAAACATATCATCTCGGCTCATTCGTTTAACATCTCGCGTACAAACATATAATGTTTATTTAGTCCTACAGCACTTGTGGTAAATTGGAACCAGTTAGGAACCAAAATAAACGTGTTTATGAAATCTTTAAAGTGCAAAGCATGGGCCAATACGTCATTCCACATGCATTGTATTGTGGACTTCTAAAAGTGCTCAACAATGTCATACCTTGTTTTCCTATAAATACTTGCATTGTATAGAGCTCTATAGTCATTAGCAATTCATTTGTTAAACAGCTCTTATAAACTTCTTATAACCATGGCTCCAGTTTTTGAATTCCCGCTTAACGTAGGCCAAATAGACGACGTTCAGGAACTCAAGAAGTCCCAAAAAACCAAAATTCCAAATAGATTTGTCCGTGATTTGTTTGAGAGACCTATGCTACCAATAATTTTTTTTTTAATTTTATAAAAGTATTTAATTTTAAATTAAAGTATTTAATTTTAATTATATATATTAAATAAAAGTATTTATAAGAAATAAATTTTTTAATATATTTAATCCATACCGACGACATGTCGTTGGTACTTATGCCATAAACCCCCCCCCAAAAAAAATTTCACTTATCCCACCAAAAATTTCACTTATCCCGCCAAATCACTAAACGATAAAGTTAATTCATTACTCCCGACGACATGTCGTCGGGAAAATTAAAACGTAAGCAAAAACAGATCTTGTCAACACTTAGCCACATATCGATAACCTCACTCAATTATTACTCTCTCCCTCACCTCGCCGGCGATTTAACCACCACCACTTCAACACCACCACACCATCACTACAACACCGTACACCACAACCACCACAGTCTCCACCACCTCTTCTCTTGTTTAATTCGCTACACCACCACTGCCACCATAGCAAACCACCACTCCACCAGCACACCATCTGTTTAATTCTTCCTCCTCTCTTGTTTAATTCTTTCCTCAATTCCCCTTGTCTTGTTTAATTCTTCCTCTTCTTCCACCACCAAAAGCAGGTATTTTTAATTTTTGTTATTTTTTTTGATTTTTATTAATCTATGTAATGTAAATGTTAAATTATGTTGCATTTGTTAATTTTTTGATGTTGTTTTCTGTCTTTCTTTTTTATTTTATTTTATTTTATTTTATTTTATTTTTTTTATTTTTTTATACTGCCGAAACAGTAGCGAAAGCTGAGACAGCCGAGACATAGGTAATGTGGTCTCTTTTTTATTTATTTTTTAAACTTTTGGTATCCCGAGGACATGTCGCTGTCAACAGTTTTACCTCTTTAATTTGAAGCAACCTATATATTAATGTGCTCTCTTTTTATATAGCCCGAGCCTGAGACCACAGCCCGAGACCACGTACAGCCCGACAGACCACAGCCCAAGAGCGAGACAGTATGTTGTTTATATATCAGTACTATTTTTTCATTTTTATGCTTTGCGGATTAAGTGTAATTTGATAGTTTGCGGATATATTTAGTAAATACGTTAGATTAGAAATGTAGACTCGTGAATGCTGTTAGTTAAGTATTTGTTGTTTAGACTGAAATTGTACGGATAGATTATAATTTTGGAGTATATGTATCAATAATCTGTTTATGATATATATATTGTTTAAAATGAAACTGTACCGAATGTGTATTGACTTAGTATCTGTTAGCGATATCCTTAACTTAGGCTGAAATTGTACGGAATGATAAACGATTTATGGATAGTGTATTTGCGTATGATGTAGTTGATTAGTATCAGTTAGTAAGATATTTGTTATGTAGCTGAAATTGTACGGAATGTTTATTAATTTATGACCAGTTTACTTGATTACGATGAAGTTGATTAGTATCTGTTAGCGTTATCTATATTTTAGGCTGTAATTTTAGAGAATGATAATCGATTTATGAACAGTGTATCTGCGTATGATGAAGTTGATCTGTATCTGTTAGTAAAGTGTTAGTTGATAAGCTGAAATTGTACGCAATGAGAAATTGATTTATAAATACTGCGTCTGCTTGTGATGAAGTCGATTTATATATGTTAGTGAACTATTTGTCATTGATTGTATATATTGAGCAACGAAAATCTATTACATGTTGAGTTTGTGATTATATTCTATTAATTGTTTTAGGAATTTAGTGATTAATTTTGGAAAGTCCACGTCCGAAGTTAATCATCCTATAGAAAACCCGTCTAGAATTAATTTATTAGAAATTAATTTCGGAAAGTCCCCTGTTTGGGACTGCTTTTTGAATGTTTTGTCTCATTTAGGATATGGATGCGTATATCTGATTTACTATTTGAGATGATTTCGACAGTGTTTCTCCTTTACTCCTATGAATATGTCTTTAATGCACATATTTGGGGGGCATTCATATATGAGACGAATCATTCAAAGAGTGGGTTAGGATTGCCTTTCATAGTTGCACTAGGTGAACAAAACAACTCGTAATCATTAATTAAGTGCATATAATAACCGATTGCATCATAAAAATGCAGTTATGATAATTGATAAGAGTTGGACCCGTTTAGAGAATCGTTTTTCAAAAGAATTTCTTGATGGTCTTGCCGCATTCCTCAATCATTGCAAGCCGTTATTGAATAGTTACGGAAACATAAAATGTCCATGTCGTCGTTGTCGTAATGTTCCATGGGTATCTCTCGAAGGTCTTAAAAACCACATAGGCCAAAATGGGTGGGACCCAACTTATACACAATGGCGCGATCACGGTGAACCGGATCCTGCGCTGTTAGTACATAACACAACACAACGTGAGATGAGTGACATGGGTGCGTGCCTTAATGATATTCTTGATATTCCTCCAAATAATGATCAAAATGATATTCTTGATATTCCTCCGAATAATGAGCCGACTCATGGAAATATTGGCGAGACAAGTAACGAGCCGACTCAAGCAACGACACCTCCTCTGCTTAACGAGTTTGAAGAGTTACTTGCAAGTTCCAACCAGGCTCTATACCCGGGTTGTGACTTTATGAAAACATTGGATTTTATGGAAAAGTTTACGCATCTCAAGGTCAGCGGTAAATGGAGTGATATTTCATTTAACAAAACGCTAAAATTTCTCCAGGAGGTATTTCCTCCCAGGTTAGGTTACAATCTCCCACCGTCATACTATGCTATAAAGAAGACATTTAAAAAGATCGGGTTAGGGTACGAGTCGATACATGCTTGTGAAAATGATTGCTTTCTATATCGGGGGGATGATGGCAAAGATTTGGAGTATTGTCCGGTCTATAAAACGAGTAGATGGAAAGACAAGAACACAACGGGGAAGAAAGTTCCTAACAAGGTGTTGCATTACTTTCCTATCATTCCTAGACTACAAAGTTTGTACAAGTCTATTCACACTGCAAAACATATGACTTGGCATGCTACTGGAAAGTCTACGGAAAACGGTAAGATGCAACACCCGGTTGATGGTAAAGCATGGAAGAAGTTTGACAATAATTATTCGGATTTTGCTATAGAACCAAGAAACATTCGATTAGGGTTGGCTGCTGATGGTTTCAATCCGTTCGGCAACCTTAGTCAGACTTACAGCATGTGTCCGGTCATATTAACAACATACAACTTGCCTCCGTGGTTATGCATGAAAGAGACTTTTTTGATGCTGACATTGTTGATTCCTGGCCCTAAATCATCGGCGAAGGACATTGATGTTTACTTGAAGCCCTTGAGTGATGACCTACAGGAATTATGGAAAAAACCAGGTGTCTTGACTATGGACGTTGCTATAGGCACTCAATTCCACATGAGAGCGATGCTTTTATGGACCATCAATGATTTTCCTGCTCGAAGTAGTTTGTCTGGTTGGCAAGGGCAAGGTTACTACGCTTGCCCTACATGCAAAGTAAACACTCCGGCTACGCGTGTGATAAGCAAAACAGCTTATGTTGGTCATAGAAGATTCTTAAAAAAAACCATAAATGGAGGAGGGACTATACGACATTCAATGGTGAAACCGATGATAGAGATCCTCCTAGAAAAGATACTAGGGCTGATATATTGACTCAACTTGCGACATTGCCCACACGTGTGCCGAGATGGTTTGAGACGAAGGTAAACTTATTGTATGTATTTCCATGTATAAATAACGACTATTACTCATCTCCATCTATTCTTATCTTTTTTCATAGATCCGTAAACTTTACATAGCCAATGACCCAAGCTTTACTCCCGACTAATTCGCTTTGGCTTGTGGACCATCACCGACCCCAATCTCAGTCAACTCTTGCGTAGTCAACGCTGTGAGGTTTGTCGTACACAGCCACGAAATAAAATGTACAACTCAGAATAGCGGAATTTTTTCACCTAGTGAGAAGGAGGGAGAAATGTATTATGGTCAGCTAGAAGAAATTCTGGAGTTCGCGTATTCCCAGTTCAAAGTTGTGTTGTTTCGAGTTAAGTGGTTCGACTTATGCAACAAAAGAGGTAGAGTCCAACGTTTTACCACTAGAAACAACATGACACAAATTTTGGCATGTGGCTATGCGTTCAAAGATCAACCTTACATTCTCGCAACACAAGAAAAACAAGTCTTATACCTTGAAGATCCTGCCAGACAATCACTGATGAGTGTCTAAATACTCATCATTTCTGTCACATTTTATCTGCAAAAATATTTAAAAACATGCAGATATGCTTCAAAATACAGAAAATATCATAAAATGTGTTTTTATTTGATTCAGGAACAAAAAGATTGAAAACAAGTGAAAAACATGCAAAGTTCACAAAATTGTCATTTTCAGTCCCTGAAGTTTCACAAATTGGCAGAATTAGTCCCTGAAGGTTTAAAATGAAAGAAAAGTCAACTTTAGTCCTTGGAATATCAAACATGTTCACTTTTAGTCCCTGGATGAAAGTTTTCTAAAAATGGCAACTTTTACCCCTCAAGTTTCAAAATTGGCAAATTTAGTCCTCGGGTATTTAAAAAGTATAATTTATCAAATAAAACCCTTGTACTATTCACATGTTACAATTTAGCCCTTTTGATAACTTAATGGAAATTACACTTTCAACCCTTCAAGAATTCAGAAATTACAAGATTGGTCCTTGTGTTTAATAAATCCAAACCGGATCCTTAAATTAAACCCAGCAACAAACTAACCCAATCCTATAACCCAGCCCACAAGCCCAAACATAAACCCGACCCAACCCTTTTTATTAATAAAACCCGAAGGTTTGACCTTCGGTCAAATCCTTCTTCTATACCACTCAACCGCCAAAACCAGCCAAACCAAAACGCATTGAATGCTTCTTCATCATACCAAGTTATCAGAGATAGTGGATTTTTCCACTATCTCATTTTTCCCGCCAAAATCCATTTTGATGGCTCAGATTGATTCATGGCTAACCAAGGGTGCACAAGTGATCAGAGATGAAGTGAAGACTTTTCCCACTTAGTTATAGTATATATAGAACACAATGTAAGCCCTAAGAGGCAAGTAGTTAACCTAGTGTAATCGTATTTCATTATTAGTGATCTTAGTTTGTAATTTCTCATTTTCAGTTGTAATTCATGTTAAATGCAATCAAGATAATTTTATCTCAATCACTTATGTTCTAAATTTCAAGTATGCTAAGATTTCAAGTTTTCTGTTAAGCTAAGTAATCTCATAACCTGTTCAAACATAATCATAAGCCTCCACACCCTTGCTATAAGCTTATACAAGCTTATAATAGCTTTCTGTAAGCTTATATAGTTATTAATAGTTTTAAAACTCAAATTATGAAGAAAGTCAAAGAAAGTCAACATAAGCTCCAATAAGCTATTCTGAAGGTAAAAGCTATTCAGGAAGGATTTTCTGGTTTTCTAGTTTGTGTTAACAAGCTAGGATTGTTCTGGTCCTTGTCTTGCTATCCCAATAGCCTCTTTTCAGTTGTAAGAAATTTCCAAGTTTACTTAAATTTCCAAGTTACTGTTGCATAGCTTATTGTCAGCTTATTATAATAGTTTTCTGGTTATTAATAGTTCTTAAGTGTATTTCATCTGTTTTATAAGTCAAACATAGCTTTTGTTCCAGTTTTACTATAAAAGACCAAAAATAGCCAATATTAGCATAGCTTATTCTACTGCTTATTTATGTTTTAAAAGTTGTCAATTATGGTCATAATAAGTTAGTGAATCCATTAGTATCAGAAATTATAAGTTAAAACAGGTCTGTGCTAGTTAAAATCCAAAACACACCCATTAAGGGGTGTTTGGTTCAAAACAGTCAAGAGGGTCAAACTAGGTGTTACTGTACATTTACCTTATTCCCAACTTTGTTCCAGCTTTTCACAGTCCTAATAAGCTATTATCTAAGTTCTTATAGGCCATTTAGTTAAAAAAAATCAAGTTTTACACACCCTGTGGTAATTTCAGGCTGCCAAAAGTCCAAATAAGCCAAAAATAAGCACAGGCTTATTTAGGCCTATCCCTTGTCATTTTTGAACTCCTCAGTAACCATTTAGTCAGTACCAATAGCCCTAAACCTTTGCACAAACCTCTGCACAACTCTACAAATCAACTCAGTATACACTGAGTTGAAATTCAGATTCTCAGGTTTTTATAGGACCTAGATTGATTTTTAATTTCCACACCATAAGCTCCCATAAGCTGTCCTTTTACACTAATAAGCTCACCCAGCTTGTGTTCATTTTAGTAATTTTATTTTAATTTTTAGAATTTTTTAAAGCCTCTAAAAAAGCCCTCCAAAACAGGCAGTTTTGCCCTGGTGCATAGCCTGCATCAGCAGAATCAGATAACCATAAGTTCTTTTTGAGCTTTTCTGGCTTATCAGCCAGCTTTTCTTGGTTCCTTTAGCTTATTTATAAGTATCTCAGTCTATTTTAACTTTTTCCATAAGCTTATAGCTTAATTTCCAGCTTTTAGCTTCTTTTGTAAAAATCTTAGTCTTAAAAGCTTAAAAATCCAACTGTGTCAATAAGCTTCTAGTTTCTAGCTTATTTAGCTTGTTCTAAAAATATTTCCAGTTTTAAAGTAGCTTATAATTAGCTTTAAAACAGTTAGCAAAAAGAAAAAGTCCAAAAAAAATTAATTTTACAAAAAGGCCTGGGTGGGATTCGAACCCCAGACCTCCTGCTCACCACACACACTACTTACCAATACGCCCTTGGGTCTTTTTCAGTATTGGTTTGCAATATTTATTATTTATACTTCATTTTCAGTTTTAGCTTATTTAGCTTATTAGCTTATTACAGCTTATCCACATAAGCTGTTATCACCATTTTATTTTTCTTAGCTTTATAATAACTTAAAGTAATTTAGGAAAAAGTTTCAGAATTTTCCAAATAGTTTTAATATTTTTAATCTTTTAATTAGTTTAAATTAGTAATTAAATCATAATAAATAAAATATTAATCAGAAAAATATAATTCTAATTTTCATAATTTTCTTTTATTAAGTAGATTCTAGGAAAAATATAATAATCTCTGTAGACCTTAGGAAAATTAAAATATAAAATAAGTGATATCTTCTATTTAATAGATTTTATCTTTTTAATTTTTTAATTAAGCACTTTTCATTTTTATAATTTTCTTAGCTTCTTTTTACCTCATAATATTTATAGAAAAAGTTTTAGATTTTTCTTTATTCATTTAGTATTTATTATAAATTAAAATAGTTTAAAAAGTAATTAAATAATAAATAATTAATAATAATTAGATAAAAAGTGTAAAAAATATAATTTTAGTTTCAAAATAAGATTTAAATAATTTTACACTTGTAAGATTAGATTTCATAATATTTCACTTTTTAGTCCCATTTTAGATTTCTCGTTACGCGTTTTTAGTTTATTTAAATCGCGTTTAATTTTCTTTTGTATATTTATTTATCATTTGTTAATTAGATATAAAAATCAAAAATCCCATATCTAATCATCAGTCACTCTAATCCAAGCTTGAAACAATTTGCCTATTCCAACCTCGTTGGAAAACGATCTGGGTAATCACTTACCTGGTTTCACACTACACACACAAACGTGAGTTTTTGCAAGTATCCTTTTTCACAAAGGGGTGATTTGTATTTATTCACGTGTATCCGTCGTTGCATAATATTTATATATCTATTTAGCACGGATCAAATTTTGGCGCCGCTGCCGGGGAGGTGTGTTGCGACAATATTGTTTAGAGTTTAAGCGATTAGTGATTTGAGATCCTTCCTCGTGAAGTTCCTATTTCCCATAAACCATATAAAATACAAAAATATTTTTCTTTTCTTTTATATATATATAATATCATATAAAAATCAAAAACCCGAAAACATTTCCTTTTTATTGTAAAATAAAATATTAAATGCAAAATTGAAATAATATTCCTCAACTTGGGTATTATCATAATAAGATTCCCAAACATCAGATTTAAAACTTGCCTCTGTATCACTTGCGAATATCGGCTCACCTTTGATTGATAAACAAACTATAACGGAGGTTTAAGGATAGTTTGACATTAAATTGTCGAACTGAAAGAAGCGGGTTTTTAAGGAGCATTAATTGCCCACCTTTGCTTCTCCGCCACTCTGTGCGTTTTTCAGTTAGAGAGCTACCGTACGCTTGTTGATTGTTGGTTTAAGTTCACTTGTGTTTTGCTTCGATCTTGATTTAATTGAAATATTTTATTTAGTGCATGCGCACTCGTTCTTCCACGTCATCAAGCCCTTTACGTGAACTCGTAGATATTCCGAGAAGACGTAATCGTAGACGTGCTGCCCAAATAGTCAAACCCGAGATTCGTACTGTTCCCACTGATAATATGGCAGACGAACGCACAATGGCTGAGATGCTCCAAGCACCCACCGAGGGTTATGGAGATGCCATCGTTTTACCACCCATCGATTCTGATCATTTTGAACTGAAAACACATTTGATTCAGCTCGTGTCCACAAACCAATTCCACGGGTTTGAACGAGAGGATCCATATGCACACATTCGTTGGTTCAACAAGTTGACCTCTACAATCAATTACAAGAATGTGCCGCAAACAGTTATCAAATTGATGCTATTTCCATTCTCACTCGAAGGGGCAGCCCGGATTTGGCTGGATAAAGAACCCCCTTGATCCATTGAAACCTAGGAAGATCTCGTAAAGAAATTTGTCAATTATTTCTTCCCTCCATCAAAGACGACTAATCTAAAAAATGAAATTGCTGGATTTCGTCAAGGTTTTGATGAAAACTTCAGAGAGGCATGGGACAGATTTAAAGATCTCCTAAGAAAATGCCCGCATCATGATTTCACGGAGTTACAACAGATCAATACATTTTATAATGGGTTGAACCAAAACGATCAAGATGCACTTAACGCAGCCGCCGGTGGCAATATCTTGAATCGTAAACCTAAAGAGGTGGTTGAAATTTGTGAAAATAAATCAAAAGTTCCTATTTCTCGAAACAAAGTGAATGTTCCTGTCACTCCTGCTTCTTCATCCGGTAACTCATCAGAGTTAGCCTTTCTAACGGACTCAATGCGTTGCATGATGAAAGAAATGAAAGAATTGAAGAGTGAAATTCATAAACCGGAACAAATAAAAGCCATAAACAAAGTGTGTGAAACTTGTGGTGGCCCGCATGCGTATTATGATTGTCAAGCAACCGATGCTTCTCTTTACCCAGCTCCCGTAGCTGCAGTAAACCAAAATCAATACCGACCGCATGCTGAAACTCAGTACCGAGCACCGAATGCTATGGTACCACCTGGTTTTCCACCCGTGCCAAATCAAAATAATCAAAATCGATTTGTTCAAAATCAGGGACAAAATTTCAACAATTCCCAAAATTTCAATCAAAACCGAGGTCAGAATCAGGGTAATTTTAACCAAAAGCCATGGAATGTCCAAAACCAAAATCAGACGTCCTCAGATGAGTTGCTTAAGCAATTCATAAAATCTCAAGAGGAGACAAATAGGACCCAATATGAGACAAACCGGTTATTGGTTACCCAAATAAATGATATAAAAAAGTCTTTAAATGATCTACCTTCTACCTCGGGAGGTCTCCCAAGTAACACTGTTGTCAACCCAAGGGGTGAACTCAAAGCTGTCACTACACGTAGTGGTAAAGCTCATGTTGGACTCAAGGTGAAAAAGGACCCGGTACTTCCCACTAACAATGGAAGTACTAAATACGTCCAACCTATGGTTGTCCAAAATTCTACACCCACAATTGCTCCTCAACCGTCAAGAATAGATCCTACTCTTTCACGATTTACGGTTAAAAGTTTGTCAAACAAACTTAGTGAGCAAAGAACAGCCAGAGCTTATTCCAATATGCTCAATGCTACTCCCATCAGTGTGCTTGATGACAGTGATGATGATGAAAGTACCAATTTCATCAAAGCTATCACCACTCGTAGTGGTACGACTTATGAGGGACCCTCTGGTCCTATTCCTCCTCCGTTGTATGAAATGGAAAAAGAAACGGAGGATACAACGGACAAAGTGCAAATTCCAAGCCCACAAAGTACAGCACAAGTCCATCCTCCGGTTGTCCCGAAAAATAAATCCAAACCAGGAGTTGTCTTTGAATCTGTTGAGACTCCTGAAGTCATTGCCCCTAAATCCAAACCTTACATTCCTTACCCATCGCGCTTAAATGAGCAAAAGCTCCGGGAAAAGGCTAGTCAACAAATGGACAAATTCTTTCAAATCTTTAAAGAATTACATTTTGACATAAGTTTTGCGGATGCTATCATTCTGATGCCCAAGTTTGCATCAACAATCAAACACTTGTTAAGCAACACGGAAAAACTGATTGAAATGGCTAAAACTCCATTAAATGAGAACTGCTCAGCGGTTATCTTGAAAAAGCTTCCCGAGAAGCTTGGAGATCCTGGAAAGTTTCTAATACCTTGTGTATTTCCGGGAATGGTTGAATGCTATGCCTTGGCCGATCTTGGTGCAAGCATCAACCTGATGCCTCATTCAGTATGGAAGAAACTTTCTCTTCCGGCTCTTACTCCTACCTGCATGACTCTTGAGCTTGCAGATCGAACTATATCACTTCCTCTCGGCATTACCGAGGATGTGTTTGTAAAAGTAGGGAAGTTCCATTTTCCAGCTGACTTTGTGGTTGTTGAATTCGACGCAGATCAAAAGGTTCCTCTCATTCTTGGAAGAGGATTCCTAAAAACGGGCCATGCTCTTATTGATGTATTTAAGCATGAGATCACATTGCGTGTGGGTAATGAAGCTGTTACCTTTAACCATGATCAAACTTCGAGGTACTCCTCAAATTATGATTCTGCATCGGTTAACCGAATCGATGTCATTGATATTACTTCAAAGGAGTACTCTCAAGAAAGTGTTGGTTATCTTCATAATTCTGTGAGTGGGGATCCCACCACATCTTCTCAACTTATCATAGCCGACTCTTCCCCTTCTCTCACTTCGTTTGAGGGAAGTGATCCCTTTTGGGATGAGGTCGATGCTTTTCTTGCTCTAGATAGTTCACTTCCGCATGAGGTTGATGATAACTATCTTGATCCTGAGGGGGACATTCTTTTTCTAGAAAGTTTGTTAAACGAAGATTCATCTTCCCCTCTTCCACTAAAACAACTTCATAATGAGGAAATCAAGTCAGTTGAGAAAACTGATAAAATTCCTGAGATCAAATTTAAGGACTTGCCTCCTCCACTTGAATATGCAATTCTTGAGGAGGAAGTTCTTATCTTAATTGCTATTCAGATCTCTCTTCTTCCCTTCACCTACCCGGTGATTTCCCCTATCCTTCACTCATTCGGGAGTGAGGATATTACCTTTGACCCCGGCATTTTCCATCTAACATTGGTTTAAATGCCGTATTTATCTCATCGGTGTGGAACTTTCTTATGTTCAATTGATTATCCAAACATTTTGAATGAAAGTCCGATGGAGATGGTTTCTTCCACTTACTTCCCCATGAACCAATGAATTCGGGGTCGAGTCAAGCTAGCGACTCGGTTAATAAAAACAGTAGTAAAACATGGGTTTTCACCCATGCCTCACCCTAGTGTGGGGGAGATGCCCCACAATGTTGTATATATGTGCATAGTGAAAAAAAAAAAGAAAAAAAAAGAAAAAAAAAAAAGAGGCTATTAGTAATGTTTCCTTTTTACGTTCTAAGTGTCGGCATAATAGCCGGTACTTTGAATATTGAGGGCAATATTCAGTTCTAAGTGTGGGGGGGAATTCTAGCGAATTTGATCATATATACCATCTAGTACCCCCATTTTGGCCAAATTTTTAAAATTTTTTCTCACTTAGAACGCAATAAATGGTTATCAGTCCGCCATGTCTAACCCACATAAGGATTGGCTAATCCGAGAGCAAACGGCTCTTGGTAAAGACGTCTCAAATCCGATGATGGCTTACAATTTGCCGAAAATTGTATGGTATTCGACTCACCATATCTTTATAAGTGAAGAGTTGGCTAGCCCGCAAGGTTATGGCTTGTGGTAAAGGCAGTGAAAAACCATGATTGGTAATCAGCTCACCAAAGATAATAACTGTATTTTATCTAAGAGTTGGCTAGTCCAGAAGAAAACGGCTTTTGGTAAAGACAAATCAAATCCGTTGACAGCTGATGGTTTGCTCAAAATCATTTGGTTATCATTGTACCAAAGTATCACATACTAAAACATTGGCTACTCCAGAAGTAATGGCTTTTGGTAAAGAGATAAAATCCATTAAATTTTCATAAATGATTGCTAGGGACTAGCAATAGTTTAGTGTGGGGGATTGATGAGTGTCTAAATACTCATCATTTCTGTCACATTTTATCGGCAAAAATATTTAAAAACATGCAGATATGCTTCAAAATACAGAAAATATCATAAAATGTGTTTTTATTTGATTCAGGAACAAAAAGATTGAAAACAAGTGAAAAAACATGCAAAGTTCACAAAATTGTCATTTTCAGTCCTTGAAGTTTCACAAATTGGCAGAATTAGTCCCTGAAGGTTTAAAATGAAAGAAAAGTCAACTTTAGTCCTTGGAATATCAAACATGTTCACTTTTAGTCCCTGGATGAAAGTTTTCTAAAAATGGCAACTTTTACCCCTCAAGTTTCAAAATTGGCAAATTTAGTCCTCGGGTATTTAAAAAGTATAATTTATCAAATAAAACCCTTGTACTATTCACATGTTACAATTTAGCCCTTTTGATAACTTAATGGAAATTACACTTTCAACCCTTCAAGAATTCAGAAATTACAAGATTGGTCCTTGTGTTTAATAAATCCAAACCGGATCCTTAAATTAAACCCAGCAACAAACTAACCCAATCCTATAACCCAGCCCACAAGCCCAAACATAAACCCGACCCAACCCTTTTTATTAATAAAACCCGAAGGTTTGACCTTCGGTCAAATCCTTCTTCTATACCACTCAACCGCCAAAACTAGCCAAACCAAAACGCATTGAATGCTTCTTCATCATACCAAGTTATCAGAGATAGTGGATTTTTCCACTATCTCATTTTTCCCGCCAAAATCCATTTTGATGGCTCAGATTGATTCATGGCTAACCAAGGGTGCACAAGTGATCAGAGATGAAGTGAAGACTTTTCCCACTTAGTTATAGTATATATAGAACACAATGTAAGCCCTAAGAGGCAAGTAGTTAACCTAGTGTAATCGTATTTCATTATTAGTGATCTTAGTTTGTAATTTCTCATTTTCAGTTGTAATTCATGTTAAATGCAATCAAGATAATTTTATCTCAATCACTTATGTTCTAAATTTCAAGTATGCTAAGATTTCAAGTTTTCTGTTAAGCTAAGTAATCTCATAACCTGTTCAAACATAATCATAAGCCTCCACACCCTTGCTATAAGCTTATACAAGCTTATAATAGCTTTCTGTAAGCTTATATAGTTATTAATAGTTTTAAAACTCAAATTATGAAGAAAGTCAAAGAAAGTCAACATAAGCT
Organism: Artemisia tridentata subsp. tridentata; assembly: GCA_021014915.2. Lineage (NCBI taxonomy): Eukaryota > Viridiplantae > Streptophyta > Magnoliopsida > Asterales > Asteraceae > Artemisia > Artemisia tridentata. The sequence continues at coordinate 285,464,754 of CP139503.1, forward strand.
CCAATAAGCTATTCTGAAGGTAAAAGCTATTCAGGAAGGATTTTCTGGTTTTCTAGCTTGTGTTAACAAGCTAGGATTGTTCTGGTCCTTGTCTTGCTATCCCAATAGCCTCTTTTCAGTTGTAAGAAATTTCCAAGTTTACTTAAATTTCCAAGTTACTGTTGCATAGCTTATTGTCAGCTTATTATAATAGTTTTCTGGTTATTAATAGTTCTTAAGTGTATTTCATCTGTTTTATAAGTCAAACATAGCTTTTGTTCCAGTTTTACTAAAAAAGACCAAAAATAGCCAATATTAGCATAGCTTATTCTACTGCTTATTTATGTTTTAAAAGTTGTCAATTATGGTCATAATAAGTTAGTGAATCAATTAGTATCAGAAATTATAAGTTAAAACAGGTCTGTGCTAGTTAAAATCCAAAACACACCCATTAAGGGGTGTTTGGTTCAAAACAGTCAAGAGGGTCAAACTAGGTGTTACTGTACATTTACCTTATTCCCAACTTTGTTCCAGCTTTTCACAGTCCTAATAAGCTATTATCTAAGTTCTTATAGGCCATTTAGTTAAAAAATCAAGTTTTACACACCCTGTGGTAATTTCAGGCTGCCAAAAGTCCAAATAAGCCAAAAATAAGCACAGGCTTATTTAGGCCTATCCCTTGTCATTTTTGAACTCCTCAGTAACCATTTAGTCAGTACCAATAGCCCTAAACCTTTGCACAAACCTCTGCACAACTCTAGAAATCAACTCAGTATACACTGAGTTGAAATTCAGATTCTCAGGTTTTTATAGGACCTAGATTGATTTTTAATTTCCACACCATAAGCTCCCATAAGCTGTCCTTTTACACTAATAAGCTCACCCAGCTTGTGTTCATTTTAGTAATTTTATTTTAATTTTTAGAATTTTTTAAAGCCTCTAAAAAAGCCCTCCAAAACAGGCAGTTTTGCCCTGGTGCATAGCCTGCATCAGCAGAATCAGATAACCATAAGTTCTTTTTGAGCTTTTCTGGCTTATCAGCCAGCTTTTCTTGGTTCCTTTAGCTTATTTATAAGTATCTCAGTCTATTTTAACTTTTTCCATAAGCTTATAGCTTAATTTCCAGCTTTTAGCTTCTTTTGTAAAAATCTTAGTCTTAAAAGCTTAAAAATCCAACTGTGTCAATAAGCTTCTAGTTTCTAGCTTATTTAGCTTGTTCTAAAAATATTTCCAGTTTTAAAGTAGCTTATAATTAGCTTTAAAACAGTTAGCAAAAAGAAAAAGTCCAAAAAAAATTAATTTTACAAAAAGGCCTGGGTGGGATTCGAACCCCAGACCTCCTGCTCACCACACACACTACTTACCAATACGCCCTTGGGTCTTTTTCAGTATTGGTTTGCAATATTTATTATTTATACTTCATTTTCAGTTTTAGCTTATTTAGCTTATTAGCTTATTACAGCTTATCCACATAAGCTGTTATCACCATTTTATTTTTCTTAGCTTTATAATAACTTAAAGTAATTTAGGAAAAAGTTTCAGAATTTTCCAAATAGTTTTAATATTTTTAATCTTTTAATTAGTTTAAATTAGTAATTAAATCATAATAAATAAAATATTAATCAGAAAAATATAATTCTAATTTTCATAATTTTCTTTTATTAAGTAGATTCTAGGAAAAATATAATAATCTCTGTAGACCTTAGGAAAATTAAAATATAAAATAAGTGATATCTTCTATTTAATAGATTTTATCTTTTTAATTTTTTAATTAAGCACTTTTCATTTTTATAATTTTCTTAGCTTCTTTTTACCTCATAATATTTATAGAAAAAGTTTTAGATTTTTCTTTATTCATTTAGTATTTATTATAAATTAAAATAGTTTAAAAAGTAATTAAATAATAAATAATTAATAATAATTAGATAAAAAGTGTAAAAAATATAATTTTAGTTTCAAAATAAGATTTAAATAATTTTACACTTGTAAGATTAGATTTCATAATATTTCACTTTTTAGTCCCATTTTAGATTTCCCGTTACGCGTTTTTAGTTTATTTAAATCGCGTTTAATTTTCTTTTGTATATTTATTTATCATTTGTTAATTAGATATAAAAATCAAAAATCTCATATCTAATCATCAGTCACTCTAATCCAAGCTTGAAACAATTTGCCCATTCCAACCTCGTTGGAAAACGATCCGGGTAATCACTTACCTGGTTTCACACTACACACACAAACGTGAGTTTTTGCAAGTATCCTTTTTCACAAAGGGGTGATTTGTATTTATTCACGTGTATCCGTCGTTGCATAATATTTATATATCTATTTAGCACGGATCAATCACTCCATTGGAAGGTCGTCCAAGAAGTAAATCACAACACATACTGGGATGTCATCGTGGTAGAAGACGATGATGATGTGATACATGGCAACAACTCATCCGATCTCGAACTGTCTGCTAATTTGAATGATTTGGAATTTGAAACCTTAAATATCGATGGTGAATCAACGTTAGTTGAGGCACCACCACCACCACCACCAATCATTCCTGTTGATGACGACGATAATTTTATTGATGATGAAGACGACGATCCTTATGATTTAGCAGCTTCTGATAATGAAGTCGCAAACAATTCTGATGATGAAGTTGAAGTTGCGACTAATGTTGTTTATGATAGTGATTATGATTGTGCAGATTGATCTTAAATTGTAACTTGTAAAATGACACTTATTTTAATGAAATTGTTATGGATTGTTTAAATGTGTATATTTATTTTGAATATGTATGTATTTGAATGTGTGCATGCTTATGTTAATTTGTTCCCGAATTTCTATATGTTATTCAACTTGTACTATTATAGATGGCAGCAGCAGTTGTGCGCAGTCATGGTGGAGGTCGGGATGGCGGCAGGCCGCGGCGACCCCAAGCCATGAAGAACGTGGCGCTCAAGAAAGCCGTGCAATCTAGCGGCCCGCAGTCTATTGAGTTCGAGACTAATGATCAGGAGACGTATTGTCATGTGGGCAAGCACCAAGGGTGGTTCAGCAATTACGTCGGCGAGCTCATTAGGGAGCTGCCGTTATACTATGACTCCTGGTACAGTATACCACCGGAGAAGACGGCTCACTTCCTTCCACAGCTCGGGGTCAGTTATTTCATTTTCCTTTTATATTGTTATGTTATCGTGTTTATTTATTTAAATGTGCATATTTATTTAAATTTGTTTATTTATTTATATCACTATATTTAATTATTTGAATGTGTACATTTATTTAAATTTTTTTAAATGTGTATATTTATTTAAATTTGTTTATTTATTTATATCTTTATATTAATTTTAACTATATTTGATTGCAGCGCATGTTTAATTTGGAGCGCCACATGCGCGGATCGGACTGGGAGAACATTCGGACCGGCATCACCGCGTATCTGGCTAAGCGATACGCGGACAACAAATATGACATGAAGCGCAATTACTTTACCAGCTATAGGGTGGGGCTCCGAATGTGGAAGCGATCAGAAGAAGACCTCCTCCGAACATGGAGCAGGATGTGTGGGAGAAGCATGTGGAGTTGTACATGTCGGAGAAGGCACAAAAACGAGCAGCTGTGAACAAAGAGAACCGAAAGAAGTACAAGGTTCACAGCCGCCACGGTTCGAGATCAATGGCCACTACTCGACACGAATATGTAAGACACATTTTATTTTTATAAGATTATTTAATTTTAATTATATATTAATTAAAAATATTTATACTAAATAAAATATATATGGTGTTTGATTTGTCATTTTAATTTGTTTTATCCTATATTCATGTGTATATACAGTTCGAAAACAGCGAGGACCATCAGTACCCGTCCCTCATCCAGACCTTTTTTGACACCCACTGCAAGGATGGTGTTTGGTTGCAGGATGAGGCTCGTGTTCAGTATGTAAGTATCATTTTTTTTTCTTTTCCAAACACGCACTTTAATGATTTATTGAAACATAATCTAGTAATTAACCCGACTAATATATTAATTTTCTTATTTTTTTTCAACTACATAGGAAGAGATGGTCAAGCTAAGGAAGCCGAGATCGGGAATGCCGACAGAGGTGGCGTACGTCCCGGAGGAAGAGATACTTGCCCGGGTACTAAAGGGCAAGCAGCGTGGTCACATAGCCGGCAGGGGCAGGGTGGTACCCGGCTTGAAGAGGCCACGGTTACCACACACCCCGCCTCCCCCGCCTCCACATCCAGGTATGTACAGTTGGATAATATTAAATGACTCATCTTATGTATTGAAATGGCCGTTTTTAAATTTTGATTATTTCGTTTATAGGTATGGCCGAGATCGACGAGAAGCTTGCTGAAGCTCAGAAGAAGCTTGATGAAGTTGAGAATCTTCGCAAAAAAGCTGAGAAGATTTGCAGAAAAGCTGAGAAGAAGAGCAGAAGAACTGAGAAGAAACGTTGGCAAATCAAAAGCAGCTCGAGTTGTTGACGTGTTTTGTCTCGAGCAACCCGCGATGGGAGGAGTTTATTAGCCAGGTTGGTTCTCGAGGAGACGTAGGAGGCTGCAGCGGGAATGGCGCGGGAGGGAGTGACGCAGGCGGGAGCGCGAATGGCTCAGGCGGGAGCAGGAGTGGCTCTGGCCGCGAGAGTGGCTCTGGCAGCGAGAGTAGCTCAGGCGTCGAGAGTGATGATGATGAGGATCGTCTTAGTGATGATATGGATGACGACGAGGGGCCGTAGAGGTATATATTATGTGTTATTTTGTGTTGTTTTTATCTTTGAAACTATATTAAGGCGACCCGCATCTTATTATCTTTGAACATTGCGGATATTGCAACATTTGTAGATATAGCAGCTAGGTCTAGCGATTATAACACCCGTTATGTAATGTTTATAATGTATTTTGAGGGTGTTATAATGTTTATAGCCGTTTTGTAAAGTTTATAAGTGTTTAGTGGTTATATATAACCGTTTTAGCCGTTATAAAGTTTATAGCCGTTTCTAGTGGTATTGGATGTATTGGAATGTAATGGAATGTATTGTAGATATAGCAGCAGGTTATTGTAGATTTTTGCCGCAAATTTTTGCGGCAAAAATCTGGAAATTGCAGCTGTGCAGCTGCAATACAACTAAATGTCGACGACATGTCGTCGGCATTTAAGTGTAAATATTGTATTGTTTAAAAGATACCGACGTCATGTCGTCGGTACTATATACAATCACATTGACTTTTGTTGACTTTTGTATATAGTACCGACGTCTTGTCGTCGGTACTATATACAATTACATTGACTTATGTTGACTTTTGTATATAGTACCGATGTCTTGTCGTCGGTACTATATACAATTACATTGACTTATGTTGACTTTTGTTGACTTTTGTATATAGTACCGACGTCTTGTCGTCAGTACTATATAGAATTACATTGACTTGTGTTGACTTTTGTTGACCTTTGTTGACCTTTGTATATAGTACCGACGACTTTGTCGTCGGTACTATATAGACTTTGTTGACTTTTGTTGACCATTATTTAAGTTCGCTAATTAAATCGTTAATTATTTAATATTGTCCCGACGACGTGTCGTCGGGACAATATTGTCGAACCACAAAACGTTTGACCGGAAAATCATGTGGGTCCCACTTTGTCGTCGGAGTTGTGTCGGATTTGTTTGTCGGGACCTTAAGTCCCGACAAAGCATTCTCGACTAATTGCTGCCGACGACATGACGTCGAAACCTCATGATGCCGACGTCATGACGTCGGCAACATGTAAAAAAATTGGACGGCGATCGTCCTAAATGTACTAGTGTGGATGCGATAGAGTAACATTTAATATGAAAATCTTGATTTGAAAGTGTCATTGTCTTAATAGTTATCTAAGAAGTTAAAGTTGTTCTAAGACCATATATAGGCAGCAAGGTACATTTTGACAAGACTTTCAAAAGACAAGGACTAAAACATGCATTAAAATCAAACTAGCATATCATAGTATATATTTGGGTATAAAGGTTAGGGTTTGTTAAGAGGATCGCAAGAAAACATAAATGGTGAGGAAGAAAGTGGTGTTGAGAACAGAAGGAGTTCCATTGAATAGTACTAATTCATCGAACAATGTTAGGATACGCGTGAGTTACGGAGAGTGCCAAAGAAATCTAGCTCTTCATATGGGTGGATACGCTTTGGATGGGTGTAGGGAGTTTATGGCAAGTGAGGCGGAGGGGACCGACGGTGCACTGATTTGTGCTGCATGCGGCTGCCACCAGAGTTTCCACAGGAGGATAATAGAGTCCGAAGCTGTATGACTATCATCACTATATATTTCTTAGCTAGTTGGTCTATTTATGACCAAGTGGTGTGTATATGTGTGGTATTTTATCTTAGTCAAATAGCTCACACAAACCTTGAGAAGGTTTGAGCTCACAACTTTTGGTTGTTGTGACACATTGAGACTATGTTGTGTTGGTTATCTCCGCGTGTTTGCGTTGTGTGTGTACATTGTTTTGGTGATGAGATTTGCTGCAAATTCAGGTTTGTCTACTTTTATGATTCTCCCTTTCTTTGGATCAAGGTTTTGTATGGTTTAAGTGTTGAGAAGCTTTCTTTATATATGAAATATGATCATGACTCGTATTTTCTGTATCTATTTTATGTGTTGATCATGGACATCAACTTCTATTTGGATCACTAAAAAGTTGATAATGTGCTAGCTCAAACAAGGTCGTTACTTATTAAAAAATGAATTGAAATTGTTTCTTGAATTGCCATAAGCTGCGCAGTTGCCAAATGAAAATTTTACTCTTTCTTGCTCTAAGAACTTATAAAGATTTTATATATGTTCAAGCTTATGGATGAAAAAAGGAGAGACTTTATTGCTCTACAATTTTGGACAACTAACATTTTAGACAAATTGTTCAATAAAATCTCTCCTTTTTTCATCCATAAGCTTGAACAACTAACATTATCTGGGCTACAATTTTGGACAACTAACATTTTAGACAAATTAAGTCACATGTATCTGGCCGCGGGCTCTAAATTGCATGAGAATGCTTAAAATTTGAGAAACATTCACGAGATTACTCCATTAACCGGTTAGATTGTGATAGTCAGTTGAATTTCCCTTGTCCACGTTATTAAATAACTCATGCTCATGTCACGCTAGTCAATAACGTAACTTAGTATACTTTGCAAAAATGTTCACCTAGTTAACTGTATATTGCAAAGTATTCACTTCAATTACTATACTGGTGACGAAAATTTAACACTAGCAATAGCTAGCCATGGATCTTCTTCGTCCCAAACTCCTCGAATGTTCACCTTAAAAAGATCCCTGTAATGCATGTTATTTATAATCCCAGATGTTTTGATTTAGGGTTCTTTGGTGTTATAATTATTATCATTGTGGGCGAGGTTTGACCCTTCATGCTGATCATGGTTTTTTTATCGTGATGTAGATAGATCTGAAAAATAAAAATGGTGTTGGGTGTGGCGATTAAGTAAGAGCTTCAGGATCAATAAGGGTAAAAAGAAACAAATGCTCTCAAAAACGATTTAGGGCATGTAATAGCTGATCACATTAATTACTGATCGAAGTGTAATTAATATGTTCGCGCTTAAGTGAACAAAATGTAATTTGTAGTTACGTATATGAATATATTCGTGAAGTATAATAAAATGTGTGTCGATTAACCATTTATTTATCGTTAACTTTTGAAGTATTTCGGTTGCGGTTTAACCTAAAACAATGTGCCCGTGATTAAAAGCTTAACATTAATGTTATACATGGACCCTCAGATATCTAATCATGCTGGTTGTTGCCTCTAATCTCACGTACCAAAAAGAGTCACTACAGCTAAACTAAAAGCATTCAAGTTGGATTGATTACCTTTGTTAATTTTCTTTATACTTTAAAGCAGTCACAACAACAAGAATTGACAGGGTTTGAAGATTTGATCTTTTGTGTGTTAGGTTTCTAGCTGATTATCCAATTACAATTTCGAATAGATCAGAACCCACTTAACTTAATTCACCTTTTAAACTAGCAGGCTGGATGGATACAGAGAATTATAGAACATTCTGTGTAAGAAAAGCCACGATTAATCGGATAGTTTGATTTGGCAATCTGCGCAAATGATATGTATCCTCAGTACGAGTTGTAACCATTCCTTTTAGCGTCTAGCATCTTACTAGATTTCAAATATAATTTCTTACATCGTTCATAAAGAAATATATGCACTTTCCGATCTTGGATATATACACTTGAAAAGTAGTTGGAGGTCACATGTATTTTTTTTTGAGCGGCATTGATAATAAATAAATATAAATAAGGTACCAATGAGCTAGATAAAATTACAAATATTTAACTAAGTACATAAGGCATTTAATCATATGCGAGAACTTGAATCTTGTTAATGAGACCTATTTCCGACTTGGAAGAGTTGCAAGAAATTGTATCATTTCAAAAATCCCACATCGCTCAAATGACAACTCTAACTATGGCGTCGAAGATTACCTTAGATGATCTTGACAGTGTCACACTTCGAAACCCGTTTTTAGTTATTTTATTATTAAAACACCTTGTGTAAGTTTGATTATAACATTTATGCTTTGAAGAACTAAAATTATTGGTTAGTCAATGGACGTTAAGTGAAAGTCAAACATAAAAGTCAATATGCTAAGTTATATGTGTATAGAAAGTAGGCCTAATTGCTTGAAAATGTATTTAACGTGACACTTTTTGTAATTGTGTGTAGACATCTTTTTTTTCTTCTCATTCTATCACTAAACATTCAAAATTCGACTTTTCTGAGTACCGGTGACCTGCTAAACCTGCGAGTCCTACGTGGAGCCGGTTAACTTAACGACCGTTTATTTAATTATTCCAACGTTAGTCCTTTTTACTAACAAACGTTTGTAATTAACTCAAAATTTGATTTTCTTAAAAAAATCTCTTTTCTAATCACTTTTAAAACTTATACACGTTTTTATATACGTTTTATACACGTTTTTAAACACGCTTTATACACGTCTTTGTACACGTTTTTATACGTTCTCATTCGTTTTATACGTTTTCTTTCATTTTTATACGTTTTCATCTCTTTTTTTATATGTTTCGTCCGTTTTTATACGTTTTCATCTGTTTTTATATGTATTCGTCCGTTTTTATACGTTTTCGCCCGTTTTCATACATTTTCATACGTTTTTATCCGTTTTCGTCTGTTTTAATAGGTTTTCATCCGTTTTTATAGTTTTCAGCCGTTTTTATTCGTTTTTATTCGTTTTCGTCCGTGTTTAGACATTTTTTTACGTTTTCGTCCGTTTTTAAACGTTTTCATCATATTTTATATGTTTTTCCGTTTTTATACGTTTTCATATGTTTTTATTCGTTTGTCAGTTTTATCCATTTTTTATGTTTTCACCAATTTGTTTTTTACGTTTTCATACGTTCTTATCCATTTTTGTAAGTTCTTATACGTTTTAGTACCTTATTATACGTTTTTGTAAGTTTTATGCGTTTTTATGTGTTTTTATACGTTTTGTAAATTTTCTTACATTTTCATACGTACAAAAACGTACAAAAATATAAGAAAACGTAAAAAAATGGATGACAACGTAAGGAAACGTATACGAATGGACAAAAACGTATGAAAACTTATGAAAATATTATAAAACGTATAAAAACGGATAAAAACGTGTGAAAACGTAAGAAAAATAGACGAGAGCATATAAAAATGGATAATAACGTATGAAAACATTAGAAAACAGATAAAAACGTATAAAACGGACAAAACGTATAAAAGGATGAAAACGTAAGAAAATGGATAAACGTAAAAAACGGATAAAATATATAAAACAGCGAAAACGTATAAAATGGACTGAAAACGTAAAATAAAAACGAGATAAAACGGTATGAAAAATATAAATAAAAAAAAACGTATGAAAACGGAAAAAAACGTATGAAAACATAAGAAAAACGTATAAAACGGATGAAAACGTAAGAAAAACGGAAGAAAACGTACGGAAACGGATGAAGATATATAAAAACGGACGAAAACGTATAAAACGAATAATAACGTATAAAAAGGTACGAAAACATATAAAAATGGACGAAAATGTATAATTAAACCGTATATAAAAACGTGTATAAATTTTAAAAATAAGTAGAAAAGATTTTATTTTAAGAAAACCAAATTTTAAGTTATTTACTAACGACCGTTAGTATGAAGGACTAACGTTGCAAATGTTCGTTGGATAAGCAACCAGTTAAGGGTTTAGCAGGTCACCTGGTATAAATAAAGGTCGAATTTTGAATGTTTAGTGATAGAATGAGAAAAAAAAGGATGGCTACACACAACCACAAAAGTGTCAAGTTAGATACATTTTCTAGCAAATAGCCCTAGAAAGTATTATGTGCACAAAGTATTAGAAAATGACACTTGAGGGACCTAAGTTGCCACATTTAAAACTAGTACCACATTTTTATAGATATTTCCCCATTATTCCAATTACTTCTATCTTGTTCTAGTATGTGTGGTATGACACGTGACAAACAAAGAGAGGAAAAAATGTGAGAATTTCCAAGTGGTGAATTGAAGATGAATCAAGGTCTCAATTCAAGAGTCTAAGCTTTGGTAATCATCCCACAAGTAAGTAGTACCTAATCTTTGATCAATTAGGGTTAGGTTCAAAGAATTGAATTTGGAGGTTTTGGGTAAAAGAAGGTTTTTATATAATTGATGAAGTAATATGTTAAGGGGTTAAGCTCCTGTAATGGGTATAGATTAAATTTGTGATTTTGGGGTTTTATCATATGATCATGATAATGATCATATGCATGTAAGTAATGAGTTTGGGTATGTTAATTAGTAAAGTTAGACCTTTTATTAGTTATGCATTTAAGAGATGTTAAGTTTTTGTGATGAATCTTGTTAGGAACCAAGAGTTTTGGTGATGGTGTTTCTTGATAAATAACTATGAATTTGAGGTAAGTAATGTGGTTATAACTTGATGCTATATTGATTTTATCATATGGTGTTATGATGATGGTTGCGCTAAGATAGGCTAGATGGATATAATTAGCTAAGGTAGTGAATTAACATTGCTCTATATTAGCTATGGAATGTGATGATATATGTGATATTGATGAATGAATTGTTCAAGTGATATTTATGCAAATGATGGTGTGATTTAGTCATATGGACAAGTGTTGGATGTATATGATGTAAATATGATTAAATGATGTACAATAACCTATTACTTACTAAGCGTAAGATTACATTTTAGTTGTTGACATGTTTTATAGGTTATGTGAATAAGGCTTTTGAGGTGAATTATGAAATGGAAGTACTTGTCATTGTATGTAGGCAAGTAGAATAGTTAACCATGCTATGGAACGAATAAAACCCCGAGTCATATAAAATGATGTCTCTTGATGTTTTCACATGTGTTTTAGTCAAACAATTCTATATGTTGATTGTGAATGAAAGTCTGGTGTACAAGTGATGCAAATGGGTAAAAATGGGTGTTTAGGTTAACAACCCCATTTTTGGTAAATGATAGCTTCCGCACATGTTAAGTGTGAAACTTGAACATAACAATAATATATATGTTGTATGAAAGATATCTGCAAGGTTTCGTGATTTGTCGAGTTGTGTGAATAGATTTTCCGAAAAGTGAAGTTTTGACATCAGGTTGTCGATACGACGTATCGACAAATTTGTAAATACGGCGTATCCAACTATTTATGTCGATACAGCGTCTGCCAAAAATGGATACGGTGCATCAAGCCAGTTTTACCCTCCAAGCATCATCAATGACGTACCCTCCTAGTAGCTCAAAGGCCTCCCCTTCGAGTTTACTCGGATACTACATTCAGAAAGACTTGGGCTAACCTCCGAAAGTCTCCTTTGGCATAAAATCATTCTTACGCAATGATTACCAATATGGGAATCTGCCAGTTGAAGCCCTAACACCCTCCGAGGTGTTCCCTTCGAAGACAATAGCACAGAGGTTGTCCTGGACCAAGTCAAACACATGTTCTCCACCCTATCAAAGCTTTTCCTCAAAGATAGGGATCGTGGTACACTATCCCAACAATAACCTAAAAACATGGGACACCCCCATGATCTCCGATTTTAGTGCACAGGCATGCCCAAGCCTATTTTCACCATCTTTAGATAGCTTGGCAAGTCATAAAGGTTTGATCACGCTCTTACACGTAAACACTTATTGCAATCATAAACCCATACTTACTCTCACGCCAGAGGTGATTCGCAGGGTCCAACCCATGCGCATCACTTAACATAGTGTCTTCATTTGTGTTGTCAAAGGTTACTCGAAGCTTGACAAGCAATAACACAACCCTTATTCCTTCGATCGTCATCACAAGGCCTGATATTACTCTTTATTTTATGATCAGATATCCACCGAACAAACTGTTCCCTGGCTATCGGGTTGGCTCTGAGATGGTTAGGTATTGATGAGCCAGAGTGATGTTTCTATCTCCCCCCAGTGAGTGCCTTAGTGAATAGCCTAACTAAGTTTTGCCCTTTGGCTGGTGTCTAAGTTGCGGATGGTGTAGGGCAGGTGTTACTCTAAGGGGATGGCTAATAATTATATTAACCTGGGAATTTGAACTAGGTGGTGGTGTTCCCTGAATGCTAGGTAAGTTGCTATGTGGAAAAGAGTAAGTGGGATGGAATGCGTTTACCTGAGAACTAGCCAACCTTCTTTCCTCTGCGAGTTATTCCAGATAATCCAAAACGGCTAGTGTGACCAGGATGCAGCGCAACCCTTCTCCTTGATGTATCCTAGCACCCTGTCTGTTGTTTGACATCGGTATTGTGAAATTGTCTAGTCAAGACTATACCTTGGCACTATTTGAGCTATCCTGACCTTTGGTTTCTTGAACTGGTCTGACTTAAGAGGTTGACCTGAGAACTTGATGTTCGTTATGGGACCGTGTAGGTCCTTCTTGGAAGAGTATTGTATGCAAGTTGACATCTTCGTTCGTTGCATGCACCTCTCTCGATGGTTTTCTTATGAGGCTTCTAGTTGTCTGGTTTTCCTCATTTTTGAGAATTTGTTGAGCTTCCTCTAGGTGAGTGAGGTCGTCCACCAGGATGGGTCCGAGGTGTTCGTTGGTTATGTCTGAAATTTGAGGAGGTTTTTCACCAGACATGTTTGTTAAGAAGCTTGTGTAAAAAGGAAAAACTTTTGAGGTTTTTGAGTGAGAAATGAGTGAAATAGGTGAAAATTTTTGGCTATTTCGTATCATGTCCCCACAAATGGCGCCATGTTTACGTATGGTATGTAAATAGGTATTAAGAGATGGTGTAGAAAACTAGAGGGGGGGGGTTGAATAGTTTTACCGATTAAAACTCTTTTTAAAACTTATAGATCGACTTACGTCAATCTAGTTTTGACGTGTTGGATATTGATAGTATTAAAGCATATAAAACTAAGCTACGAGATAGAGTTAGAGAGACACAACCACAACACAAGTATTTATAGTGGTTCGGCTACAAGGTCACCTTCCTTGCCCTACTACACTCCTCGAGTCACCTACTCGAGAGTTCGTAAACACTTCACAACACAAACTCCTTTCAATTGGCGGAGAAGCCTTAACAACGTCGCTTACACTTTATTCGGTACAAAGCTAGATACCGGGCTTTTCCACTAGGTAAAGCCAAACCTTCGTCGCCTACACTTTATCCGGTACAAGACTAGATACCGGGTCCTTAGCACGGCGGACCAAACCAACACACCTAGCACAACATGACTAAATGATCTAACGTCCTTTTACACCTAACGACTCAACACATCTACAATACCCTTTTGAGAAGAAGAAAGAACAAGATTCACTTCTGTAATCTTGGAGGAGAAGAATCCTAGCAACTCATATCACGAGCTTGCAAGTCTTCGAGAGGTCATGATCTCGCCTTTTGGAAGGAACCTAGAGAATCACAAAGAGAGACTACATAGAAAGATCCTTGGATCTGAGGTTAGAGAACTTAGAATGTAGAGAGAAGATATATCTAAGTAGGTGAGAAACAAGAGAGAAATGGCTCACTATTTATAGGCAAACTGGGCACTGTTCACCGGGATCCGACGGATCCCTTCCCAAAGGGATCCGGCCAGTGTAATCCAAGGGATTCGGGTATCTGGTAGTACCAGTTCGGATTTTGGTTTACAATTCCTGGTTTTGGGTTATGGGTTAAGATCCATGGGTCAAGTGATGTCATGAATGATGTCAAAGATATCTTGGGTCATGGGTTATGGGTTATGGACTTTGGGTCATGGGTCATGGGTTTTACCCATTATGAAGTCATGCATGATGTCATGCTAGTGGGTTATGGGTTATGGATCAAGCTCCATGGGTTATGGGTTATGGGCTTGGTTTTTGGGTCATGGATAGTCCAAGCATTTTTCTTGTAATTTACAAGTAACATGTATTTTATAAAAATGTAAGTAACTAGTTTACTTAAGAGTTTTTATAAAATGGTTTTGGTTTTATGTAAACTTGTTTAACTAAATATGTTTTAGGTTTGTTTAATGAAATGAGTTAGTAAGCTTTTGGCTCAAAGCATTTACGTATTTTATCTATCTCGTTAAAATGATTTTATGTTTGTTATCGACAAAACATCAGAAGATCGTAAAATATAAATAAACGTTTAAGGTTTATTTGTATTAACAGATGGGTTTGGATGGTTTTGTTGTTCGGTTTTCCGTGTTGAACGGTAAGGAACCGATGAGAATGATTGAGATCATGAAGCTCAAGTAACACTTAAACAAAGACCATTTGAGACTACGTGTGAGGCAGTATTTGCCCAAGGGTGTGAAACTTATGAAGTTGTATGTGAGGCCTTCTATTTATCGAGAGGCGAGTAGGGTTTAGAGATAAACCCAGGAGGGATGATCAACGGCTACGAGGGAGCCATGTGTTGATCATCTGGAGAGCAGACAAGGAGGACAGGTGGCCTCTCCTCCTTGGCTCGTACAGGTGAGTGCACTGCTTCCTATAATGTTGGGCGTATGTCTCCCATTGTTTTATGTCAGATTCGTACATCTTAACCGTTAGTGATAGTTGGGGACAGTTGTCTCATGCGCATGTACTATGCGGCCTGAGAGATGCTACCAGGTCTAGCTCGAACTGGCTTTACATTGTTAGTGCAAGTAGTCTCGTTGGGGAGACTGTTAGTGCAAGCAGTCTCGTTTGTTTTGATTGATGACAAACATGTAAATTGATACATAACGTAAAATATACAAGTTACTTGTAATCATATCTTGTCTCAACATACATCCAACACCTCTCGAGTCCTCGTATGATACAACACAGGTTCGTACATGTTTGTTATGTGGCATTATGATCAAACCCTTAACAAACCATTTAGAATGTTTAAAATACGACTAGGTCATTAAGTATTTTTTTTTAAAAAGGCTAACCATTCTACTTAGAACCTTATTTCACATTTTGCATATAAAAGTACTTTTACTTCTACATCATGTTTCCTAAGATTAATAGGATAAGTACACTTTAGGTGTCAAACTAACATGATACAAATTGGTAAACATATACTCCCTCCGTCCCATATTAAGTGTCCACTTTATAAATGCACAAAGTTTTAGGAAATTCCACTAACTACACTCTCCACCAATCAAATATCACTATTACCCACTAAAGTCTCTTCTCATTGGTTGAAAATATTCCCTGGAAACTTAATTTGGGACACCCCAAGATTCCATTATGGACACTTAATATGGGACGGAGGTAGTATTAGTTAAGCTAGTATATATATAGGACATACATTTATACATTTACATTATTTACATTTTAAGAATTAAAATGAAAATATGTTCATGACATCATTGCATACCTCATTAGGAAATCTTCAGATATTTTAGTTGACTTTACAATATATTTTGGAAAGATTTTGAAGCAAAAGAGTTGACTTTGTAAGATCTTGACAAGACTAGACAAGATATGGTAAGATTTGTAAAGCTCATGACATAATTGCATGCCTCATTAGGAAATCTTTAGATATCTTAGTTGACTTTACAATATATTTTGGAAAGATCTTGAAGCAAAGGAGTTGACTTTGTAAAATCTTCACAAGACTAGACAAGATATGGTAAGATTTGTAAAGCTCTTAGCTGTCATGTTCCCACAGAACCAAACAGCAAAGGGGACGGACCCCAGGATTTGGGTCCGCCAAATCCGTGGCCTGTAGGAACAGTTTTCCTATAAATAGTAGCCCATTGTTTACCCATTGTTTTTAACACACAAGAACACACATTCCCTCTACCCTTTGCATACATTTAGATCAGTAGTAAATGATGTAGAAACACACATTAATCACCCTTTTCATAATGATCATAATGTTACTAACTTTCATTATGTTGTAAGCATATACTCGTAATGATCCTGTGAAGCACGCTCAGAGATCATGAGTCACAAGCATAGCATACTTCCTGATCCACCAAGAAGGTTAGAAGATCTTGAAGTCATCATTCATCAAAACATACCAACATATGAAGATTCAAGGGTACTTGACATCCTCAATGATTGAAGACTTCTTATTCAAGTTCATGTAGATTTCACATGCATATATGAAGATCCATCACAACAAGTTTAGGGAGCTTGTGATCTTTATCCATTGAAGGCTTCCGATCAATGGAAGTTCATATTTATTAGGCATTCATATCTAGTGGACATTTATATCATGGATCATAGTTGTAAACATCATAGCATCACAATCTTAAACTAGATTAGGTGGTTTATGTGTTTGTGCCATAAAACACAAGGTTTCTATGTTGGGCCATAAAACATATCGGGAGTGGTTGTACCCTTGTAAAAGAACTCGACATCTAGCTTAGTGTCGGAAAAAGTATAAGCGACGACGGGAGTGGTTGTACCCTTGTAAAAGAACTCGACATCTAGCTTAGTGTCAGAAATTGTATAGGCGGCGTCAGGTTGGTTCTACCTCGAACTAGAACCCGGTATTTAGCTTTGTACCGGAAAAAGTGTAGGCGACGATTGTAAGGTTTTCTCCGCTGAGAAGGGAGCTTGTTGATCTAGTGAAGTAACTCTCGAGTTGGGTACTCGGGGAGTGGAGTAGGGCGGAGAGGAGCTCCGTGACCGAACCACTATAAATCATCGTGTTCGGTTTGCGCTTTCTTTTACTTATTGCTTTATTTTATGTTTGCATTATATGATTGCTTGTGTTGTGATTAGTTGATAATACTTGTGTGACAACTTGTTTGGTATATGCTAGTCATAAACTATACTTAACATCTTTCATATTACCACAAGCTTAAATGAACATTTGATACAACAAGTTTTGAGTTTTTAAAACGGGAACGTATTCACCCCACCCCCCCCCTCTACGTTTTCATAATTGGTATCAGAGCCTCGTGGCTCTTATTTTCAAAACAAATGCTTTTTAAAATGGAGTACGATCCATGTATCAAATTACCATTGAAGCAGAATATAATATGAAAAATGTTTTTCTAAGTATACTTAGAAATTTTGTTGTTAGATGTTACTTTGTTTCCAAGCTTGAAGATATCCTTGAAAAAAAAAGATTTCTTAAAAGGATTGAGTGTCAAATTGTGTGCGTAAAGCTAATTTACGAAAAACACGGGCTTTAAAGGAGCGTTTGGGATAACTATTGATTTAGTTGAAAAATCTCTTCGTAAATATTTAGATAAGTCACATTAGTATAAATAATGTTAAATAAGTTTATTATAAGTTTACTATCTAATCTAGTAAGTCCCACACACTTTCTCTATGTCAAAATACTAGTTTTGTTGAATCTGGTACAGAGACCTGCGGAACCTTTCTCTTTAAAGGACGGAACCTTTAAAATGGTTCCTTGAAATCCGTCTGTATAGTATGTAGTTTTTGTCCAACTTCATAAATTCATAACTAATTAACCGTAAGTCCGTAGGAGTCGCGCCACCTATTATTTTGAAGGGAATTAAATCTACTTTTATTTAAAAATAATCTCATATCCTAAATCTAAATTGAATTAGGTAAAACAATCAAATACTACAACCTGTTCAAAATATTAAAGTTTCATTTTGACATAGTAACTTAAACTTTTGAGTCGGGCAAAGTAAGTTGGTATCCTTTAAACATTGATATGATTTCTTTTGAAACTAAAGAATTTGGTTTATATAAAGGAAACAAATCAAGCTTGGTTTACATCGTCATATTTAAACACAAAGTGATGAAAAGTATATTTTTTTTTATGTTATGTGACTACTTGTTCTAGTTGTTTTGCATACATATTGTTTGCTTGTTGAATGTTGTGATTACACTTGTTTGTTTGTGATACACAAGTGTCTTGCCATGATATTTATTTGCTTGTTTATCAATTGCTTGCTTTATGCACAATAGGACATTTGCAAGATCTTGTGCACTAAGTTAATAAACTGTGTTTGTTTCACTTATAGACTGAAAATCTTGCATAACTTACTTAGGAATGAGAACTAAGTGAAACTAGTTTAGTGCCTTGAAAAGTATTGTCTTGCACAAACTCTAGCTCAAGTGTTAAAATGTGTAAACATGTAGTATCTTTGAAAAAGGTGTTTGGTACATTTGCTTCTAATCATGATGTTTAATGTATTTGTCTTGTCATAGGATAGAAACTTATCTTTGAATGATCATGTGAACTAACCATGATAATGCAGGACGATAACACTTGATGTTATCAATTTTTCGTATTTAAGCCACTGTTTGGCTTAACCTCTATTTATGGTAAGTTCAAAATCGTCCGTTTGATTTATGTGTTATCATGTGTTAGAACCTGTGTTTTTGTTTTTAAACAATCACAACTAATTAATTGCACATGATTTAGGATAATTTTTGGGATTTCAATGGGTTTCGGGTAGTTTAAAATGCCCACTGTTAAGGAATTCGACTTGGCGGATATGGCGGAACCAAAATATGGGTTCCGTCTGTTGAAACTTTTGGCTCCGCCAAAATAAATCCCATGGATTCCACGGAACCAAAAACTGGGCTCCGCCTTTGTTATTGTTTGGTTCCGCCAGACTAACAGCTAGATTTTTAAATTTTTGTTTAAGTCACGCTCTCAAGATCACTCACCTTTATCACTAGGATTCCTTTCACTAATATTCACTCTTATTAGGATCACGACATCACACTTGCATCAATAGGATAACCTTATCTAATCATACTTTCAAATTTCATGAAAATGCTCGAAGGTACCTTTCTCCAAAAAGGAAGGAACCCTGAAATTGGTTCCTTGCAATCCGTGGACCACTGAATATTTGTGATCAGTACACATACTCAATGCATCTTCCTGTCCTTTACTCATCCATTACCTTGATTTGTAAATTGACAATTCCCTAACTAATCCAGACTCACTGTTGGCAAAAATATCATAGATCACAAGTTTTACTTATGACTATAGATATTGTCTTGCATCCACATATGTTACCTTACTTGGTTAACATGTCATCCTTCAAGACGATTAAGATTTACAACAAGTCATAACTCACACTTAAGTTATAGATGTATTATCGAGTCTTGCTATCCTTGAATGCTATCAAATCTAAACAAAGTAGGATTGACAACTTAAGTATTTCATCCGATATATTCAAGTAAATTTGACTTACAATCGTAGTCATTAAAAGTCACATCCGAAAGAATCAACACTCAAGTATTTTAACAACATATGTTGAAACACTTACCCTATCACCCAAGTACACTTGTACTTTCACCATCACCCCATCATATTCACATCTGTGATATGTCTCAGGCCCTAAGCCTCAAATCACATCACCCACTAGTCGTACCAACCAAAGGATCTCAAGGATCTTAGTATCCCTGTTACAACTCATTGATGTAACCATATTATGTTTAATAATATTGAGATGATATAGAGAAAGTTTGGCAAAACCTTGTCGTGATAGTATTGATTCTATGTTTGAATATTCCGCCTATGTTATCATGTTTATCCTAGATCAAAGGTCTAAACAACCAAGAGTTCAAAAACAGTTCAAAAGAACTTATAGCAAATGATGTGTGCACAAGTTCTTTATATATTTCACAATTGGTATCAGAGCGGGGGGCTCTCGATCTAGGATTTTACAAAGTTTTTGTCGAAGAAAGAAGAAAATTTCGTTTTTGCTTAATTTTTCACAACTTTCTGCAAAGCAGTTTTACAAAGGCTATAGCTCATTCGTTAATCGTTGGATTGGGCTAAAATTTTTGTTGAAGGTTCTTGGCATATCAAGGTAGATTCTCACCGGATGGATCTTCAATCTAAGCTTTAGATAACAAGATATGCATCATTGAAAACTGCTGCTGAAACATTAGAGGTATGGTCGAATTTTTGGTTCTCAGTTTACACACACAAAGGGGAAGAACCACACACAGAAGTGAGTTGGTTTATGTTCTTAAAAGATTAAAGGCTTGTTTTTATTTCTTATTATAGAAGAAGGTAACTTGTTACTTATTTGAAGATGAAGTAGAATTTTTTAAGGTTATGCTCTTATCATATCTTAAGGTGGGTGTTACACTTTAAAGATAACTTGTTCGTTCGTTCAAGTGACTACGAAATGACAAACACTTAAAGGAGTTACATTGTAGTGCTCAGTGTCTCATAGAAGATGAGTTTATTGTCATGATGTAGGTCCTCTTTAATACGTAAACCACATACTAAACCACGAATACAACTACTAATATGCTACGTAACAAGAGATTAATCAAGGAATGAAATACAATAATGTAGAGAAGAGATTAATATAAAGAAAGACGAAAGATTATCATTTCACTAAACACTTTGACAGAGCTTACGCAATAGAAATGAAAACCAACAATAAACTAAGCACCCCATGCCTTCTATTTATAGGCAACGAATTAGGGTAAGCACATGGGGTGATCTTCTAGAATGTTTTACACATAATTAGCCGGCCCATGGACTTCTAATGGACTGGGCTATGATTACTAACATAAAGTCCTAATATGAGCAACATAATTATCGGAAATGTACAAGACTTGAAATATGAATAAAAACGTGTTCCTAACAATCTCCCCCTAAGTCTTGGACATCAATGTTGCTCGACGTCGTCTTTGCTTCTTTGGCTTCTGACGTCTTGATAATCTTTGTTCTTTGTTCTTGATCTGATATGATGTGGTATGGTAATGATCTGCCGTCCTCCAATGGTCTTTAGTACTGGTGTCTTCACGTCGTTTCCATCATGCTCATATGATCTTTGACTTTTGTTCTTCATACATCACTTAGTTCTCTCTTCATAAGCTTGATCTTAGACTTGTGAAAGATTAACATACTTGATCTTTGAATTTTCTTTAATAACTTTGAACTTTTGCTGTCTTGAGTCTTTATGAGAACTAATCTTCGGGATATGAGCATGATGGAGTCTTGATGGTGGTACAACTCCAGGTCTTCATGATCCTCCGCAGCAGCAGCAGCAACACGAACCAATCGGCACTTACAGATTTGGACTTTGAGATCATCAACAGCATAGTGTGAAGACTTTCTCTAATCCAAACCCAGGCCGTTCTGAACCGAATACCCCCGAAAGGGCTAACACGGACACACCAAAGTGCACCCACGATTCAGTGAGTCGCTGGAGATCACCCCACGACTGTAGACCGTTTTGGAACAGACACTAAGCGTAACCCACAAGGAGTTACCGAAGTGACCTACTGTCAGGGTTGTTTGATGTTACCCTGGCAGGATTTCCATTCTATCACTAAGAATCACAATTGTGAATTCTCTTAAGAATGTTCTTGGCAGATTGCTAGGATCTGCGAAGGACACTTTCCTAATTTACAACTGATGCCCATGATGTAGAACACCAGTGTAATTCTAAGTGTACCTAAGAGATCTTTGATGAATCTCATGGCTCTAGACTCAATTAGTGCACATTTGTTTGGTCGTCGGAGGCATGGAGCAGATTGCCTCCTTTTCAATATCAACACTCTCGTAATGAGAGGTTGAAAGGTTATGAAGGGTTCTCTGTGTGAATGAAATAAATGTCTTTTGAGAGACACTTGAGTAGCTTAGAAGGTTTAGTGCAGTGCGTCACTGGGTCCATGATGTCTTTTGTCTTCAATACCGGTGATGCTCAGTCAACCAGTAGATTATGTATTGAACCCGGTGTCTGCCCTAAGGTTGAACAAATGGAGGGCTATTTCTTTTCACCCTTTTCTTTGCTTTTCTTTTTAATTCTTCAACCCCTTCTTTCTCCTTTCATTCATTTTCTCCTTTTTTGTATCATACCTAGGACTTTCTAGTTCTAAACTATGGGAATTGTCCTTGGGTAGATCCCTCCGGCTCTGGCGGATCATAGGACGGTTTTCCTAAACCTTAGCCACCTTATTACTCCATGACTATCCTATGTTGATGCCATTTACCAAAATCTTTGAAAATCTCTCAAAGTGTCGATGATAGTAAAAAACATTTTATTGACACCTTGAGAGTTTTGTGTTTTTCAGAAAGACTCCCCCTTAACATGTGCTCAAAAGTAATTAATTTGAAATTTGCACATGCCGGGAAGAGTAGGCACTTTTGAATTGATAGATTTTCAATGAACATGATCATCGCGAGACACGCTTACATCACTAGTAGAACTAGCTTGAAATTATTACCCGTCCAGATCACATTCAAGGAAAATCGCTCGAAATCGGTACATTCTACTCAGACATGTCCTTTGCGAGACACGCTTACATCACCAGATGAACTGGCTTGAAATTATTACCCGTCCGGGACATGTCCTTTCGACTACTGACTTTCCTACCGTCAATTCGAGGGTCAATTCTGAGTCGAGCACTTATGAGATTCCAGCATTGAGACACCATATTTTAATCATATTTTACTTCTCCCCCTCAAAAATAGCATACTCATGATGTTTTTGAAAAAACTTTATGATTAAAATATGCTGTTTTTGAGTTTTAGGGAAGAAAATCAAGAACATTTGTTTTTATGAACAAAGATTATTTTTCAAATACTCCCCCTTGATGAGGGAATACTTGTCCTTATGAGCAGAATGTTTGAAAACTTAGAAAACATTCTGGTTTAATTTTGCTTCATAAGAAAGAAGCTTTCGCTCCTTTGATCAGGATTGAGGCACTGAAGCGTACCTCAGGGTCCTTTCTTTAGGGTCCGGGTTGTGCACTGTTATGTGTACACAAGCCGTAATGTCACAGGCATATGGTAAGAATAGTGAAATAAGAATTGATGAATTATAAACTCAAGTGCTTACATCAACCTCCTTTGCTAAACGTTGTGAATCCTGGGTCCGTCCTTTGATATAGTCTGATAGGAAATGGTGGACGACCGCCAACATAACTCTCTAGTCTCCCAATCTGATCCCTACGGTACAACCTTCTTTCAATCTTCAAGATGAACTGCATCACTTGTTTGAGCTCATTATGTGTCCACCTTGTTGACTTTTTCAACTCATGATCCCGAACTCTAAGAACTAACCCATCTCTAATGTTTTTCAGCGTATCGTCACAGAATTTATGAATCTCGTGAAATGACATGAAACGGGTTGTATGTGTTGCACTTCTGTAGACGAACCCAAAGACTGGGTGTTTCTTCATGGTATATTGAGCATCGCGGTTGTTTTCCAAGAACATTATGGGCTCAACGAGATTCAACTTCTGCTGATAACTTTCCACTCCTAACTGAAGATCTTCTACTCGTTCTTTGATTATCGTTCTTCGGATGAAGTGGCAGATAGCCACACTAAAAGCATACTGAAGATCGGTAGAGAGATGTTGCAGTTTTCCTTGTATTTTGATGAGGTACAAGTCTTCAATATCATTGAGACTCAAGTCAGGAAAATCTGCTTCTGAGAACGAGTAGAGCTGGTTGTCATGTCGTCTGACGGTGATCTCAGATAAGAATGTGTAATCATACTTCTTCGATCCTGAAACACTAATCACTGCCATGATCCTGAGGTCACTGTAGACTTGTTCACGAGACTTCTGGCTAAGTTTATACTTGTACCTGTTCTTCCTTTTATCATACCAGTGATGGATTCCTAATTCAGCATCACGATCATAGATCACTTGTTGTTTGATGAAGATCTTCTGGTGAATTGCAGCTTCCTCAATGGCAGGATTTTAGTAACTTGCTGCAGGAGTGAAGGTAATTGAAGTTGCATACTTCGTTTTGCTCGATGCTCCATGCATGAGTAGTTCAAGATCGTTGTTGAAAAAGAACTGAAAGGGGATTTCTGAAGTTCCATGAGGTTTTCTGATCACGAGTAGTGGCTTAGTCCAGTCTGTGATGTACGGACGGTTTTTGTTGTCACGGCCACCCACCCTGAGTATGTCTGGATTTGTCCAGTCAAACTCACTTGACATTGCGCGAGCAATGTTTTCAAGATGATACTCCAGCTCAGCCGCATTTGCAGATTTGTCTTTAAGAAGAATGAAGGCATCATTTTTGATCCTACGAAGTTCTCTCTTTGTCATTTTCTTCACATTTAGAGTATGTTTGATTTTGTGTGTAAATTCAAACGTACTGTCTTCAACTTTAGAAGCTTCGTCGTCTTGGATCTGAGCACTGGCAAGTTGATCAAACCATTCATTGCCGTTCACATCTTCATCTTCATCAAGCCATGTGACAACAGCTGGTTCTTTGGAGGTTTTCTTGCTGCTTGAAGGTTTTGATTTTGGTGGTGATGGTGGTGGTGATTGTGGCTGATCCTCTTGTGGTTGAAAATCTACGTTTTCTGTGGGGAAGTGCTCATAATGATGCTCTGTTGTTGTCGGACCAGATTCTGGATTCTGTGGAGGTTGAGAGGATGTTGTAGTTGTTCCGGTGGGCTCTGTAATGTGAATTCCAGATCCGCCACCAGGCCTTTGTTTCTTTGTTGTGGTGTCTGGATCTTGGTCATCATTATCATGTTTACGTTTGCCTTTATCAGCTGCAGTCTTACGTGATTCCATGTTGGCTCGAATAGCATCCATGAGGGGAATTTCAGTGTAGCTGATGGTGGATTGTGCAAGAAATTTGGTGAGGAGGGCATCTTGAAGTTCTTCAACAGAGTATTCAAGAAGATGTTTCTGTTGGAGTGCTAGATCTTTAACCTTCTCATCTACTTTTGTGTTGATGTGAGCTTCAATATTTTCCTGAAGATCTGGCAGAAACTTCTTGACGTAATGTCTCGTGTTGGGTTTGACTTTATCACCTACATCATAAGCTAGAAACTCATCCATTTTCAGCTTTTTCTGCTGCAGCTCTCCCATTTGTTGAGACAAATTCTTGACTAAGGTTTGCATCTCAGCCAGTTGTGCACTCGTTTGGCTAACTTTCTTGGCTTGGGCGAGTTTAACTACTTTCTTGAGTTTCTTTGCAGCAGGTGAGACAACCTCTATTCTAGTCACTCGAGCTATTCTTCTCACATACTTACCTTTTATGGCTGATTTGATTTGTTCAGATATTGTTGCTTTGGCTTTTGGTGATGGTGATCTTGAGGGGGATGGAGTGAGTGAAGGGGTTGATGATTGTGAGTTGGTATGAGTAGAGTCCTTAGGAGATGAAGATGGAGGTTTTGGATTCGAAGGAGGTGACTCAGGAGGTGTTGTAGGTTTTGGTGATGATATGGGAGAAGATTGAACAGGGTTAGATTTCTGCTCTTGTTGAGGTACATGAACTACCATAGCAAGGTCAGATGGAGGGACTGATGGTGAGCGAATGTAGCTATCGGCTTCTTTAGTTGCTTTTTCGTCTTCTTCCTTTTGCTTTAATGCTGCTGCATGCTCAGCCTCAAGTTTCTTTGCATCTTCATTAGTTTTCTCTCCAAATATTTCCTGTTCTTCTTCTATATTCCAGTCCATATCATCATTATAGTGTTGTTCCTCCTCCTGGTCATTGTTAAACATGGAATCTGAAATTTCTTTATCGGTTAAAACTATGTTACTCTCTTGATCTTTCTCCTTTTCTGACGTTTGAGCTTCCAAGTCGGGTTGATTATCCAAGCTTGGTGGTTGAGAAATAACAGATTCAGCCATCTTGGGTTGATTAACCGTGTCAAGCTGAACTGTGGATGTAACTACTCCAGACCCTCCGGGTTGATTAACCGGATCAGTGTGAGTCAGAGTGGCTTCTTGTGCAGTTCCAGATGACCCTGCTCCTTTCTTTTCTTCCATCTCCCTCATCTTTTCTAATACCAATTTTGCCCTTATCGCTTCATCCTCCTTTGTTGACTTCATACTGGCCTTTGTGGCATTAAGAATATCGATATCATGTTGAAGTTCAATTTCTGCATCAGTCATTTTAACTGTTACTTCTTCCTCTGATTCTGTTTCATCTGAGTCAGTTTCCTTTTCCTCATGTATCCCAACTTCTTCCACTCTGGGTTTTGGTTGAGTAGGCACTCTTCTTTTGAGTGTTCTTGGATGTTTCTGTGGTTGTATTAAAGCACTAGAGGCATTCCCAGTCCTACTGCTTTTAGAACGAGTTTTTGTAGAACCCGTTCCTTCACTATGCTTAGAGAACCCAACCTGGCCTTTGTTGTATGCATAGTCATAGTCTCTGTAGGCTTTAGTCTCCTTTATTTCCTCGGTCAACAATTCTTCCGGTAGTCTTAACCCTTGCTTGTGAGTACTATCTTTAGGAAAATAGACTGACTTGATAGGCTTATCCATCCTTATCACATGAAGTTCCCTGTCTTCAGGTCGAGGAGAGATGTCGGAGTTCTTGTCAATGAGATAGCTGATCAGCATCTTTGTGTAACGGACGAATGGAATTCTTGTTACTGGTTTCTTACAGCCTCTTATCTGAAACACAAGATCTTCCCATATGAGTGCAGCATAGTCTAGATTTTTCTTGTTAACTATTCCCCAGAAGAGTTGAACATGTGAAAGTCTTGGGTGCTCATGCCCGCTATCTCTTCCTGAAACCGAGCGAACCAAAATGTAGTAAATGGCTCTCCACGGTTGTGGAATTGATTTAGCATTGATGCTTGAAATTGTTGTGAGTGGAAGATCGGGATTCTCATCATAACCAATGTCGAGAAGAAACTTGAGGATATCTTGTTCAGATGGTACATGCCAAAATTTGTTTGATGTTTCAGGTGGATCTGGTAGGGATAAGGCTTTGCGTAGGAGTATTGGTGTGACTTTGACTGGTTTTCTGTCCAAAGTGCATGTGAAATATCTGTTGTAGTCATCGAGATCAATGGTACTCCACATTTGATGAATGTACAATTCTGGGACATTATCTGAATTTTCCAAGATGTTGTTGCATTCATGTCTTCTGAGAATTTCAATGGCTATTTGGCAGCTTGTCTCAGCACATTTGATGTTGTCAAACACCACTCTTGCATTGTTGTTTCCATACTTAGCCTTGTAACCTTGAGGAAACAGTTCTTCCTTAGAGATCATGGGTAGTGGTTGTTGTACTGGTGCAGACATTGTGAATAATCTGAGACATCATTTGACACCAATTTGCAAGATACATGTGGGTTAGCATTAGTTAAAACTTAATGATTCACATGAGATCCTTAACTTAGCATGATATTTCAAATTTATGACACAAGTTGGAACATGATCATTTCATTAGAAATGACAAATTTCTATATCATTTGACACAACTTAATAGAATTGAAAAATTCTTTAGAATCTGATAATTTCGAAAGTAATTGACAATTGCGAAAGAATATGTCAATTGCGAAAGAAATGATCAATTGTGAAAGAATTAGGCAATTGCGAAACAGTTTGTCAAATGCGAAAGAACTTGTCATTTGCGAAATAAACTGTCAATTGCGAAAGAAATTGTCAATTGCGAAAGAAATGGCATTTACGGAAGCATTTGACAATTGCGAAAGCAATTTAGAAAATTTCTTATACAAGAAATTTCGATACTCTTTGAAGACGTACAACTCAGCAGATTTTTCGCATTTTATTTTCACTTGAGTTTTTGTTATCACGCTTGATACAATAGAATCCTATGATGTTTCTAAGCATTCTGACCAAGTTATAACAACTTTTAACCATACAATCCTAAGAATCAAACTGAACGTGCACTCGTGTTCTTCATAAACCCTTAAAATCAATTAAGCATATCTGATGTTTCTGGGTTCAATCCAAGGCAACATTTACACAATTCAAGACATAACAACAACACTGGAACACATCAATTACACTACAACACTTGCAAATGATTTTCCCCAATTCGTACGCTAAAACCGTAAATCAAGAACATTCAAATTACAAGTATCTAGGTTCAATTAAGCATGCATACATGGTTTACAATCATATTCTAAGCATAACCGTACCAATAAACACATCACAAACACTTAAAATTGAGTTTCCCCAATTTTACGCAAACCCTAGATCTAAAACAATTATTTCTGACAGATTCAACCGTTGGATTGTAAAATCCTTTAAAACCATTGCTTAAGATTATGTTATAATCGTTAAAACACTCACACTTTTGATGAATCTTTAATCGATTTGCAGATTGAATGTGCGTCGTTGATTGGTTTGGTGATAGTATTTACTGCGTATGGTGATTATGTCAGAGAAGTGGTTGAGCGTATTAACTGCAGTGATATATTCTTCTTTTATTTGAATTTAATCTTTTGTCACTTTAACACCAATAGTCCCTAAACCTTATGTTTTTGCAATTAAGATCCTAACCACTTAAGTATTTTCATGTAACACATTTGGCACATAGCACTAAATCCTAGATTATCACCATCATATCATTTTAGAAGCAACAATTTTCAGAAACCATGCAAGTACAGATTTGAAAATTTTGAAAAAATTTATGTCTCCCCCTCAACACTTGTTCGAAAATAATTAATGATGGTTAAGAAAATGAACCAAGTGTTGATAAGGATTGTACTTGCATTTTTTTTTATTTTATTTTTTTTATATAAAAATTAATAGAAAGAATCTTTTTGTGTGTGTGTTTTTTTTTTTTTTTTTTTTTTTTTAAATGATATTTACAAAGATAGTTTGATGTATGACTCCTTTTAATTTTGAATAAGAAAATTGTTCAAGTCTTCTGGAGTCAAACATCTCATGCCAATCTGGTGAACCAGTTCCACAAATGGTGCATGTGGCAAGGCTTTGGTGAACAAGTCCGCCAGTTGGTGTTCAGTACCCACAAAGTATAATTCAACAGTACCTAGTTCCACATGCTCCTTGATGAAATGATAGCGTAGAGCAATGTGCTTGGACTTGGAATGTTGGACCGTGTTGCAGGAAATAGCGATGGCACTCTTGGAATCACAGTACATAGGAATCTTGTTGAAGACATATCCATAGTCCATCAGCTGAGATCTTATCCAAATAACTTGAGCGCAGCATGCTGACATGGCGACGTATTCCGATTCGGTAAACGACAGTGATGTGCAGTCTTGCTTCTTTGATTGCCAAGAGACGAGCTTGTCACCCAAAAACTGTACTCCCCCTGATGTACTTTTGCGTGTGTCTAAGCACCCTGCATGGTCAGCGTCTGAAAATGCAACAAGTTCAAATCCAGAATCCTTTGGATACCAGATCCCCAAATTAATGGTTCCCTTTATGTATCTAAGGATTCTTTTAACGGCTGACAAATGCCGCTCAGTTGGTCTTGACTGTTATCGGGAGCAAAGGTACGTGGCAAATAAAACATCCGGTCTGCTAGCTGTGAGATACATGATCGATCCAATCATACTACGATACTTTGTAGGATCAATGGGTGTCCCATGTATGTCAGCATCTAGCTTCGGGGATGAGGAAGACATAGGGGTGTTATAGGTGTCACAGCTGGTCATACCATGCTTTTTCAGGATTTCCTGAGCATACTTGGACTGACTAAGGAATATACCACGGGGTGATTGATGAACTTGCAGTCCTAAGAAGAACTTCAGTTCACCCATCATGGACATCTCAAAGTTTTGTTTCATAAGTTTTGCAAAAGCATTTGAGTACTTTTTATGTGTTGATCCAAAAATGATATCATCAACATAAATTTGTACGATGAGAATGTCCTCCCCGTGTTTTTGTATAAACAAATTCGGGTCCACAGTGCCTTTAGTAAAATGGTTTGCAAGTAAGAAAGCAGATAACTTGTCGTACCAGGCCCTTGGGGCTTGTTTAAGGCCGTAAAGGGCTTTCTTTAGCCGATATACATGATTCGGATGTTCTTGGTCCACGAAGCCTTCAGGTTGAGTAACGTACACTTCTTCCCGGAGTTGACCGTTGAGAAATGCAGTTTTCACATCCATTTGGTAAATGGTTATGTTCTTGTGAGCCGCGTAAGCCAGGAACATTCGAACTGCCTCAAGCCGTGTGACTGGAGCAAACGATTCTTCGAAGTCTATTCCCTCTTCTTGACTAAATCCTTTTGCGACTAGCCGAGACTTGTTACGAATCACAGTTCCGTCTGCATCTAACTTGTTTTTTCAGATCCATTTCAATCCAATGACATAAACCCCATCTGGTCTCTCTACTAGTTCCCATACTTCTAACCGCTTGAATTGTTCCAATTCTTCTTGCATGGATTCAATCCGGTTGTCATAAGTCAGGGCTTCCTTAATGTTTTTAGGTTCGGCTTGACAAACGGTGAGAGCATAAATGCAGGTTTCACCGTCTGTGTGGAGTCTTTGTCTTGTCATGATTGGGTTTTCTGGATTACCAATGATGTTTACTAAGGGATGGTCCTTTGTCCATTTATGAGTAGATGGATAGTGTTGATAATTATGGTGCAGGTTTGACGGCTCCAAGTTGCGTGTAGAAGATTCTGCAATATCAAGAATGGTTGGTGCAGGTGCAAATGGATTAAAGAATGCATCTCCGTCATAACCTGATGGTGTGGGTACTTCAACAGAATTATGGGGGGAATCTTCAGCTGTGGGTGTAGAAGTTGAAGGTGTTTGATCAACTGACGATGACGGTTCTGGTTGAGGTGCGTCGTCAGCAACTATTGTGGAAGTAGTTGCTGGTGTATCAGGTGCTTGATTGTTGATGGTTTGAGCAGCGGAATTGGTGGATACAGCAGAGGCACGATTAACTAGAGAATCATCGAACAGAGGAGCAAACAAGTCTTCTATATCCTTTCTATTGAACGGTAATGGTTCAGCTGAAGATTCAGGAAAGTTGAGACGGTTGTGTGCGGGTTCTAAGCGGTTTTGCTCAGAAGCCATCTCCGTGAGCTCATCAAAATTAGCATGGATTGTCTCTTGAATTTCCCGAGTATACCTCGTCAAGTGAAAAACACATCATGTGTTTGACAAACCTCTTAAATGAGAAGCATTAAGTCTCCTTAGAGTTTGACTAGGATTAGTGAAACCAAATCAGTAGTTATAAGTAAATAGAACTTAGCTTGAACCTTCGTTTGATCAAAAACGAAAAAACATGACCAAATCATTTCTGGTCCCACGGTACCTTTCGATAAGACGGATGGAACCAAAGTTTTGGTTCCGCCCAATCCGCGGGTACCTGGTTTAGTTTTTAACCATTCAAAACAAAGAACCCTCCCATAACCGAGTCTAGGATTTTCTTTCACAACTTCATTATCTAGAACATCTTCATTGTTTAGAACACTATCATAGGATCTCATCCTTTTTCATCTTTGATACATATCAAGCACGTCATTGTCAGTGCAAACGATTTATCAAAATCGTCATTCTCAACATGTTTGTCTAACCAACACTCTCGCATCTTATGATGTCATCCTCATATAGGTATCTAGTATTTCAAATTGTTGCATATGGAATTTTTATTCCTAAGTGATCATTATCTTCACTTCATCTTAACTCCATTCAAGCATATATTATGGTATATTACATCATCTTTGGTAGATGATAATGTCATAACCTCAACCGTCTTCAATACTCTTATAGCATTTGTTGTACATTAGAGTTTTTGAATTCATTGCATTCCATTACATCGTTCACTAATCATCAACCCTGTGGATTAGCGAAAAACTTACTAGTAAACCAACACCAACATTAGCACCACTCACTTTAAGCATTTCAACTTCACTTCATGTCTTCCTTCTAGGCATTGTTTTGTAGAATTTTATCATATTATATTCCTGTGATTGTAATTCTTATTAGAAGATTACACATTATGACATGGTTTACTAATTGATCATAAGTTCTCTGTCTTAAGTTGATTGTGATTATATCTTTGATTTATTGCATCATATATATACATCTTATTTTTCTTTGAGATGAAATATAGTGCACTAATCCTTTCATTGTGGGTTCATCATATACGCTCGATCGTATTTAGCATACTCATCATAGGATGAAGTTTGCATCGATTTTTTTCCTTCTTTTATTGTAGGTGCTTCTTGACGTCCTCAAACCAGGAGGAATATCTATCAAGCACTCATATTGCATCGTCTATACACTTGGTCGTATATGACAATTCTGTCTTAAGACATAGCTTCCAGTGTACTAATTTTTGTTTTGTAGCTTCATCTTGACGCCCTAGAGCAAGGGGAGCTTCCGTCAAGCACTTATAGAATGCATTGTTCTACACGCATTGTTCTACACTAACCTTTATTTTGTAGCATTCTTCATCCTTGCATCATATACGTTGGTACCCTAGCAACGGGGAGTATTGATCAAGGGGGAGCTACAGTCAAGGGGGAGCATGCACGCATTCTTAATTATTCTCATTCTTCGACACACCTTTGTGTTTCAACAAAAAGGAGGAGATAGTCCAACATAGCTTACCCTCGTGTATCATTGGCTATATACATTTCAGTCATCATGCATTTTTTATATATTTTTGTTGCACAACACTAACCTTGATGTAGGTTAAGAGTCTTAATTTGATCCATGGATCCGCTAACAACCTAGGGGACGCAACAACCATAGGAGAATGGAGTATTCTACTTAACTTCACTAGGGATGATGCAAGCTCGCCATTTCGGGGAGAAATGAAGTTAACTCCAAGGACACACCCTTTTTGTTTCGACAAAAGGGGGAGAAAGGTGTAAACGGAGAAAGTAATAGGGGAGAAGAGTGTAAACATAGAAGGTAATGTTAAAGGTAGTACTTAATGACCTAGCCGCATTTTAAAAAAAGGTTAACCATTCTACTTAGAACCTTATTTCACATTTTGCATATACAAGTACTTTTACTTGTACATCATGTTTCCTAAGATTAATAGGATAAGTACACTTTAGGTGTCAAACTAACATGATACAAATTGGTAAACATATATTAGTTAAGCTAGTATATACATAAGACATACATTTATACATTTACATTATTTTCATTTTATTATTTACATTTTAATAATTAAAATGAAAATATGTTCATGACATCATTGCATACCTCATTAGGAAATCTTTAGATATCTTAGTTGACTTTACAATATATTTTGGAAAGATCTTGAAGCAAAAGAGTTGACTTTGTAAGATCTTGACAAGACTAGACAAGATATGGTAAGATTTGTAAAGCTCATGACATCATTGCATACCTCACTAAGAAATCTTTAGATATCTTAGTTGACTTTACAATATATTTTGGAAAGATCTTGAAGCAAAGGAGTTGACTTTGTAAAATCTTGACAAGACTAGACAAGATATGGTAAGATTTGTAAAGCTTTTAGCTGTCATGTTCCCATGGAACCAGTTGATACATAATCTGGCGCGGGCTGGATTCGACGACTCTCCCTGGGCCGTTCGTCGTCTTCTCGAGCCCTGAGTAGACCTGTTCAACAAAGAGAACCCGTTAGGAGTGGACCCGAGGCCGTAGCCCCGGGATCCACCTCCGACGGTCAAGTTAGTATCGATGCGACATTATGTTTTAGGTTATTATATCGTTATAGCGTACCTCCAGAAGGGGATTCCACCCCTATATTTATAGGGCATGGATTAGGGTTTAGGTGTAGAGTAACCTGTTAAAGATCGTCCTGAAGAAGGGGATTCCAGCCGTGTATTTATAGGGCATGGATTAGGGTTTAGGCGTAGAGTGGGCCGCTGTCTGCCGGGCCTGGCCCACTTGTCGTAGCCCAGTCCAGGCTATACGTCCACAAGCCCCCCAAGTCTAGTGTGACATAGTGCATGGCTATGTTATGCTAGACTTAAGTTCTTGTTCATGGCCTCGTAGGCCCATGTGTGCGCAACTCAGGTGTGCACATGGGACGGACCATACCGCGCAGCCCAAATGCGACAGTGCGCACTGGGTCCATGGCGCAGTGCGTGGTGACCATGTTGGCGCGTTCTTGTTGGCGCGACCTTGTAGGCGCGACCTTGATTGTGAGAGTCTCACAATAGTGAAGGTGGATTCCGTATGCTGCATCCTGGGTAAGGGCGTACCTTTTGTACCAGTAGCGATGCAGCATGGTGCGACAGAAGACGTGCTTCTGTGGCAGAGGTGCGCGCTGTGCGCGACAAGGAGGTGCGAACATTACATCCGTCTTTACAACCGACAGAGGACGTCTCCCCTGCGGCAAGATGGTGCGAATATCCAAATCCGTCTTTGTACCGGGCTTGCAATACCTCTTTCGTACGATCTGCTTCCAAATATACCTGCGTGACGCGTACGGAAACAGTGTATACCCTGGTAGCCCCCCAAGTTTGATGGTGCTACTCGTGTAGGAGCATTAAACTTAGTTATTCAAATCCTGAAAAATACTTAATGCAAATATTAGAAGTATATGCCGCGAATCGCAACATATAAAAGATAATGAAATAAAAAATTAGCGCGTAGCATATATATAGCACGTAGCATGTAAAATTAACACATAAGAGAAGTAGTAGTGCGAATTACACCTATCGTGAGGTTTTACAAACTACATAAAAGAAGTAGCACGTAGCTAATCTACGAACGCAGTACGCTCATGATCGTTTTCTTTTTTATTATAATAAAAACAATGGCGCGGATGGATGTACCATGACCGCGACTAGTAGTTTCAATCGCACGTACAGACGCAGATGGATGTATCGTGACCGCATAGACTCTAACGTTTGTGGATGATCGCAGATGACCATGGCTTTTGTCCAATGCGCTCATGGCGATTGACTAGCATCGTGGTGCCTGTACGTGACAGTGCGCTCATGGCGCCAGTCTGCGAAGATCTCTATACGCAAGGCCTAACGCGGGTAGATTTATCGTGACTGCACTGTTCGCGGCTAAAAGATATAGTAGGTCCGATCGTGCGGACTTAGTGCGTTATAGGTAAAATCGTGTTTACCAATTTAAAAGATTTACATAAAATCTTTACCGATTTAAAAGATATGGAATAAGGTTCACTATCACGAAATCAATCGCTATTGCTACAGTAGCAGAAAATAACAAATTGATTTATAATTAAACTCTACCAATAATTGTCGCATGACAAAACTTATTCCACATATATATAATAATGGCATCAAATCGGCAAATAGTACAAGGTACATCAATTATAGATATAAAAGCGCTCCTTGTTATCTAGCAGTACGACTTTAGTATAGCAGTACGAGGGATATCTTTTTATTACTAATTTAAAAAGATTAAAATACCGGCTTTTGAACTCGATGGTTGCTTTCCGGTGATGTGAGACAACGAAACTTGTCGGGTCCCACGGATGGCACCAACTTGTTGATACATAATCTGGCGCGGGCTGGATTCGACGACTCTCCCTGGGCCGTTCGTCGTCTTCTCGAGCCCTGAGTAGACCTGTTCAACAAAGAGAACCCGTTAGGAGTGGACCCGAGGCCGTAGCCCCGGGATCCACCTCCGACGGTCAAGTTAGTATCGATGCGACATTATGTTTTAGGTTATTATATCGTTATAGCGTACCTCCAGAAGGGGATTCCACCCCTATATTTATAGGGCATGGATTAGGGTTTAGGTGTAGAGTAACCTGTTAAAGATCGTCCTGAAGAAGGGGATTCCAGCCGTGTATTTATAGGGCATGGATTAGGGTTTAGGCGTAGAGTGGGCCGCTGTCTGCCGGGCCTGGCCCACTTGTCGTAGCCCAGTCCAGACTATACGTCCACAGAACCAAACAACAAAGGGGACGGACCCCAGGATTTGGGTCCGCCAAATTCGTGGCCTGTAGGAACAGTTTTCCTATAAATAATAGCCCATTGTTTACCCATAGTTTTTAACACACAAGAACACACATTCCCTCTACCCTTTGCATACATTTAGATCAGTAGTAAACCATGTAGAAACACACATTAATCACCCTTTTCATAATGGTCATAATGTTACTAACTTTCTGATGCGCGTGATGTGTCGTTGCGGTTTAGCAGTTTTAATGCCTACTCAAGTTTTAAATTTATATTTAGCCGACTTATCAATAACACACACACTTAACGAGCAGTGTACCCGGTCAGTATGAAGATAATGGTAAGTAGAGTGTCGATCACTAAGAGTGGAACGTATTATCTAGTTATTCTAATCAGTATTTTAATATCCTAACGCAAGGGGGTTTCAGCCTGAGAGACTGGCACAGTTTTGTTTGCAATTAAATAATAAAATAAACCAATAGGCACGAATCAGCAAGTAGCACACACGTACACAGATAGATACTCGAGACAATAAGAGGGCTGTCCTTATAATTAAGTAGATTGTCACTTGTTTTATTGATAGCTTTATATGAAGTGTATGTAGTTAACCCTTTCTCGTTGGTCCTATTCTTATCGGCGAGTAAACCCTTAATGATTACTTATGTCTAAAAGTTATTCCTAAGTGATCAATTTAGAAACAACCGTGGGAGCCACATCTTGTCCCGCAGTCAAATGCCCGCAAGCCACTAATAAACACAGAGGTTATCAATGCACTAATAAGTAGTAACCAAAGACATCAACATATAAACTTTAATTAATGAGAAAGCAGTTTTAAGGGAGTGCAATCTTTCCGTTGCCACATTACACAAGCCACCAATCTTGATGAATTAAAGTTTGCTAAAACAATAAAACAAAACTACTTAATGAATTAAATACATGCAGCACCTTCTTACAGCTCTTGTATCTTAGATTTGGGTGTGTCTTGTGCTGCCTCCTTGACTGAATTCGTCCTTTTGCTCTGCTGTCCGAACTTCGGTTTTTTAGGGTTTCGAACTCTTAAATTCGTCTGGTCTACGGGGTATTTATAGTTTCTGTCTGAGGGAAGATGCGGCGCATCTACTAAGTAGATGCGGCGCATGTACTTAACTTCGCGTGGGGTCCAAGATTATAATATTCAGGAATATTCGTACACCGCCAGAAGATGCGGCGTAACTCTTGATTAGGATGCGGCGCATGTCCTCTTGTATCTTGGATCGTATCTGGTGATATCTTGATAGAGATGCGGCGCATGTTGATAGTGAGATGCGGCGCATCTGGAGCAGAATTGACTTGATCTTGTCCATGTCAGTAGACTTCCACTTTATGCACGTTTTGCTCCATTATTAGTCCATAATCGCTAAGTTTCACCAAATGCTTGTTTTTACCTGAGAATTACAAAAGTAAACAATTAAGTATCAATCCTCATACATAATATAGTAAAACAAGTCAAATTAATAGGATAAATGATAGTAATAAAATGTACTTATTTGAGTTCATCAAATATCCCCCCACTTGAACTTTACTTGTCCCCAAGTAAACCTTAGATTAAAACTTATGAAAATGTATCCTAAAAGATGTTAGGATTTATTTTTATATTTAAGCATGTATTCGTTTATTTCATAATCACACAACTAAACACTTAACGAATTAGAAGTAAAATAAAATAAGTCGATAAAAGCAAATCTAATCGTTTAA
Organism: Artemisia tridentata subsp. tridentata; assembly: GCA_021014915.2. NCBI lineage: Eukaryota > Viridiplantae > Streptophyta > Magnoliopsida > Asterales > Asteraceae > Artemisia > Artemisia tridentata. The sequence continues at coordinate 285,502,423 of CP139503.1, forward strand.
CTGTCCAGTCGCGACGAATATTCTATCATAAGCTTGGCAAGTATACACATCTCCACCACTAAAGCTAAGGAATAACAAGTCTAAAGCGGTAAAAAGGGTTTTTAGGCTAAAGGGTTAATTATTCTTATTTACACTATCGATCTCAAATTCCAGAAAAGGCGACAAAATCACAAATACATGATCGAATCCACGAACACGATACTTGCAATTGCTCAAATCCTTAACTCGAATAGGCTAAAGATAGGTCCAAACTTCACCAATAATAATATATCAAAAAGGGCGACAAAACCATAAATACATAGCCGAATCCACGACTACGATACTTAAGATTGCTCAAATCCCTAATCTCAATAAATCAAAGGTTCGGTTGGATAAAGAACAATACAGGGTATGGATAACATTTGGGATATAAATTGGTGTAAAAATAAAATAAACAAAACAAAACAAATAAATTAAAATCCTAAGTGTGGTTAATCACTATCCCAACCATCCCATGAATAAGACTCATATCATTGAATAACTCACGCTTTAACACTTGAAACACACGCTTTAGGTAGACACGAATTATACTCAACAAAATCTTAATCAAAGAATAAACCTTAATTGGCATTCCCATAACTGCCAATTCCCATTCAATCCATAGATATAATACAACAAATAGTGGTGATATCGACCACTTACATAACTCTACATCGTTGGCTTAAAATAAACATCCAACTCTTTTTTCTTTTTCTTTTTCTTTTCTTATTTTTTTTTTCGATTTTTTTTTTTTTTTTTTTTTTTTTTTTTTTTTTTTTTTTTTTTTATAAACTTGAAACATAAACATAGATGTGTAAAATTTCACCACATCACTACAACTTTCTTTCCGGATAATTTTTTTTTTCATACTTTTCATACTTTCAGAAATAACGGTAATAGTGAAAGTAGTAAACACACGAAAAATAAACTCAAAGATATACAATATTTACTTTCACTCCAATTGCATTGTGCAATTTCCCGACCTAACCATAGATAATGAATTACGCACGCGAACACAGGTAATGTAAGGAAACACACTCTGCCTATAGCAATTAACCAACCACGGATTCTAATCTACAGGGTAGGCTAAGGTTTAAGGTGTAACGAAACATTTTAAACATAGGTGTAAGAAACGAAAGGAATGGCTCTGAGTGTTTTTCTAGGGGTATCTTACTCTAAAAGTGAGAGTAACAAAAGGTTTTATACGGGGGTTAACTAACCAGTGTAGTTAGTCAATAACACATAACATATAAAGGCTATTTGGTGTAATCCTAGAATTTTACCAAGTTAGACAAGTCATTCCAATTATATAAATAATACTCATTATGGTGGTCTCGAATAGTATACAAGCCAAGTTCTAAAGTTTACAAGTCACCGGCACACTCATAGATTTGTGAATTTTGAAAAATCACAATTTTTGAAAATAATGTCATGTGTGCAGTTATGTAACTTAGATCTTAAACAAAAACATGCTAAAAAAAAATTTTAAGTTTGATATATTAAGCACATTTTAAGCATAATTTTTGAAAAAGTAGGACAAGTAAGTGTTAAGTGTTCTAATTCTTCAATCCCCCCACTTAAGTTAAACAACGTCCTCGTTGTTTGTATAAAAGGTTAAAAACTGGAAAATAAAAGAATTAGAACGGAAAAACTCCCCTGAGATTTGCTCGGTATGATCCTCCATTAGTATAAGAGCAAAAATCAACTTCCATGTGGATTAGAACGTTAAAGCTTCATACTTGATGTATCCACAGGAAATCCAGGAAACTATAATACCACCAACACTTTAAAACACACCTAAGATAAGAAAGGTTCAAACTTGCATAATACATTAGTAGTTAGGAAAAATAAAACTTAAAAATTAAAACTGAAAATCATCAGGTCAGTCGATGCGCCGTATCTTATTGAAGAAGATACGCCGTATCGAGCCTGGAATAATACGGATCAGAATAAAGATGCGCCGCATCCTTAACCAGGGATGCGCCGCATTAAAATAAACTGACAAATAGTTTTAAAGTCGAAAATAAAAATGCAGAAAAATAAAATATGATATGACCATTGCAGAGGATGCGTCGCATCTCAGGATTGAGATGCGCCGTATCTTCGTGCGGCCTGGACTGACTATAAAACTAAATAAAGGATAGGATGCGTCGCATCTGTTTAGGCAGATACGGCGCATGTAGTAACCAAACAGACTGTTAACAGTCTGTTGCAAAAATGGCTCGTTCCACGGTTTAATCTTGTATGTCCTCTCGTACTCTCATGCTGAACTTAATGCCAGTCTTCACCAAACATAACAAGAAATATAAACTGAAACATTAAACATAAACATAAGAATAACGATAAGTACAATCCAAAAGTTAATAATAATGTGTGGAACAATGTCTATGAAATCAAGAGAGTAAGGTCATGGGTGAGTGTGGTCGTCTGGATGGGTCCCGAAAGTGCTAGCTCCATCAGTCCTCTGGCGGACTCTGCGCTCGTATGCACGTGTCACTCCCGCAACCTCAGTACCATCTGGACGAACGTGTGTAACACCCTGCTGCTCTAGTAGTCTGCTCACACTCATGACCACCCACTCTAAGTCTCTCCTTAGTACCATCACCTCTCCCTCGACTGCGTCGAGTCTCTGAATCACGGTGCGTGGGGGTACTGGTGCCTGTGGCACCTCCTCGTCGGCAGGAGCAGCAGCCGGAGGATCCTGAGGTCCTCCCTGCTCCGCCTCTGGCCCTGCAGCTCTGGCGGGCCCTAATGCTGCCCAAAAGTGACCTCCCGCAGCAACCTGGCAGATCCCGAGTCTAACCAAATAATCTCTATCGATAACTGGGAGACGGGCCACAATAACCTCCAGCCCAGCTGGGATCTCTGCTCCAATAACTCCAAAATGGCGGGCCAGCCTCGAAACAAAATGCCCGCCAGTCATCTGGCTCCTCCGATCTCTCCCCGCAGCAGATCGGTGGAGGTAGTGCGCTAAAAAGTGGGGGATGTTCACCGACATCCCCTCATCCATACTCCTCAAAAGGAAGAGGTCCAGAGTGGTCACCTTCTCAGGTGACTGACCCCTCCCAGCAATGGTGAGTGCAATCAAACGGTGACATAGCCGCCTCATCGGCTCCCTGATCAATGTGTAGGATGGGGTGGAAGTAACAATGTCACCCATCGAAGAAATCCTAACCCAGTAATCACTGAATACCCCTCTGTCAGGGAAAACCCGTAAACTCTCAGCCCAATACCTGGCAAACCCAGCAGATCCAAGCTCCTCCTCAGTGTGTAGTCCCATGGCCAAAATAAACTGCCTCATCGACATCTGCCTATGCACACCTCCTAACCTAAACACCAGTGTGTCAGCTGTATCAATCTCCACATCCGTCTCCCTGTAGTGAATCGTGCTAAAGAACTCCAGCATAAGCTCCCTAATCAGAGGCTCGTCAATCCTAAATAGTCTCTCCCAAGCACTAGATCTAAACACAGCCTCCTCATCATCTCCAACAACTACCATCTCCATCCTACGCTGTAAGCTAGCAGCTGCATGTCCACCACCGATCAACCCCACATCGTCGAAATTCAAAACCTGGACTCTGAATATTTTCTTGAAGTAGATCGAGTCGAGCCTATGCAAGTAATCCTCTAGAGTGGCAGGAGTAAGTCCCATGTTTTCGAACTGTAGCCACTGATGCCTCAGTGTGACCTCTGGTAATGTCATCTGAAATAGATATGCACAGTCAGTAAACAGTCTGCAAAATAGGTAGATACGGCGCATTGGATTAAATCAATGCGGCGTATCTGTATAAGGTATAAGAGATGCGATGCAAGACAATAGATACGGCGTATTGAGATGCGTCGTATCTGGATTAATCAATACGGCGTATCTAAAATTTTATCAATTTTGAAATAGGTCGTTACGCCGCATTAATCAACCCAGATGCGCCGCATCTAAAAGCATATCAGTATAAAATAAAGGGGCAGGCACGTTTATCGAGAATCCGTACCCATGACGTAAACTACCACTAAATATCACAGTATTATATACTCTTTATATCAGTTCAAATATCGCATTCCACCACTACTAATTCGCCTTCCCGCTAGATATTCAAAATCAAACTCAAACCCTAAATTTTCGTTCGATTCAATTAGTGTCAAATTCGATGTCTTATTCTAAAATTAACTTAGGGGAAATAATCAATGCCAAGTTCTAATCATATCCCTATATCGTTTAAGCGCGAATCGATTCAATCCTATAAACCCTAATTTTCGTATTAATCAAAATTAAATCGAAATGTAACAATTACCTTAGTATTTGTGATTAGGAGAAGGATTAATGCTCGGATTAAAGGCGGATTAAAGAAGAATGATCGGGATTCGAGTATAATTTTAGTGCGTGTTCTTAACTGTGTGTATTTATGCGGCGTATTCCCGTCGTATTTATAGGGCGACACGATGCGCCGTATTAGAAAATTGGGATGCGCCGTATCTATTTAATTCCGTTGACTAGTCAATAAGTCCTAGTTGGTCAGGGATACGGCGCTTTGGATATTTAGATCCGCCGTATCTCTATGTTAGTTAACGAAATTTAAATGAAGAACGTACCTTGGCCTCCGTAACACAGTTCCTTATACATCAAATTTGGGTAAAAACGGCACACCATATAGATGAATTCAAAATAAGAGTAATAGGCATAAACGTTTCATTAATAATTGTAATCTTATTGTTTAGAGGATAAGGGTTTATTCCAAGGTTAGGAACAAAATATCGTTTTTAAGCGTGCAAAATTAAGATTACGATTTGAATCAGATGTATAACATAGATAATAAAACTGAGATGATAATGTAGAGAACTTTCCTTTGGGCAGTTGAATTATCGTAGAGTTTACCTGGGACTTTATTTCAAGAATTTAAGAAGTTCAATGTTACCAGTACTGAGTTTTCCTCCACTCTTGTCGTCATATGTTCGGTCACTCTAGCTAGCGTCTCTAGGTTTGGTTCAGAATGTAATCCTTCTTGGTGATGCTTGAGTCATCATTTATCCTGAAAATAAACAACTTGCACACGAGAGTAGCGGACCGATCAAGGTAAATATCAAAAATCGACTATATTTATTAAATTATATTCGTCGTATTAACAAAAGTTAATGCGCCGTATTTTCGTTACGTTTAAAAATAAAAGATTTTTGATTCAGTAAGATGCGCCGTATCGACAGAGATCGATACGCCGTATCTGTTTAATAATTCGCAAACTGTTTTTAATTAAAATAATAGATACGCCGTATCTTCAAAAGAAGATGCGTCGTATGGCGTTAATGTTTTAGAAAAAAATTTTATCAAAAACAGATACGCCGTATCTGCAAAAGCAGATGCGTCGTATTGCTTTATCGCTTAGAAAAATTTTCTTGTTAAAAACAGATACGCCGTATCTTGGGGAAAAGATGCGTCGTATCGAATTAATTAAACGCGTTGTATTAAAAAAAATTAAACGCAATACGCCGTATCTGAGAGATCAGATGCGCCGTATCGTTTGATTTAGCACAGTACAACGATAGCAGAACAGAAAAATAAAAAAAATAAAAACAAAAATTAAACACACAAACGAAAATAAACACACAAAAATAAAAGAAAACAATTAACACACAATACAACAAATATGCAAAATAGTACAATGATGCAATTAATCTAATAAAAAGAAAAACCTAATTAAAATACTAATCAAATTAACAGATAATAACAATTCACTCCCCGGCAACGGCGCCAAAAACTTGATGCGCGTGATGTGTCGTCGCGGTTTAGCAGTTTTAATGCCTACTCAAGTTTTAAATTTATATTTAGCCGACTTATCAATAACACACACACTTAACGAGCAGTGTACCCGGTCAGTATGAAGATAATGGTAAGTAGAGTGTCGATCACTAAGAGTGGAACGTATTATCTAGTTATTCTAATCAGTATTTTAATATCCTAACGCAAGGGGGTTTCAGCCTGAGAGACTGGCACAGTTTTGTTTGCAATTAAATAATAAAATAAACCAATAGGCACGAATCAGCAAGTAGCACACACGTACACAGATAGATACTCGAGACAATAAGAGGGCTGTCCTTATAATTAAGTAGATTGTCACTTGTTTTATTGATAGCTTTATATGAAGTGTATGTAGTTAACCCTTTCTCGTTGGTCCTATTCTTATCGGCGAGTAAACCCTTAATGATTACTTATGTCTAAAAGTTATTCCTAAGTGATCAATTTAGAAACAACCGTGGGAGCCACATCTTGTCCCGCAGTCAAATGCCCGCAAGCCACTAATAAACACAGAGGTTATCAATGCACTAATAAGTAGTAACCAAAGACATCAACATATAAACTTTAATTAATGAGAAAGCAGTTTTAAGGGAGTGCAATCTTTCCGTTGCCACATTACACAAGCCACCAATCTTGATGAATTAAAGTTTGCTAAAACAATAAAACAAAACTACTTAATGAATTAAATACATGCAGCACCTTCTTACAGCTCTTGTATCTTAGATTTGGGTGTGTCTTGTGCTGCCTCCTTGACTGAATTCGTCCTTTTGCTCTGCTGTCCGAACTTCGGTTTTTTAGGGTTTCGAACTCTTAAATTCGTCTGGTCTACGGGGTATTTATAGTTTCTGTCTGAGGGAAGATGCGGCGCATCTACTAAGTAGATGCGGCGCATGTACTTAACTTCGCGTGGGGTCCAAGATTATAATATTCAGGAATATTCGTACACCGCCAGAAGATGCGGCGTAACTCTTGATTAGGATGCGGCGCATGTCCTCTTGTATCTTGGATCGTATCTGGTGATATCTTGATAGAGATGCGGCGCATGTTGATAGTGAGATGCGGCGCATCTGGAGCAGAATTGACTTGATCTTGTCCATGTCAGTAGACTTCCACTTTATGCACGTTTTGCTCCATTATTAGTCCATAATCGCTAAGTTTCACCAAATGCTTGTTTTTACCTGAGAATTACAAAAGTAAACAATTAAGTATCAATCCTCATACATAATATAGTAAAACAAGTCAAATTAATAGGATAAATGATAGTAATAAAATGTACTTATTTGAGTTCATCACTTTCATTATGTTGTAAGCATATACTCGTAATGATCCTGTGAAGCAAGCTCAGAGATCATGAGTCACAAGCATAACATACTTCCTGATCCACCAAGAAGGTTAGAAGATCTTGAAGTCATCATTCATCAAAGCATACCAACATATGAAGATTCAAGGGCACTTGACATCCTCAATGATTGAAGACTTCTTATTCAAGAAGTTCATGTAGATTTCACATGCATATATGAAGATCCATCACAACAAGTTTAGGGAGCTTGTGATCTTCATCCATTGAAGGCTTCCGATCAATGAAAGTTCATATAGATTAGGCATTCATATCCAGTGGACATTTATGTCATGGATCATAGTTGTAAACATCATAGCATCACAATCTTAAACTAGATTAGGTGGTTTATGTGTTTGTGCCATAAAACACAAGGTTTCTATGTTGGGCCATAAACATATCGGGAGTGGTTATACCCTTGTAAAAGAACTCGACATCTAGCTTAGTGTCGGAAAAATTATAAGCAACGACGGTAGTGGTTGTACCCTTGTAAAAGAACTCGACATCTAGCTTAGTGTCGGAAATTGTATAAGCGACGTCAGGTTGGTTCTACCTCAAACTAGAACCCGATATTTAGCTTTGTACCGGAAAAAGTGTAGGCTACGATTGTAAGGTTTTCTCCGCCGAGAAGGGAGCTTGTTGATCTAGTGAAGTAACTCTCGAGTTAGGTACTCGGGGAGTGGAGTAGGGCGGAGAGGAGCTCCGTGACCGAACCACTATAAATCATCGTGTTCGGCTTGCGATTTCTTTTACTGATTGCTTTACTTTATGTTTGCATTATATGATTGCTTGTGTTGTGATTAGTTGATAATACTTGTGTGACAACTTGTTTGGTATATGCTAGTCATAAACTATACTTAACATCTTTCATATTACCACAAGCTTAAATGAACATTTGATACAACAAGTTTTGAGTTTTTAAAACGGAAACGTATTCACCCCCCCCCCCCTCTACGTTTTCACATTCATGGTTCTTGTCATGGGCTGACTTGCGAACCTTGAGTAGATAGGCTTGATTTGAGCGTGTGGTTAGTGGGTTTGGGCCACTAATATTGATATGCTATCAAAAGGCCTTAGGTTTTGGAAAAAGAAATGAAAGTATGGCTCTTGTGCGATTGAAAGTAGTTGTAAATGTCATGCTTAATCAAGTTAAAACACCAAATGAGTCGTCACGTTGTAATGTCTTGAAAATGAAGAGTATTGTTGAGTCTTACTATAGTCTTAAAGTCGTATTTTAAGAATTTGAAGTGTATTAAAGAGTTTGTACAAGTTATGTTTTGAAATGTATAAAGGAGTGTTTGGCATAAGCCGATATTCACGCTTTCGTAAACATTTATGTAACGTCTAAGTACAGATTTCATATTTAGTATATGTATTGTGTGTCTGCAAAATTTCATGATTTATCGATTCTTGGAAGTCAGTTTTCTGGAAAATAAAGTTGGCAAATTTTTGTGCAGGAAGAAGGGTTTAAGCCGCAGGCCGAATGCATTTGGCCGCAGGCTAAATGGCTACTGGTAAAAACAAATTCCAAGTTTGGTTTTGACCGTTTCACTCAAAGATTTAACAAAGAATGAACTGGGACTTGAATTAAAATCTGACATATGCCACAATAGCTAATAGGAACATTAGTCAACTGAAAGTCTAAGACTTCAAGAATTAAGGCCGCATATTCAGTCTTTTCACGACCTCTGCTAGGCATACGTCTCCAGTTAATGTCTTGCAAATTTCCAGCAAGACTTTTGTTAGCTTTAAGCTAACTTTGGCCTCCTTATGTCTACCTAAAGCAATCAACCTACTGAAACGATCTTTCAAGTTTGTAGAGCTTGACCATGGATCTAACTAAAAATGAGCTTTTAAACCATTTCCAAGTTTAAATCTAACGCAAGAAGAAACTGTAAAACCAAGTTCAGAAGTTCGTGACCCACTTTTGATAATACCATCCCACACACCTTTTTTCAAACAACTATTCTCCGCACAATTTAAACCACCTTCTTCACCATGAAAACCTTAAATAACCTTTTTCTAAATACATTCTTCATATGATTTAAAACACCACCACCATTTGATTAAGAGTGCCAAGTTAGTAGCTTTAAGAGTCCCTATATCTAGCCCACAATATTCTTTCTTACAAAGAACCTTGTTCAAAGAGACCCAATGAATATTACGGGCTCCCCCTATCACTCCCAAAAAACAATTTTGTATGGATTCGAGTGTCTTTAAAACAGATTTTCGGGCTCTAAAAAGTGAAAAATAGTAATTTACCAAGCCACCTATGACTGACTTTATCAAGGTCAGACGTCCACCAAAGGGTAAAGTTTTCAATTTCCATAGAGTTTTTTTGTAACTTCTCAATTATCGGGCCCAGCTTGATATTTGATTCTTTTTTTTTTTTCTACCAGGAGACCAAGATAAACAGAAGGTAGAGCGTCAGTAGATCAATTTAAGCGCAAGGCAAGATTACTTACCTCATCCATGTTTACACCAACCCCAAAAAGCCCAAGTTGACCTTAAGATCTGAGGCTAAATGAAAGCATCTTAAGTTTCTAATCAGATTTAATGCCTGGTGATTTAACCATTTACCCAAAAAAATAGCATCGTCTGCAAATTGTAAATGCGATATACAAGTATTGCTTCCGTCAATTTAAACACCGTTAAACAAGTTTTTAATTTTTGCTTCAAGCAGAGCAATACGAAGCGCCTTAATCGCTATGATGAATAAGAACGGTGAGAGGGAATCTCTTTGCCTAACTCCTCTTTGAAACTGAAATTCTTTAGTAGGATTCCTATTTCCTGTTGACTAAAACCGGAGAAGAACCCGTCTCGAGGCATGCTTTGATCCAACGTCGCCAAGTAGAACCAAAGCCCATTTGACCAAGAATACTATCAAGAAAACTTCAACTAATGGAGTCAAACACCTTATCAAAATCAACCTTGAAAACCATTAATTTTTTCTGTTCTTTTCTTGCCCATGAGATGATCTCGTTAATGATTAGAGAACCATCTAGAATTTGCCTTTTCTACACATATGCCATTTGTACCTCACTCACCATGGATGAGATAACTCACTTCAATATGGTAGCCAATACTTTGGCTATGATTTTGTAATAGCTGTTGGAATTACATAACATGTCAAACATAAATATAAACACATAAAACATCAAAGCAAGTGTGGAAGCGTAACGATCATATAATTGCAATTAATTAACCGAAAAGTAAATAGTATGAGAACCTTTTTGCAATCTTCAACAAGCAATTAATTCAGATCAATTTAAACGGTTTGACGAATCGACCCTTACCTTTTTTTTGATTCAAACCAAGATGTAAACAGTAGTGTGTTTACACCACATTCTTGTACACACGTACTATTACCGAATTAAAGAGAATGCTAGTTCTTAAAACACAAAACAATATTGTTTATGAAAAACAAAAGTCGATCGACCCTAAAGGGTTTTGTTCGATCAGCCTAGCACCAAAGAAAAGAATAAAACAAGTTTTAGGTTTATGTGTGTGTAACAAGATTAATAAACAATGAACCCTAGCCTTTGTTTATATAGGGTGAGAAACTTGGAGAACAAGTTGGAATAGGATTGGGTTTCCCCTTGCCCTAGCCGATCGGCCACACAACCCACAAGGGGTTTCCAGATCCTTCTTGACATCCAACTTTCACTCTAGTCTTTTTCTTAAACCGTTAGTCAATTTTCGTTAATTACTTAACGGTCGTTATTTTGTTTTGTGTATTTAATAATTAAGTATAACATTTTACATTTAATTATTAAACTTTAATTCTCATACGTAAAGTGTGCAATGTTATAAAAACTCCCCGATTTTCCTTTTTATTCTATTTTTCTGTTTATATATTTTTCTCATTATTAATGTGACGGCTTTGTCGACAATCATTATCTAACGATAACTTTTAGGGTCTTCGAGTAGGAAACACGACTCATAAAGAAGTGACCATACGGATAAAATTCGTCGTCCTCGATTTTTCACGAGTCCCCAAACTAAGCTTAAAAACGAAATCATTGTCATTTACAAGTTAGATTGCCAACACTACTCAAAAAGCTAACTGTGGACTTCTCGTTCCCAAATTCCTATTTTCCTCTATTTATTTTATTTTTGGTGAGAAATGAATTTCTTCAAATTCTCGTTTCGATAATTTTTAATCTGATAAAGATACCTAGTTTAGACGCTAAGTAGTTTCCAAACCTTCCCTCGAAAACCGTTGCATACAAAAATGAGGTCCACATCAAGGTCTCTGATTTAACACGATTTTGAGAATATCCCTTTTATTTGCGACCGAAACAACTCATCTACGAGTCCAGAGACGGAAGCCTTTATTAGGATACCTCGGAGTCGAAATTTGGCATTTTTAACATTATTAAGCACATATTATTATTGATCCTTGGCCCTTTATAACAATCACAACATCGGCTGCGAACCGGCAAGATGTGATAGTCTATTATGACCTTGGAATTTTTCCTCTGCCTTTATTAGAAGTCTACAACATCGGCTGCGAACCGGCAAGATGCAGAAAACTTTTTATGGCTTTGGATTATTATTATTATTTATTATCCATTATATATTTTGCCAAATCCCGAGTCCTACGGCTTTTATAACAATCCCAACATCGGTTGTGAGCCGGCAAGATGGAATAGTCTATTACACCGTAACACTGGCAGTACCTTGATGTGTACCCAACTCTTATAAGCAAGGATTCTCTTAAGAAGGATTAAAAACTAAATTTCGCCAAAACCAAAATAGCTTTAATTATTCCTAGATTTCTATTTTTTGAGTGAAACAAGCTTATGGGAACAAAAAGCCACAAATAACTTCGATGAGCTCTAAAGAGATCCAACTACTCCACGTTTAGCAATCTAACTTATGAACAACTCTATCATTTCTCGTTCTTCGCAAATTTAAAATCTTAAGTAATAAGATCCGCGAATGCTTAGCCTTATAATCAAGCCATGCATATATAAAGTCAAATACGGGAACTTGCAAATTCTTGAAAAGAATTCGCGTTTTATAGCTCCTTGTGTAAAAGACTAGCACGAGCTTATAGATTATAAACGGTTAAGGAGACAAGCTAGGGCTCAACACGCCCGGTCAAGTCAGAATTTTATTCCTACTCTCTCCAGCGGAAAATCAACAAAAATGTCAAAATTTATTATATTTTTGCAAAAAATTTTTAAATTTTTCTCATTTTTTTGGATTTTTTCAATTTTGGAGGAAAAACGGGGTTGCACGAGAAAATGGCAAAATTTGCAAGGCAAAAATCAAATCGACAGATTACCCCCCCAGACTAAAACGAGACATTGTCCTCAATGTCTTAGAGGTAAGGGTTCTCCTACAAAAATCTAAGGCCGTTTATTAATTATGCCAAAAGATAGATGCAAAACGATAAGATTTAGGATATCGATAAGCTGCGAATGATGAAACTCGAGTAGCGTGAAGGAAACTACGAGCACGAGAGTCTTCATCATTGATCATTCCTGGACACATCACAGAAAACACGAAACACAAGATACGGAAGAGGGGATCCCTCCTCAAGTTTTATTAGAAATAAGATAAGAGGATAGATAGATAAGCATGGGGTGCCTCCCACGAAGCGCTTGTTTTTGGTAACCGAGTCACATGAGCTTGACTCGACCCCGAATTTATTTGTCCTTGGGGGAGCATGTGGAAAAGATAATCTCCATCGGACTTTCGCTCAAGATGTTTAGATAAACATTGAAGCACATGAAAGTTCCACTCCGATGAGATACCCGCGGTATTTTTTAGAAAGAATAACCAAAAGTGGTAATACCGGGGTCAAAGATTTTGTCCTCACTCCCGAAGGAGTAACGGAGAAGAGAAGAAACATCATAAGTGATGTAGGGAAAGAAGGTCATGATTACAATCATGATGAAGTTGTCATCTTCAAAAAGATATTTGTAGATGAAGGTCGTTTTTTGAAGAAATGAGTCGGGAGGGAGGGTCGGGATTAAATCTTCATGAGAAGGGACGCCTCCCCCCAGACTAGAATCATCCTCAAGATCAAAGTAGAAATGATCGTATTCCGGAGGAGACATAGAGTGAGAGAGTTCATCGGAGAACTCCTCATGAAGAGAATCAATCATATGATGATTTGTGAGCTCAGGTTCCGTCACAGACTCATCACTTTCCTCCATCTGACTATCAAAGATTAGATTATCCGAAATCAAAGTAAACCCCGATTCGAATTCAAACAGAGGGTTGGTGATAGTTGTTTTGAAAGTTTCGGGAACAAGGTCATCAAATTTCTTTGGAAGATTGATTTCAACTTCCTTCGGAGGGAGAGAAAGAGATGGCTCTTGGTCTAATAATTTTTCAAAAAGAAATTCTCCCTCCGGATTAAGACAAGAATCATCAATTTCCGGTGAAATTGATTCATCTTTGAAAAACACCTCGAGCTCTTCCCGCAAGATCACACTTCCCTCAGTTGGAGGAGAAGGATGGGAAGAGTCGGAATTAAGAATCTTGATGTGATAAACTTGTTCTGGAGGTGGGACAAGTGGTGTGCTCTTAGAGCTAGCAATTTCCACCGCTTCCGTTGTAGTCTCCGATTCGTCTTCATCATCGTTGTCAAGAATACTCTTAGAATTTGCAGCACAACACTCAAACCATTTGCTCGATCCAGGATTGATTTTCATAGCCTTGAGCTCAGCACGTTTTTCTGACATGCTCTTGACCGTGAATCTTGAGAGGTTTGGATCAATTCTTTTAGGAGCAATTACGGGATCGGACTTTTGATCAACCGTAGCGACATTGCATTTGTCGGTTTGAGGTTGCGAGTTCGGATTAATATTGAACGTAACTTTTTCTTTATCGACCCGCAAAGTAATTTCTTCACCATAAACATCTATCAAAGCCCTCCCGGTCCTCAAGAATGATCTTCCTAATATAAGAGGAACCCGGGGGTCGGCGTCAAAATCAACTACCACAAAGTCTGCAGGAAAATGGAACTGCCCCACTTTTACAAAGACATCCTCGGCTACACCTTTGGGAAGGGTTATGGACCGATCCGCAAGCTCGAGGGTCATGCAAGTGGGGGTGAGATCGGGTAGAGACAGTTTCTTCCAGATGGATAACGGCATTAGGTTGATGCTCGCACCAAGATCGGCCAAGGCGTGACATTCAACCTTTCCCGGAAATTCACATGGGATGAGAAATTTTCCGGGATCTCCAAGCTTTTCCGGAAGCTTTTTGAGAATTGCCGCGGAGCAGTTTTCGTTCACTGGAGTTTTTGTCATTTCAAATAATTTTTCTTTATTGCTCAACAAACTTTTGAGTGTGGAAGTGAATTTAGGCATCAAGAGCAAAGCGTCCGCGAAGCTTATATCAAAATGTAATTCTTGGAATATTTGAAAGAATTTTTCCATTTGACTTGAAGCTTTGTCACGGAGCTTTTGATCACTCATTCTCGAAGGATATGGAAGATTGGTCTTAACGGGAGCTTCTTTAGGAGCTTTTTCTTTTGGTTCAACATTTTTCGGTTCAGATGGATGGATGACCGGAGGTTGGACGTCTTTGGTTCCTCCGTTGTTAGTAGGAGGTTCCGTGTCCTTGGTCGCCTCGGTCTCACGGACGACTACCTTGGGAGGTAGAGAAGAAGGGGTAGTCGGAGCCGTGGGTCCATCATATGAAACACCGCTCCTAGTCGTGATCGCCTTAGCATCGCCCCTCGGGTTGGCGATCGTGTTACTTGGAAGAGTAGTAGTACCCGAACCCGAGGGTCGATCATTTAAACGTTTGTTCAATTCGGTTATCTGATTAATCATCATTCTATTCATTTCCTCTTGTTTCTTTTGTTGTTGTTGGCTTTGAAGAATGAATTGCTTTAATAACTCATCCGAGGGCGATGGGTTTGGCACAAATCCTTGATTTTGATTATTTGGAAGATTTGGCCCTCGGTTGTTTTGAACAGCATAAACATTCTCTTGAGTGTAGCCACCGGAGGCTGGGCACTCGAAATATTGGTGAGGACCACCACATGTCTCACAACTATGGTTAACAACATTCACTTGATTGTTGTTGTTTTGAGTTAAAATCTGATTTTGATGAATTCTCAAGATAGCCGTAGACAAATCATTCATTTGTTTAGAAAGAGCGGCTATCTCGGAAGTAGAAGAATCAGTGCTAGATCTTGTTGACTCATTCCTCTCGGCAGAGGAATCCCAGAAATTATGGTGGGTGGTCATATTTTCAATGAGATCATAGCACTCTTCGGGTCGACGTTTCATAAACGTACCACCGGCAGCAGCATTAATCGTATCACGGTGTCGTAATGTCAAACCGTTATAGAAGGTATCTATAATAGTGACTAATAACATATTGTGGTTCGGACACCGATCAATCGATAACTTGTAGCGTTCCCATGCCTCAAACAATGATTCATCGGGAAGCTGACGGAAATTGCTAATCTCATTCCTTAATTTCGTCACCATCGACGGTGGGAAATATTTTGCCAAGAACTTCGTAACCATTTCGTCGAAACTACGAATGGAGTTCTTGGGAAGACGATCAAACCATGCGGTGGCATGATGCGTCAATGAATAAGGAAAGAGATATAGCCGAAGGGCGTCATCGGAGACCCCATGTTGTTTCATACTTTGGGTGACGGTTATGAATTTGTCAAGATGCTTGTTCGCATCATCACCCGGCAAGCCATGGAATTGGCACGAATTTTGGACTTGTTGAATCATATGATGCTTAAGTCCAAAATCGGCGGCTTGAATATTGACGGGGGCAATCGGGCCACCACGTCCGTGCATTGTGGGTTGGCACAGCTCCTCCATCGTTCGGAGATCGGGAGCTGGCATGTGATTATCACCACCCATCGGCGGGGGTTGATTGTGTGGTTCATCGGCCATTTCTTCAACGGTTGAGAAATGAACACGGTGATTGTGACGTATAATCCTCTCGGGATTCGATAGCGGTGAAAGAAGAGGGTGAGAAGTAGAAGATCAGGTGTGCATACACCAAAAATGAAACAAAAATAAAAATCAAAAATCTTTTTGTATTTTTGGTTGGGAATTATTTTTGGCTTTTTTAATATATTGAAAAACAAAAAAAACTTTATTTTCTTTTTGGTAACCGTTACGTTAACCGTAACCGTTTCCTTTAAAACTACGCGCAGCGTGGCGGGAAGGCAAAGGTAGCTCCGAAGATGCTTAAAAACCCGCCTTCTTCAGCTCGACAATTTAATGTCAAGCTTCCTTAAACCCCGTAATTAGGTTGTAGTAATAAAGTAATCCGATAACGATCAATTTCACGATTTGTTTTGTTGTAATTTGGAATGGTTTACAACCGCCCTCCTTCAACGGAAGACCGAGGATTTATTTTTAATGGTGAAAACACTTTAGGAAAAGTGTTTTTTAATTATTATATTTTTTGTATTTTATTATTTTTCAAAAAAAAACAATAAACTTCCGAGGAAGGGTCTTCAAAACACAATTCTTATGGCGAAACTCCAACTCTTTTCAAGCCTTCCCCGGCAGCGGCGCCATTTTTTTGATTCGTCGTTATTTTAGTAGTATATTTTTCCGAAGGATAAAAGCAACGTATGCGTTTTCCCCGGGTCGTTTCCCAACGAAGGTCGAATATCGAGTTGTCGTTAACGTGTCGAATACGTGTAGTGAATGAGTGAAAAAGAGTGATTGATTTTTGATTTTATACTACGAACAATGAAATTATAAAAGAAATTAACTAATTAATCTAATGCAACAATTAAACTAAGCATATGAATTTTAAAAACGAAAATTTGAAATTAAAAACGTAATGCGACGAATTATAAAATGCAAATAAAAGTGTTTTTTGTGAAATTTAAAATATAAAAATAATTTTCCTATATTAACTTTGATAAAAGAAAATTTTTGGAAAAAGAAAAATATTTTTTTGACTTTTAAATAATTTTTTATGAATTAAAACTATTTAAAACTAATTAGGTGATTTATGAAAATGTAATTTAGAAAAACTATTTTATAAAAGAAAATTAAGAAATAGTTTATAAAAACTAAAGGGACTGAAAATGTAATTTAGAAAAATTATCCTATAAAAGAAATGTAAGAAAATTAAAATTTTATAAAAGCTAGGGACTAAAGTTGCAAAAACTGAAACTTAATTAAACTAAATAAAAGACAAGGACTAAATTTGCCATAAATAAAACTGATTAATTCGAATTGAACTAAACTACAAGGACCAGAATTGCCAAACTAAGAAACTTGTTTTATTTTCTAAAGCAGTTAACAATTCTCCCAAGCTCTTTTCAAAAGCTTATAAAAAGCTCAAAACTTAACCAATTTTAAAGATGAAAATTGTTTTGGAAAGCTTATCAAGCAAAGATTATAAAAATCTAAAAAGCCCTTTCACAAAAACTTAATTGCTAGCTTAAACTTGGCCTAGATCAGTAGTGAAAAACACAAGACATTGCACTAATTTTTGATGTTGACAGCAGACTTAGAAACTTGGCGCAAACAAGTGAAAATCAACTCCACAGCAAACCAAGGCTATTGAATTTACTTAAAACACTCAAATTCTCCTAGAAACACCCAATTAGAACATCAGATAAGCTCAGCTTATACTAACCAAACAACCTCTAAAACAGACAACTTATGAACTTAAACAATTAACTCTAAACTAATGCTCTAATCTATGCTATTATAACTAACAAAAGCTAATCTAAAAAATAAAAAGCAAAGGTAAAATAACAAAACAAATTAAACTGATACAACTAATCAACAAGCTAAAGAAATGAAACTGCACTCACTAGCTTATCCTGCTGACTTTTAGGTACCTCAGAACTCAGATTAACAATCTCATTCAACCCAGGCTATTAAGCCACTAAAAATAACCCCAGAACAGCTACTATCGAACCCAATATCCAAACACTGATCTGAGCCCAGGCTTAAGCTACTATCGAAACCATTATCCTGCTTCTCTTCACCATCAGCTTAACCAGCTTATTCACCAGCTTATCAACTAATTTTTTAACTTCTCTTTGACTTTTTCTCTTTTGAAAAACAATCAATATGAATTTCAACAAAAGCTTAACATAAGCTTTCTAAAATCAGATAACCAGCTAATCGATTAGCTTAGAAATATTTTTTTTTTTTTTTTTTTTTTTCTTTTCTGAAATAACACTCAATTTAGAATAAAGCTAAACGAAAATTAACTTCAAGAATATGCAACTTACATTAAACGGACTGATGATAAAAAGAAACTCAAATTATTTTAACAACCGATTCAAAATAACAACCTCAAAAACTCAAAACAATTATAATAACTCAAATAAAAATCATGAGACAATTAAAACAAAAACTGAAATAATTTTTCATTAATCAAAATTACCGATTACAAGAAATAAAATTCTGATACAACCGAAATTTAAATTCGACTGAAATTTTAAAATGACAATAAAACAATTAAAATTAAAACTTATCTATCTAAAAAAACTTAAAAAACTAACTAGCCTTCGATCGAGAAGTGATCCCCGCTATTTATAGGCCTCGATCGATCCTTCTCGAGAGTCCACCTTGGCGATCCGTGTGCACTTGAGTCAATCTTCACCCTTGGATCTTCCCTTCATCTCCAAGCTTTAGTTTCCCACCGTTCGATCATAATTCATGCGTGTTCGAACCAATCGGCTGCTCCCACGTGTCATTCTTCTCGTCAGAGGCTTCTAGAAGAACCAATCATTGTCTATTCTACCCTTAATTGCTGTTAAATCGTGTACGGTAAACCTTAGGGTTTGGGTGAATAGTAAATTTTCTGGGAAAGGGGGCGCGTGTTATTGTGAAAGAGATAAGAGTGAGGTGAGTGTTTTATTTTTGGTTGACTGAGTGGGATTTAGTGACTTATGACCGGGTTTTAAGTGTTGGGTCGGGTAAGGGTATGGGTAAAGGTTGGGCTTGGGTGGTTTGTTTTAGTTTTGTTAAGTGGGCCGGTTGGTGGTAGTGGATGGGTTGGGTAAAGTGTTTTGAAGTGGGTTTGTTTTTTTTTTTTTTAAATCCGGTTTTGTGTTTAGGTTATTTAAGATTTGTTATTTTAAAATCATAAGGACCAAATGTAATTATCTTGAAATCTCAGGGACCAATCTTGCCATATTTTCCAAAGATAAATCCAAGGGCTCAATTTGACAACTTCTGATAGATGGAGGACCTCGGTTGACTTTTTGACCATAATTTCTTCCCGGCATCGACTAAAAATAACACTTCCATATCTCGTGCTCGGTTTCCCGGGTTCTTTGCTTGATTTTGTCCTTTTCTTTGATATCCGAGCCTGCATATGTAAAAACACAAAAACACAATATATTTGGCATTTTGGTCGGGTTTTTGGTCATTTTGGGTCCGGTTTTGGTCTAGAAATGGTATGTGTTTAAGCACATACCACTCATACGTAAAGTGTGCAATCCCGTGGTCTCGAGTTCGAATCCGGACATACACTAATAATTATGTCCACAAAACTAACAGCTCCCACTTGGACGTATCTTAATAGTGTAATGACATTGGTTAGCGTCTAGCAACATGCCAATGCCCCCCAGTACAACTCGAGTGTGGTTTCCTTGGAAAAACCTTTTGATGATTCATCATCATACTTATCCTTTTTGTTACTAATACCATGTTAATATGGATATGGATCTCAGTCATTCCATAATTAACTATTTTGTTTCTCGTTGATTATGATTGAACAAGATTACCAAATCTTCTTAACGTATTCCAGATAGACTTTGGGCGTGGCCACGCAAACATCTTGTCAACCCTACGAGTGGCCTAACAGTATTAAACTTCAAAACAAATTCGAAGGAACAAATTCTTTCTTGACTACAAGCAAAACCCATGAATTTTGCAACACTTCTGAAAATAGCCCTTATAACTACCTGTTACGGATAGCGTTAGACTATTCTACAAAAATGCACTACGTTCATGACAGTTATCTGGTATCTCAATTCTGAGGATAAATATATATGGTTTACTTAATGACATAGATGCATAAGTACAATCATGTGGTTGAGATCTGTCCTATATTCAATTCATTGAATATCATGTGAATTTGGCATGTATACGCATCAATATACTTTCAAGTATATTTTACCAAAACTCAGATTTGTTTTAATTCAATGATATTCCCATATCATTGATTGACAATAGACTATTTAGAATAACTAACTTATTCACGGATTAAACATGCAAATATAGGATACAAAAATTAAAATGAGAGATAAACATAACCAATATTTTATTTCATTAAATAATAATTTTCAAATACATCATTTATCCAAATACTAATCACAGTTATGCATGAAACTACTAGCTAAACGAAGTCCAATGCCATTGGCATGATCACGGAGCTTATCCTGAGGTAAAGCCTTCGTAAACGGATCAGCTAGATTATCATCTGTGTGAACTTTGAGTAGTTTAATTTCACCTATGCGGACTTGCTCCCGAACAGAGTGATATTTCCTTATAAAATGTCGGGTGCCCTTCATGACTCCAGGTTCATTGGCAAATATGATTGCAGCAGAATTATCGCAATACATATTATGATATTAATAGGCAATTCAATTGAAGGCATAACACCAAGCCATAAAACGAATTTCCTAATCCAAACAGCTTCCATTGCAGCTTTTGAAGCAGCTATGTACTCAGCTTCTATTGCAGACATCGCAATAGTACTCTGCTTCTTGCTCTTCCAGTCTACTGCTCCTCCATTTATAACAAAGACATATCCCGTCTGAGACTTCGTATCATCTTTATCACAATGCCAAGACGCATCGCAGAAACCTGTAACATCAAGTTCTGCAGCTGGATTTCCACCATACACTAGAAACATATCTTTTGTATTTCTTAGATACTTAAGAATGTTCTTAACAGCAGTCCAGTGAGATTCACCTGGATTATGTTGATATCGACTGGTGATATTTTGTGCGAATGCCACATCTGGCCTTGTGCATCTAACCACATGCATGATAGATCCTGCTGCCGAAGCATAAGGGATTCTACTCATGCGTGCCACCTCTGCAGGTGTTGAAGCACATAGTTCGCTACTTAAGCCATGATCTACTTGCATTGGCAAATATCCTTTCTTGGAATTTTGCATATTGAATCTCTTTAATATTTTGTCAATATAAGCACTTTGACTTAATCCAATTATCCGCTGCGATCTATCTCTATAGATTTTGATTCCCAGAATATATGTTGCTTCTCCTAAATCCTTCATAGAAAAAAACTTTCCAAGATATGACTTAGCATTTTTCAAACTTGGAATGTCTTTTCTCATGATTAATATGTCATCTACATATAACAAAAGGAAAGTAACATCACTCCCACTAGCTTTGTGATATACACATGGCTCTTCAAGATTCTGAGTAAATTCAAACCTTTTGATTTCTTCATCAAATCGCTTATTCCATTGCCTTGATACTTGCTTCAATCTATAAATGGATCTTTGAAGTTTGCATACACGGTTTGGAAATTTTGGATTCACAAACCCCTCAGGCTGCGCCATATAGATGTCTTCATCTAGGCGACCATTTAAGAAGGCGGTTTTGACATCCATCTGCCAAATCTCATAATCATAGTACACTGCTATAGCTATGAGAATCCTAATAGCCATAATGTCTGCTACAGGAGAAAAGGTCTCCTCATAGTCAATCCCATAGGTTTGAGTAAAGCCTTTAGCTACCAGACGAGCCTTATAGGTGTGTACATTGCCATCCATGTCAGTTTTCTTCTTGAAGAGCCACTTACTTCCAACGACTTTAGCATTGGGAGGAAGGTCAACTTCAATCCAGACTTCGTTATCTCTCATGGATTGCATTTCTCCATTCATTGCAACTAGCCATTTGTCCTTTTCAGGATCATTCATGGCAGCCTTATAATTAGCAGGTTCTCCAAGATCCCCTAATATATTTTCCTCAACTTCTACGTTAAGACATAGATGTTCAGGAGCACGTGTAGTCCTTACAGACCTACGAATGGGAATAACTTCAGGTGGAGGACCCAGACTTTCAGGTTCCACAGGAAGTTCGCTAGTGTTTTCAGAAGGTAATGCATCTTCATGATCATCTTCCAGATCATAAATTCTCCCATTGAATTCTTGAGATATGAAATCCCTTTCAAGGAAGTCTCCATACCTAGCAACAATTATTTTGTTTTCAGGTGGGTAGTAAAAGTAGTAAACCATTGTTTCCTTTAGGTATCCTATAAAGATACTCTTTACAGATATCTGTTGGAGTTTATCTGCTGAGTCACGTTTAACAAACGCCTCCCAACCCCAGACCTTTATATAAGACAAGTTAGGAGCTTTACCATGCCATATCTCATATGGTGTCTTATCAACCTTCTTGGTCGGAACCATATTTAGAATGCGAACAGCAGATTCTATGTGACAAATCGTAATTTCAGGTCATTTTCCAGACCTCGATAATTTACTATTCATGAGTTACTATTCATCATTTACTATTCATCAACCACTATTCATCGTTCACTATTCATCGTTTTTGAAGTCAGTTGCCACTTTGAGATGTTTTCAAAAAATTTACTATTTACGAAATACTATTCATCCCCGGAGGAAAATCACTATTCAGGATTATCATTCATCATTTCATAAACTAGGTTTACGGGTATCCAAAATTCGCATAACCATTGTGGTTTAGCTGCGTATTCATGCATCATTATTAAGGGCACGTCATATAGAATAGAGCAGTCTACATATCATCAGTAGCATCGTCTGCATATTAGGTCATGCACGGGTTTGCACTATTTCAATTTACGTATGTTCAGTTATTTGATAAAGGTTACTGATGCGTGGGTTTTGCAACCTTACAACAGGTTTTACCTCTCGAGGGATCTCAAGAGGCTTACAACCCCACCAGGCAGTGTACCTGACCGATGTAGTATAGTGTAGTGGTAAGTACGGGGGATTGATCGTTCTCCACAGGGAATAGTGTTCGTTAGGTGTGAAAGGCTACTCTAATTAGGTCTAAGGGTTGAGGAAGATTCTTTTTATGTTTTTATATTTTTATGAAAGCAAGTAAAATCTCGGGTTTTGAAGGAGTGGGCGGAATTAGTTGCTAGTCAACTAACCCAAATTACTACAAAAGCAAATAAAATAAAATAACAAAAATGAAAAGTGGTGAGAAACTTATGTGTGGAGAAATGTGTTTACTTAGATTTCCTTACTCCCTAACTATCTTTTACCGGTTAATTAGTGTGTATTAGTCGCGTGGATGACGGGTGTATTCCTTAATACCATTCGTGGGGTGGCGTACTTACTTCCCCAAACTCTACAAGCTCCTACTTCACTCCTATGTCGAGCCGGCTAGGAAGCTCCTAACATGGGATCACTAGAATTCGCTTGTGCATTAAATACAACCATAAAAACCTTTAGTACGCGTTTGGTTCATGTTTCTTAAGACGTTCAAGCAAGTTACCGAATAGGAAGTTAGCCAGTTTTCTTAAGCCTAACATAGATAAACAATCATCCAATACAACTAACAACACACTAACAATCAATAATCAATAGCTAGGTTTCATTAGATCTAAGCAAACACAAGATAAAATTAGCCTAACATGTTAAACAAAAGACAAGCATAAGATAGAATCAAACAACACATAGACATATTGAATGATTAATTGATAACTTATCTTTCAATGAAACATGGAAGATCTCAAGGCAAGAAGCCCTGAAAAAGTAGCTAAAATCGTCTTAGGGTTTTATCCCAAAATTCCACACACTAAGCTCTCCTCTAATGACAAAAAATTAGAAAACTATATATAGACTTTGACATCTGACGGCGTCACCTTATGCATTGTGACGCCGTCACCTCGCCGCTTTTAGGGTTCCCGGGTGACCTTCTTGACGCCGTCCCTCTTTAGCTCTTCAAAAATCCATTCTGGCTTATCAAGGCTTGACGCCGTCGGACCTATAACGTGACGCCGTCCCTCTTTGATTTAAGCCGTGACGCCCTTGATTTAGTTAAAGAGTGACGCCGTCAGAATTCTCATGCAAACTCACTGGCCCGTCATGAGTAAATTTCACATCCAACTTTTCTTGCCAAGGCATGACGCCGTCTGGAGTAAATGTTGACGCCGTCAAAGGTGACTTTCAGCACAATTTTGAGACTTTGCCGTTTTCTTCACTTTTATGCTCCAAAAACGTCCAAAATGCCTCCTTTTCCAGATTTCTCCTCAAAAGTACCTAAAATGACAAAAGGAACGATTTAGGGCAATATTTGATCAAATAAATACGATTTCGGGCTTAAATGACCCCTTAAAAGCGGTACACTTTTCGCCTCATCAAATACCCTTACACTTGAGATTTGCTTGTCCTCAAGCAAATGCGCTTTTATTCTAATCAAAATACAAGTTAGGGGTCATTTAATGCAAACATAAAAATAATTACAACAAATAATCGTTCCACTTCAATCATAATAAGCACGGAGATTACATACTAGCACCTCACAAGTAGTGTTTAGATACTCACATCTCTCAAGTGTCATCAAAATAAATCTCATAAATGAAAACGGAAAATATCTCTCACTACCTGTCATAGCAAATAGATTACCATAGGCTTGGGAAAGGATCGAAAACCTCCTCCACTAGGCGTAAGCACCTAAGATAAACTATCAAAGAGGGCTTTTACATGGGTTATAACGTTAGGTGTAGGGAAAAGGAAAACACGGTTTTGTTGGATACGGGATATTTTACTGGTGGCGAGTTAAAGATCTTGATCAATTACATGTACTATACAATGTTGCTAAGCCAAGACTAGACTCGATCTTAAGCTAATGAAAGAAAATAACAAAACATAAACATAAAATAAACATAAAATAAAACGGGATGGTAGTCCGTATGTTTTTTCTATTTTTCTTTTTCTCATTTTTTTTTTTTATTTTTCTTGATTTTTTCGATTTTTTTTTTTTTTTTTTTTTTTTTTTTTTTTTTTTTTTTTGCATACACTTTTACCCTACCATCCAAAATAATACATCATAGGGGCGTTGCATCCCCTTACACTTGAACTTTTACATAACTTTACAAATAACTATTCTAATGACTCGAATTAAGATAATTGAAAAACTTGGAGTACTTTTAAAACATTTAGCACATATGGGGGTAATAAATGATGTTCTTCCCCATTACTCCATTACACTAGTACTTTACCCATGAGTCCCAATCGTCCCAAAACAATATGTACAAGGATATGACTCGACTTAGCAACCATGTAATCAATTAGATAATTAACTTGGGTTTAAACAAATGTTGTCACAATAATGCACTAAAGATGAGTGCATACAAGGTAGGCTAAGGCGATTTGGGTGTACATTTAAGTGGGGTGTAACAAATTCTTCCTTTAAGTAAAATGCTTAAAGGTCGAAACGAAAAGATAGGCTCTGAGGGGTGTACTAGGGGTATCGTGTACTAAAAATGAGTACAACGCAAAGGGTGTGGGAGAATTACTTGACCAATGTAGCCAATGTAATTATAACAAAAACACAGGTGTAAAACATGGGTTAATCCTAATGCCTCTTATCATGTAGTAAATCTAACTACACGAATGTAGTCTCACTTGTGGCCTCGGAATGGTCCTAACGCAAGTTCTAGAATCTAAGTGCTACCGGTACACACATCATAGCATAAATGCTTTTCCTACCAATTCTAGGGGCGAACCTCACATATTTGGGGGTGGAAAATTTTTTAGTGGTACGGTTTTTGTGCTAGTCATATAACTCCTATCCGTGAGACGCTCATTAAGATCAAAGTTTCACTCTTAAATGTTGTAAAAAATTTTAAATTTGGCACTAAAATTACCTTAACAAGTATTTCTCTCAGTTTTATTACACATCTACTATTAAACAAATAAAAAATCAAGCGCAATTGTATTCTCTAAAATCGTACTTTTACCCTCCCCTTACACTTAAGATGAACATTGTCCCTAATGTTCAAATAACAAGATGTAAAAGAAAAAGTAAAAGAATGAAATCAAATACTCCCCTGATTCGCTCGTTGGATAATGAAATTACACGGTTAAATCTTCCTCCAAAGAGAATGTTGAAGCTCCATGACTAATGCATCGCCATAAGCTTGATTCAAAACATTTCCTTGTCCAAAATAACCTGTTGAACCTGAGAAAACAAACACGAAAACCTGCATAACATCGGCGGGATAAAATATATATATAAGGATATAATGCTTGTGGAATGATAACTTTGCAGATTCCTGGAGATTATAAGTTGGAGATTTTAATAAAAACTTTTTATGAAAACAAAATTTTCAAAAATTTCTGGAAATTAAATCTGACGCCGTCAGGTTATAACCCCTGACGCCGTCAGAAATGACCTGACAAAAATTTTCGTTTTAAGTTTCCGGAAAATTTCTGGAAAAACCTTTACCTTACTTCCTGGAAATCCTGCAAAACATCATTATGACTCGATACAAGCATTTGACTCAAACACATACGAATATGTATGTTAATTTATTATTATTACGATTCATGTTCATATGTGTTCTAATAAACCGATTTAGATTTCCCTTACACTTATCTTTTGCAAAATACCTTTATATGTAGTTAAGACGAAGTTAAAAACAAAATAAAGCATTTTCACAAATTAGTTTTTGAACATGAATCAATAATAATAAAAATTAAACATACATACGGAAGCAAATAAAATCAAACAAACAAATAAATAAACACACAAAGCAAATAAACCATGGGCTGCCTCCCAAGAGCGCTTGTTTTTGTTCGAGTCACGAGCCTGACTCTACCCTTATTTAATGGATAAAGGAGAGGTTTTTCCTACACTTAGGATTAAGTGCGGGTGATAGTAGCGATACACACCGGCTCGGTAGGAGTATGCCACGTGAGGAAAGAGTGGTGGATGAAATATATGCTCAAAGGGGTGTGCTCCTTTCATCATAACCTTGCCTAGTTCACTTTGGTCAATGGGTGATTTTGAGTTTCCTCCTAAAAAGGGATCATCTTCTATCAACTTCGAGAGACTCCTAGTTGGGAATCCATCTTGACCTAATAAACCCGGTTTAAACCCATAATGTTTCTTGCGGTCAATCATGAATGGGTGATGTAAGTATGTAAGGTCATGGTTCACTCCTATGTTAGCTTCCTCTCTACAAGGCCTAGAGTCTACTTCCTTAATCTTAACATTACCCGGACTACATGGTTTGATGGGTGGATCGGGACCTAATTCAATTCCTAAGTTCACATCTAAGGATGGAAGATTAGGTAACGGTTTTGGTTTAGGCTCCGGTTCATCAAAACTAGGAACTTCCCTAGAACTAAGAGTAAGGTTATCATTATGAGTATTCAAACCTATATGCTCTAGTGGTGCTTGGTCCAAGGGTTCTACCTCAATTGGGGTTCCTAAAGTCTCTTCTACTTCTTCTGAATAAGTCACGGGCGGTGTGTATGCCTCAAATGATGGTAGGACTTGTGGGGTATTTGGCGGGCTTGGATTTTCTACTTTATCATCCATCTTATCAAGATCACCTATATCCTCAACATGTGTTTCATTATAATCCAACCCTAACATTTTCCCAAGTATCTCAAGTGCTTCTCTAGGCATCTTAACTTCTATATCCGAATCATAAGGATCATCCTCAATATTATGACTGCTATATTCAAATTGCCCAAAAGATTCATCATGTGTTTCTTGAGATTCATCATCATCGATCATAAAACCTAGGTCTTTTTGATCAATGTGATCATGTTTGGCTAAATCCTCCATCACATCAAGGTCACCTATGTGTTTGTTTTGTACTATGGCATTACATGACAACCACTTAGGTATCTCAACACTAACATATTCATCCCCAAACAAACTTGTTTCATGATCCTCGAATTTTGTGGTCAATTGACTTGTACTAACGTTTGTTGGGTTGTCTACTATATAATAATATTGGGCACACTCTTCAATAGCTTCCCATGCTTTCTCAGCACTTAATTCCCTAATATCCCTGCCGGCAATATGGTAAATGTACCTTTGGGCTTGTCGGTCGACATGATTGTAAAAGAATTGAGTTAGGGACCAAAAATCGAAGTTATGATGAGGGACTTTTTGGAGTAAATATTTAAAACGAGTCCATGCATCATAGAGAGGTTCATCTTTATGTTGTTTAAACATCAAGATGTCATATGGAGTGGGTGAATTACGTGGTTGGTAGTATGGTGGATTCGCGTTCTCCATAATGGTGAACGGAAGAGTCAATGGAAATTACGAACAAACACACAAAGAAATAAGATAGACTAAAGAAAACCTAGAAAAATAAAATAAAAATCTCACTAGAAAGGAATCTAGTGAGTAGACCTAATAGAAATAAAAATTCAACCTAAACAATAACTATTCCCCGGCAACGGCGCCAAAAACTTGATGCGTGGGTTTTGCAACCTTACAACAGGTTTTACCTCTCGAGGGATCTCAAGAGGCTTACAACCCCACCAGGCAGTGTACCTGACCGATGTAGTATAGTGTAGTGGTAAGTACGGGGGATTGATCGTTCTCCACAGGGAATAGTGTTCGTTAGGTGTGAAAGGCTACTCTAATTAGGTCTAAGGGTTGAGGAAGATTCTTTTTATGTTTTTATATTTTTATGAAAGCAAGTAAAATCTCGGGTTTTGAAGGAGTGGGCGGAATTAGTTGCTAGTCAACTAACCCAAATTACTACAAAAGCAAATAAAATAAAATAACAAAAATGAAAAGTGGTGAGAAACTTATGTGTGGAGAAATGTGTTTACTTAGATTTCCTTACTCCCTAACTATCTTTTACCGGTTAATTAGTGTGTATTAGTCGCGTGGATGACGGGTGTATTCCTTAATACCATTCGTGGGGTGGCGTACTTACTTCCCCAAACTCTACAAGCTCCTACTTCACTCCTATGTCGAGCCGGCTAGGAAGCTCCTAACATGGGATCACTAGAATTCGCTTGTGCATTAAATACAACCATAAAAACCTTTAGTACGCGTTTGGTTCATGTTTCTTAAGACGTTCAAGCAAGTTACCGAATAGGAAGTTAGCCAGTTTTCTTAAGCCTAACATAGATAAACAATCATCCAATACAACTAACAACACACTAACAATCAATAATCAATAGCTAGGTTTCATTAGATCTAAGCAAACACAAGATAAAATTAGCCTAACATGTTAAACAAAAGACAAGCATAAGATAGAATCAAACAACACATAGACATATTGAATGATTAATTGATAACTTATCTTTCAATGAAACATGGAAGATCTCAAGGCAAGAAGCCCTGAAAAAGTAGCTAAAATCGTCTTAGGGTTTTATCCCAAAATTCCACACACTAAGCTCTCCTCTAATGACAAAAAATTAGAAAACTATATATAGACTTTGACATCTGACGGCGTCACCTTATGCATTGTGACGCCGTCACCTCGCCGCTTTTAGGGTTCCCGGGTGACCTTCTTGACGCCGTCCCTCTTTAGCTCTTCAAAAATCCATTCTGGCTTATCAAGGCTTGACGCCGTCGGACCTATAACGTGACGCCGTCCCTCTTTGATTTAAGCCGTGACGCCCTTGATTTAGTTAAAGAGTGACGCCGTCAGAATTCTCATGCAAACTCACTGGCCCGTCATGAGTAAATTTCACATCCAACTTTTCTTGCCAAGGCATGACGCCGTCTGGAGTAAATGTTGACGCCGTCAAAGGTGACTTTCAGCACAATTTTGAGACTTTGCCGTTTTCTTCACTTTTATGCTCCAAAAACGTCCAAAATGCCTCCTTTTCCAGATTTCTCCTCAAAAGTACCTAAAATGACAAAAGGAACGATTTAGGGCAATATTTGATCAAATAAATACGATTTCGGGCTTAAATGACCCCTTAAAAGCGGTACACTTTTCGCCTCATCAGTTACCACCCAGTCTTTACTACGAATAATATACCCGACAACCCCGACAATGATCCTAATATATTTTCATACTCATTATAACGATATAAAAATTATATTATTAATTTACCCGGTGTTTTGAAACATTTTGCTATATTTTCCAGTAAACGCCTATAACTACGTCGGATCGCGATATCTCAACACGACAATTATTTTGACACCCGATTCTTATCAGGAATGTGATTACATAATTTTTACAATGTCGTCACATTTTATTTGGTACCGTTAAAATTTATTTCTAGTTAACTCGGTACCCGGTATCCTCTAAAACACTAAATAACATACTAACTCTTACACTTTGTCAACACTTTCTTACACTCAACCTCCCTCCATCATTTTGCCGCCTCCCCCTCCATGCTCCTCACCATCCCAATCATTTACAAGTTTGAAATTCCATACTAACTCCCATTTAATGCATATGTACTCTTATCCAAATTTATATCCAAACTATATTTTATAACATCACACTTCCATAATACAAGTAAACTAGCAACAAAAATTATTTTCTCTTCCACTCTCACTCTAGGGCTCGGCCAAGAACAAAGAACAAGGAAGAACACCATAACTTTTCACAAGATCAAGAGTTTCTAGTTCCATTGTGTTCCTAGTTAAGGATTTGCACTAAAAACCTCAAGGTTCCTTACACATTTTCATCCAAAATCCATCAATACCTCAAGTAAGTATTAACAAATATTTTTCAATCTTTTATACTTCCATTCACTACATTTTTATGTTCTATTAACAAGTTATGCAAATATATATATGTTAGATACCACATAATGTTTATTTTTCCTTTCTAACAATATATCCAAGCTTTTTATTTTTAATCCCATGAGATCCACCATTTTTGGTGATGACTAGGAACCCATGACACCCTAAGAAGGTGTATGGTAGGCTTAGACTAGTTGTGGTATTGATTGGAAGTGATTTGAACAAGCCTTGAACTAGAAAACTGATTTTTACAACAATAGAAAAAGGGTCTGTCCATTTTCGGGAAATCTGGAAAAATTAGTAAACATTGAGTCATTTTGGCTTACATTTCTAGAAAGTGCACTTAAAAACGAAACTGTGGGGGTTGGAATGAGCAAAAACGAGCTTACAACGAGAAAGATATGATTTTTCTAAGTTTGACGACGAAAAACCTTTTTCTGAAAATTTTGCTTGCTGTTTTCCGAGATTCAACGGCTAAACGAGGCGTTAGACATGATCTAGACGAGCCGACCTACTGAAAATATGTTAGTACATATTAATACGAAACCGTGGACATAACGAACGTAGAAAACGAGCTTATAACGACCAAGATACACGCGTTTGAAACACAACGATTACAATATATTATTGACAGCTTTAATAGAAAATATTCTAAGTATAGAAAAACTGGTTTTGCGATACACTATGTTGAGAGCCGATTTTCTCATTGATCGAGACGCGTATGATCAAAATGACAAAGATATGAATTCAAGATAATGTTATAAGGTTTCTAAAAACGTCAAGCTTATGTACTAACACTTAACGTACACCATTTTATGGCTAGTTTTGCGAGGCCATTCGGTCATATTTTCAAGTAATGAAAAATGCTATTTTTACGACGAAAACACTGTATTTACCGATAGAACACCAAACGACGATCGTAGAGTGTCGTTGCAACGTATTTACATGAAAAGTGTTTATTAACTTAACGAGACGTCAAAAAATATATTTTTCGACGATAAACATTATTTTCAAATTTCACGAGTGGTATCGATAACATACGTATTTGCATACGTAGCATCATTTCATTGCTTACATTAGATTATATCATTTATATTAGGTCGCGGTTAGAGACCAAGCCTCATTTCAGCATATCCATATTTGTCATTGTTGATATCGCATCAAGTGAGTTTCATAGCCCCTACTCTTGCAATACTTGTTTTATAACCGCTTTGGGGGAAAATACATGCTCGTTTTCATCTAAATGTATACTTGATTTACTTGATTATGCCACTTATTTAGTCAAACCATTATTTGCTCCACTTATGAATTTGTTATTCATTCGAATGTATTGTATATTCACTTGTACCACACTTAATTCTTTTTACCTTTGGACCCAAGCACATTAAACGATTATGCACGCTTAACCTAATGAACCGGCTCCACCACTATGTACATACATGACAAATGAACGGGTCACATAACCGAATGAACGAGTAATATGACCAAATGAACGGGTCGCATGACAAATGAACGGGTCACATGACAGAATGAACGGGTCACATAACCAAATGAATTGGTCACGTAACCGAATGTACTGATCGAACTAAATGTATTTTTTTTTTTAATCTTGGTCCACATATTACTTTTGTTCACCTAAACCAAATCTTATTTGGTAGTGGGTTGTAAACACACAGGTTGCAGGTCTTGTATGGGCGGGACTTGGAATGGGTGGATTTACAATGCCTTTGCTGGGAAATCATTATTCAAATGCTTTACATTTTACACTAAACTCTATGAACTCACCAACCTCGTGTTGACACTTTAGCATGTATTTTCAGGTATAAAGCAATAGCACGCTACTGGAGGCTTTTGGCAGAGCATGGCATGGTTATAGGATCAAAACACTCTGATATTCATTTGGGGACCGTTTTGCTTGTTTTAAAGGCCTATTTTCGCACTACTTTTAACAATGTAAATTTAACACTTTTGTTAATAAATTTTATTCTAAATGATTGAGGTAAAAACCGTTCTTTGTACTTGTGTTGTGATACCAATTGAGTAGCACCCCAGCGACATGTATGCTTCTGCTGGACCCGATTTTGGTGGTGTTACATTCTAAAGCATAATCCCAAAAGGATAAGGGAAGAGTTGTAAGATTAAACATTGATCGTACCATATCTAGCAATGTACGATTTCTTCTCTCAGATACACCATTTTGTTGTGGTGTATGAGGAGATGTGAGATGCTGAACAATTCCACACTCAGCTAGATAATCTTTATACTCTTGACTCATGTATTCACCACCTCTGTCAGATTGAAGAGCTTTAATCTTCTTTCTTAGTTGCAACTCTACTTCATTTTTGAAAACATTAAATGTTTCAAACACCTCATGTTTATGTTTAAGTAAATAAACATAACCATAACGGCTGAAATCATCTGTAAAGGTTAAGAAGTAGCTAGCACCTTTCCTTAACACATGTCTAAGTGGTCCACATACATCAGTATGTATCAAACCAAGTAGATTTGAAACCCTTTCTATACTATTTGCAAAAGGTTTCTTTGTCATCTTCCCAGATATACAAGACTTGCATTTATCAAATAATTCATCATTGATATGTTTCAAAAGCCCATCGCGTTGCAGCTTGCGATTCTTGCCTATGTGGGCAAGGCGACAATGCCAAAGATAAGTAGAATCCAAGTCCTTTTTTAGTCTCTTATTATTGATGATTTGATGCTATACATCGAATTATTTCTATTGGATACATTATCATTCATGTCAATTTCAAACACACTATTCACAGCAATAACATTAAAATAAAAAAATACCATTTAAAGAAACAGAAATTCTATTACTAGTGATAGTGTGAATAAAACCAAGATCCAACAATAAGAAAAATGAAACGACACCTCTAACAATAGAAGGTGCGTAATGACAATTGTTTAATAACAGTACTAAGCCAGAAGGCAAAACTAAATTAAACGATCCTATGGCTTCAACAGCTGTTTGTGCTCCATTGCCCACATGTAGAAATTGCTCCCCATAGGCCAGTCTTCTTTCAACTCTAAACCCCTGCAGTGTATTACAAATGTGAATACCACATCCAGTATCATATACCCAGGAATTTATTTTACGAGATAATGAAAATAATTCAATCATAAACAAGTTACCTGAAGTACTGGCTTTACCAGTGTGCTTCAACTTGTTCAAACGCAACTCCTCGAGGTAGAGAGGACAATTCCTCTTCCAATGTCCCACCTCATGGCAGTGATGGCAAGCCTGATCCTTCTTGGGATTCTCTTTCTTCTTTGGAGAGTATTTCTTAGGTTCAGGTTTATAGGCCATAACTTTCTTACCCTTATCAGCCTTTCCTTTGCCTTTACCCTTCTTGTTCGCTTGCGGTTTTGGCTTCTTTTGAATCCTACCACCCTGAATAGCCAGGACTTGGGGTGTAGGGGCCTTTTTAGGCAAACTTTTTTCATAGTCAATTAGCAATGCGTGCAATTCACTAACTGTCTTCCCCAGGCAGTGCATATTAAAGTTGCGCACAAAACCTCCAAATTCCTTATTCAAGGATCTATTGATTAGGCCAACTGCAATTTCTTGCGTGTAGGGATAGCCAAGTAGCTCTAGTTGGTCCATGTAACTCTTCATTTCCAGCACATGAGCACTCACAGGTTTATCATCTTCCTACATACAGCTGTGAAGAGCATCGATCAAATCATACAATTCAACTGCTGAAGGTTTCTCAAACATACGTTTGAGCTCGTTGAGTATGTCATAAGGGAAAAAATGCTCAAACTGCTTACGAAGAACAGGTGACATCATTCCAAGCATCATGCAAGCCACATCATTGTGCTTTTCATACTCAACTTTCCATGCTGCTTTTTCTTCTGCAGTTGCAGTAGCAGCAGGTTCAGCAGGACAAGGCTGATTCAAATATTCAACTCGTTTAGTCACCCGCATGACAATCCTGAGCGACCTGTACCAATCATTGAAGTTTGGGCCAGTCAATTTTTCTTGTTCAAAGAAATATTTGAACGCAGAACTCAAAGTAGTGTTATCGGTTTGAGCCATTTTTACAGAAAAAAGTTCAAATATTAGTATTTTCGATAATACAACTTTTCAAGAAAATAAAATACCCAAGGAAATATTCATATAACCATAGAATTTTCTTGAAAACTATGATCCAAATTAACATAGTTTCATCATATCAGTTGATCTGCTAGTAATGAATAGGGGTGTTCGCGAGGCGGTTCGGTTCGGTTAGTTGGAAGATTTAAATTATCCATCGCGGGGCGGTTAATTAATTTTACTATCCGAAACCGAACCGTACTAGGCGGGTACCCGAAATGAGCAGTTACCCGCGGTTCGGGTCATGGTTAACCATTATAGACATTTAATCGAGTTTAACATTTTAAACAATAACATGTTCTAGAACGTAAAATGTCATTTTAGTAAAATTAAATGATATTTAATAGATAATAGTCATATAAAAGTTATCCCGTTAGAATATTTGCATTCAAATATCCATACATAATCAATTAACAAAATAATAGTTATTCGACATTTATAGATTACAATCACATTTATCAACTTTAACACATAAATATTTAGAAATGTTCACATTAGGAGCGAAAAAGGCGTTATACAATAAAATTAGTGCAATAATATAATTAATACTTCTACAATTATTTGAATATTTAATTAAAAAAACCTTCATGTATTAATCACGGTTCGGTTCGGTTAACCGCGGATATCAAAAAATAAAAACCGAAACCAAACCGTGATAAGCGGGTTTTTTCGGTTTCGGTTTTTTTCGGTTTCGGTTTCTTTGGTTTCGGGTTTTTCCGGTTTCGGATTGAGCGGTTCGGCTCGGTTCTTCGTTTTCTCGGATTTTTTGAACACCCCTAGTAATGAAAGTACATAACAAGGTAATTGTCGAACAATGATTGGCAAATAATTTCCAATTCCTAGATCATTATGGGATTTACATTTGCCAACAATCTATTTGCAATGTAAACATGTTTCATCCCGTCTTATCCCTTGAGTCATAACTCTCACTAACTAACTCAATTAAGTTGTCTAATTTAGAAACTGCAAATATCCAGTTGTTGTAACACCCCAACCCGACAAGGGTAGAGATATCACATTATGGCGACATTTCAAAGCATTCATACATATACACAGCGGAAGCCATAAAACATCATAAATAAATAAGTCAAGTCAACAAGACTTGAGTCCAATACAAAAGTCTCACAAGATAACGAAATAATTCAACGGAAATACATAACGAAATGAATCCATGATCAAAATGTCTAAACAACTGGTAAGACTAGGGTAGGACATCATCTAAGGCAAAAGCTTCAACTAACTCTCATCCCAAGCATAAAATCCATCTCCCAGCTAGATACCTGCCGCACACGAAAAAGAAACGTGCGGCTGAGCTTACAAAGCCCAGTGAACAGATACATAATACAACAAAGATAAAGAAACCGAAATATACTGAGGCACTGGGAAATGTCATAAGGTATAATCAAAGCAAAAGATTAATAAGGAAGTATAGGATAGTCAACTACCACGAGCCCACAACTCAAAGTCAAAATCTCAACATCATAGTCTCCAGGTTATAAGCTCACAATCAGAGGGGATACCTCTCAGGCAACCAGATAATATGAGGGGTGTCCTCATGTATCAAAATAGTGGAGTAGCTAGCTCCAGCTATATGTGAAAGGCGTGTATTGCACACAAGCACCAGTCACCTCAAAGTCAATACTCAAAGTCATAGTTAAATCCACTAAACATACAAATCTAGGATTGCAACCCATACGCCCCCAACTCAAAGTCATCCCAACATCATAGTAGCCATGGCAGAAAATCATAAAAGGGACGGTGTGAGAAGTCACTCCCCCACACAGGAGTCATGCCAGTGGTGCATCACAGACATGGCCAGGTTACCTTCCTGGCTAGGTAACATAAAATGGCTCGGGTGTCAACTAAGAGTCAGGTCTCAATGTCACATCAAAAGGTTTATCTCAGGGTCATATCAAAAGGTCATATAAAAAAAGAAATAGCTCAAGGTCATATCAAAAGTTCCTGTCAAAAGGTTCATGTCAAAGAAAGCATGGCAGGGGTTCATGTCAAAAGAATCATGGCAAAGGTTCATAGCTCAACATCAAGACATAGGTGATAAGACACCCTTACTAACAAGGGTAGAGTATCCGTACCTTATGACGAAAGCAAATATCGAAACAAGCACAGAAATGAGGGAAAGCTCAAAGTCTCTCCTTCTTCACACCTAAAGGAGTAGAAGGGGATTACAATCATTCTTAATTAATCATCTTTCCATTTTAAGTAACTTTCCCTTTTTAGTAAGTTTCCACTTTTAGAAAGTTTCCATAATTAGAAGGTTTCCACTTTTAGAAATATTTAGTACATAACTTAATTAGATCAATATTTGCTGGAAATAACGCATCTTTATCATATTTACACCTTTGGTCCTCAGGTTTTCACAATTTACATTTTATACCCCTGAACTTCCAAAATTTCATTTTAAACCTTCAAACATGCATAATTACACATTAAACCCTTGGTTTATCAAATTTACATCATGAGTACTTATTTTAGTGAGTTATACAATCAGACCTTTAATTATTCCATATTTACACATTAGGTCCCTCCATTTAGTAAAGTTACATATTAAGTCCTTAGAATTTACATTTAAATCATTAATTAATAATAATTACATATTAGCCCAATAAATATCCAAATTTTCACATTAGTCCCAGAATATCATTCATAACACAAATCGACCTCAACTTTTCAGAAATTACATGTTTAGTCCTTGTATTTATTAAATTTCCAATTCGAAATAACAATTACAACTTAATTCATTTTCTCACAAATTTTACATATAGGCCCTCCATTTAATAATTTTTACAGGTCACACATGATTTATATAACATGACAAAAATAACCCATGAGTTTTAATATTGACAAAACACCCCCTTTATATTTAATTTCCAAATCGTTAAATACCATATTTAACCAAATAAAACCCTAATCGAACCCCATCATTATGCAATCATTTCAACATCATTTATATTCACTTTTAATCAAATCTAATCCTTTTTGAACCCTAGTTTCCACGCTAGGTATTTTTGCTCTTATTTCCTTTTTGCCGATTTCACATAGCTTCACCAAAATAGTTTTAAGCCTCAATAAATCAAATGAGCATTTTTATGGTGTTGTATTATGATCATAGAGGCCACGAAAATTGTTCACTAGTCCAGGAAAAATCGCATGCATGATATTTAGATTTAATTCGATTTAGGGTTTATAAAACACAATAATTATCATACGAATTATATACAATGCATGGGTCATTTTTATTATTTTTCTTAGGATATATACGATCATTAGAGGCTGGGAAAAATACCAGAAGATTTTTAGAACGAGTGAATAAGGCCACACGATTTATTGCTTCTCGGATGGATACTCGACAAGGAAAGAATTCACCACGACTCCAAATGGGATCAAATCACCTTGTACACATTTTTCGCAGATCACATATAATATAAGAACCTCAGGAAAAATAAGAAATGAATTTTATGAAGCTTGATTGAATTGATACGAATTATACCTTAAAAATGGATTAGCGATAGAAATAATTCCACCACCAATGAATCGGGCAACAAATGGACTCAACACGATTTTTCTAGGACTCCTTGAATTGTGTTTGAACTCAGAAAAATGCTTTGATAATTTTAGTGGATCGAATGGAGGCTATGGAAATTCTTTATGTGTTTTCTTATCTCTCGGCAAATTAGGGTTTGGTAGAAAAGATATGGATTGATATTTAATAGAGGAATGCCGAGTCATAGGAGGGGGGTTTTGACCAGAAATCTCGGATTGTAGGTTAGCCAAATTGATTTGATTGATCATTTCCTCATTTACACATTTTAATACATTTTAAAATCATAATATAATTAACTAAAAATCATTCGGCAATGCTAGGGGCATTTTGGTAATTTTACTACTTGTATAAATGTTAAATGTGGTTGTTAAAATTATTTGGGATCATATCTTGTGCATTTCCAGAAGTTTGGAATTTATTTGATACATTATAAGCTTTTAATTAAATTTTAAACTAGCAGGGGCATTTTGGTCTTTTTGCACATTTTAGATTTTAGGGTTTTACAACTTCTTCCCCTCTAACAGAAAAATTTCGTCCCCGAAATTTGCAAAGAATCAGAATGAAACGAATCGGAAACAAAATAGAGACGTACCAGAATCAGAAAACAAAGTGAGGATAACTAGCTCGAATAGACTCCTCGGTCTCCCAGGTAGCTTCCCGCTCTGGGTGGTTCCGCCAAAGAATCTTAACAAAAGGAATGACTTCACGTCTCATAACTCGCTCTTGGCGATCAAGGACAGCTTCCGGCTCCTCCGGAAGAGACATATCTGGCTGGATCTGATCAAAAGGGTAAGACACCACATGCAGAGGATGATAATTGTATCCCCTCAGAAGAGATACATGAAAGACGTCGTGAACATGTGATAACTGCGGAGGAAGAGCCAAACGATACGAAACTTCTCCGATGCGATCCAAAATCTCAAACGGTCCGATGAATCGAGGACTGAGCTTGCCCTTAATTCCAAAACGTTTAACTCCTCGAAACGGCGAAACCTTAAGAAATACCCGATCACCAACGCGAAATTCCAAGTCACGCCTATGCTTGTCAGCGTAACTCTTTTGACGAGCCCTAGCTTCCTTTAACTTCTCCCTAGCAACATCCACTTTCTCAGTAGCGATCTGAACTAACTCCGGTCCCTCAATAACGCGTTCACCTACCTCGTTCCAACAAACCGGAGCCCTACATTTCCGACCATATAACATCTCGAAGGGAGCCATACGAATACTCGCGTGCCAACTGTTATTATAAGCAAATTCTACCAAACACAAATAATCGTCCCAGCTACCAGTCCACTCTAAGGCACATGCCCTCAACATGTCCTCTAAAGTCTGAATGGTCCTCTCTGACTGACCATCCTTCTGAGGGTGAAAAGCTGTACTGAACTTAAGGCGCGTATCCCATGCCTTATGCAATCCCTTCCAGAAGCGTGACGTAAACCGAGGATCCCTATCTGATATAATAGCCGTAGGCATACCATGAAGCCTAACGATCTCCTGCTGAAAAATGTCCGCCAATTTACTAACACTGTAGTCTACACGAATAGGGAAGAAGTGAGCAGACTTGGTTAGTCGATCAACGACCACCCAAATTGCATCATGCTTCCTACGAGTAAGAGGTAAGCCTGTCACAAAATCCATGGAAATTTCCTCCCATTTCCACTTCGGAATCTCCAATGGCTGAAGCAACCCACTAGCTCTCTGGTGTTCAATCTTGACCTGCTGGCAAGTCAAACACTTAGACACAAACGAAGCCACATCCTGTTTCATGCCACTCCACCAGAAATGTTGCTTAAGGTCCCGGTACATCTTGGTAGAACCAGGATGTATAGTAAAAGGGGAACTATGAGCCTCTGATAGAACAGCCTCTCGAAGCTCAGGATCGTTGGGAACACAGAGACGATCCTCAAACCACACTACACCGGAATCATCAACTCTAAACTCTGATTGCTTGCCTTCCTCAACATTCTGAACTATAGACCACAGCTCACCATCCTCTTTCTGAGCTTCCTTAATTCGCAAGATAAGATTGGACTCTACCGTAAGGCTAGCCCAATAACCGCCACGACCACGAACACAAAACTCCACATCAAGAAGCTCTAAATCATGCAAAATACGAGGCTCAAATTCCAAACTCGCGATCATACCGGATTTCCTACTCAGAGCATCAGCGACCACATTCGCCTTACCGGGATGATACTGAATATTAGCATCATAATCTTTCAGAAGCTCCAACCAACGCCTCTGTCTCATATTCAACTCTTTCTGGGTGAAGATGTATTTAAGGCTCTTATGATCGGTGAAGATGTCACAAGTCTCTCCATACAAATAATGGCGCCAAATCTTTAGCGCGAACACCACAGCTGCTAACTCAAGATCATGCGTCGGATAGTTCACCTCGTAAGGCTTCAGCTGCCTCGAAGCATAGGCGATAACCTTACCATGCTGCATCAAAACACATCCTAAACCTTTCTTCGATGCGTCGCTATAAATCTGAAAACCGCCGGAACCCGATGGAAGAGTCAAGATAGGTGCCGACACTAAACGTTTCTTCAACTCCTCAAAACTACTCTCTCGCTCATCAGTCCAAATAAACTTCTCTCCTTTCCTCATCAACTGTGTTAAAGGCAATGCAAGACGTGAAAAGCCCTCAACAAATCTCCTATAATACCCAGCGAGACCCAGAAAACTTCTCACTTCCGTCACATTTGTAGGTCTTGGCCATTTTGTGATAGCCTCAACCTTTGCCGGATCCATCGTGATGCCGTCTGCAGAAACAATGTGACCCAAGAAAGCCACTCGATCCAACCAAAACTCGCACTTCGAAAACTTCGCATACAATTTCTGCTGTCGAAGAATCTCCAGAACTATACTAAGATGTTGCTCGTGCTCCGCCTCGGTTTTAGAGTACACAAGGATATCATCTATGAAGACAATGACGAACTTGTCGAGAAATTCATGGAATACCCGGTTCATTAGGTCCATAAACACAGCAGGAGCATTGGTCAGACCAAAAGGCATAACCAAGAATTCATAGTGACCGTACCGAGTGCGAAAGGCCGTTTTGGGAACATCCTGCTCCCTCACCCTAAGCTGGTGATATCCCGACCTCAGATCAATTTTAGAGAAATGCCTCGCTCCTTGCAATTGATCGAATAAATCATCAATGCGAGGAAGAGGATAGCGGTTATGAATAGTAATGCGGTTAAGCTCCCGATAATCGATACAAAGACGCATGCTCCCGTCTTTCTTCTTAAC
This sequence comes from Artemisia tridentata subsp. tridentata, assembly GCA_021014915.2. Lineage (NCBI taxonomy): Eukaryota > Viridiplantae > Streptophyta > Magnoliopsida > Asterales > Asteraceae > Artemisia > Artemisia tridentata. The sequence continues at coordinate 285,544,140 of CP139503.1, forward strand.
AAACAACACGGGAGCACCCCAAGGAGATACGCTCGGACGAATGAAACCGTTTTCCAACAGTTCTTGCAATTGCTCCTTTAATTCCTTTAATTCAATCGGTGCCATGCGGTAAGGAGCTTTAGATATGGGTTCGGCACCCGGAATCAGATCAATGCTAAACTCGACTTCCCTGACAGGAGGAATGCCAGGAAGTTCATCCGGAAATACATCGGCGAAATCGCGCACAGTACGAATACTATCAATACTAGGAACATCAACAGAGGTATCTTTAATAGAAGCAAGAAAACCAAGACAGCCATGCGAAATCAAAGTCCGGGCTTTCATAGCCGAAATAATCTTTACAGATTTCAGAGGTTGGGAACCAGAATAAACATAATCAGGATGGTGAAGATCACCAAAGATTACCTTACGAGCATAACAATCAATGGTCGCCTTATGAGCAGCTAACCAGTCCATGCCCAGAATAATGTCAAAATCAACCATATCAATGGGGAGAAGGTTCGCAGAACGAACACGATCATCGAAACGGAGAGGGCAATTAACATACTCAACATCAATAATCACATGAGTTTTCATCGGGGTAGCAAGGGATATACGGTTCATTAATTTAGTTGGGGTTACGTTTATTTTATTTGCAAGTGATGTGGATATTATAGAATGTGTAGCACCCGTGTCAAATAAAACAAACACAATACGATCTCCAATATGCAGAAAACCCGTAATAGTACCTGAGGTGCTAGCAGCCTGGTCACGTGTCAAAGAATACACTCGGCCTGAAGCAGGAGCTGCCCTAGCATCGACTTTAGGTTCACCAGCATTCTTCCTAGGACAGTCCTTGATCTTGTGCTGAGAAGATCCACACCAGAAACAACCACCAGAAGCTTTATAACAAGGACCTGGATGAGTCTTCCCACAGGAAGTACATGTAGGAGGAGGAGGTAGAGTCTCAACAGACCCCTTCTGACTAGACGATCCCGACTGCTGATACGGCTGAGAATCCCTACGTCGGTTGTTATTACCCTGTCCCTGACGATCACTACCAGACCTACCAGAATCCCGCCGATCCTGGTTCCTGAAATCCTGCTGCCTATGATTATAACCTCGGTCCTGCCGACCCTGCTGATCATGCCCACGGTCCTGTCGGCCCCGAACATCCTGCTTTTGGTCCTGCCGACCCTGGCCCCGAAAATCTACCCGGTTACCATCCCTATCACGCTTATTAGACCCCCTGTCCGCATGTAACAACTCGATGTTACGCGCGGCATCCTGAACACTAGCCACATCATCAAATGGAGTGTTAACGATCCGGTCTAACACCCATCTCTTAAGAGCCCACTTGAAGTGACGAGCCTGTCGAACAGAATCCCCAGTAACCTCTGGCCCCACGAAACTAGCCAGACGTAAGAAACGCTGCATGAAATCTCCGGAAGACTCATGGTCACCCTGACGAATAGACCCGTATTCCCTCTCATATCTCAGCTGCTCTGCCATAGGGATGTACTGCTTATAAAACGCCTCAATAAAATCTGCCCACGAACAAGTTTCAGCAAAATCATCCCCTTTCGCCTGAACAAGAGCAGCCCACCAATTTTGAGCATCACCTTCAAATTTGAATGTGGCCAACCGAGTTTTAAACTCGTCGGCACATCCCAGAACACGAAACAACTTCTCGATATGTGTGATCCAGTCCTCCGCTTCATGAGGAGTAGCAGCGGACCTGAAAGAGAGAGGCTTAAGTTTGTTGAACCTCTCGATCCACACATGGATACCAACTGGGGAAGCAGCGGGTGGAGTAGTGGGTTGAGCACCGCCACCACCACCACCTCCAGAAGAACTAGCCGCATTTCTGATGTTAGTAGTGACCTCAGCCACCACTTTAGGCATAGCAGCAGCCACAGCAGCGGCTATCATCTCTTCAAAATTGGGGTCATCCTCCCCATTAGTGTACTGAGTAAAGCGTGTGTTCACCATCTGAACGATCATGAAAAGAATTAGCAAAACATAAGGGAAATAAGCACGAAATGGAAGACGAAGCAGAACCTATGCCTACCCAAACCTCACCAGTCAAATCTTAAACTTAAGGGTCAAATCCTATGGTCCACATGTTTCACAGGCCAAAGCTTATGTACGACAGGTCGCAGCCTGGGCTTTGATACCATAATTGTAACACCCCAACCCGAAAAGGGTAGAGATATCACATTATGGCGACATTTCAAAGCATTCATACATATACACAGCGGAAGCCATAAAACATCATAAATAAATAAGTCAAGTCAACAAGACTTGAGTCCAATACAAAAGTCTCACAAGATAACGAAATAATTCAACGGAAATACATAACGAAATGAATCCATGATCAAAATGTCTAAACAACTGGTAAGACTAGGGTAGGACATCATCTAAGGCAAAAGCTTCAACTAACTCTCATCCCAAGCATAAAATCCATCTCCCAGCTAGATACCTGCCGCACACGAAAAAGAAACGTGCGGCTGAGCTTACAAAGCCCAGTGAACAGATACATAATACAACAAAGATAAAGAAACCGAAATATACTGAGGCACTGGGAAATGTCATAAGGTATAATCAAAGCAAAAGATTAATAAGGAAGTATAGGATAGTCAACTACCACGAGCCCACAACTCAAAGTCAAAATCTCAACATCATAGTCTCCAGGTTATAAGCTCACAATCAGAGGGGATACCTCTCAGGCAACCAGATAATATGAGGGGTGTCCTCATGTATCAAAATAGTGGAGTAGCTAGCTCCAGCTATATGTGAAAGGCGTGTATTGCACACAAGCACCAGTCACCTCAAAGTCAATACTCAAAGTCACAGTTAAATCCACTAAACATACAAATCTAGGATTGCAACCCATACGCCCCCAACTCAAAGTCATCCCAACATCATAGTAGCCATGGCAGAAAATCATAAAAGGGACGGTGTGAGAAGTCACTCCCCCACACAGGAGTCATGCCAGTGGTGCATCACAGACATGGCCAGGTTACCTTCCTGGCTAGGTAACATAAAATGGCTCGGGTGTCAACTAAGAGTCAGGTCTCAATGTCACATCAAAAGGTTTATCTCAGGGTCGTATCAAAAGGTCATATAAAAAAAGAAATAGCTCAAGGTCATATCAAAAGTTCCTGTCAAAAGGTTCATGTCAAAGAAAGCATGGCAGGGGTTCATGTCAAAAGAATCATGGCAAAGGTTCATAGCTCAACATCAAGACATAGGTGATAAGACACCCTTACTAACAAGGGTAGAGTATCCGTACCTTATGACGAAAGCAAATATCGAAACAAGCACAGAAATGAGGGAAAGCTCAAAGTCTCTCCTTCTTCACACCTAAAGGAGTAGAAGGGGATTACAATCATTCTTAATTAATCATCTTTCCATTTTAAGTAACTTTCCCTTTTTAGTAAGTTTCCACTTTTAGAAAGTTTCCATAATTAGAAGGTTTCCACTTTTAGAAATATTTAGTACATAACTTAATTAGATCAATATTTGCTGGAAATAACGCATCTTTATCATATTTACACCTTTGGTCCTCAGGTTTTCACAATTTACATTTTATACCCCTGAACTTCCAAAATTTCATTTTAAACCTTCAAACATGCATAATTACACATTAAACCCTTGGTTTATCAAATTTACATCATGAGTACTTATTTTAGTGAGTTATACAATCAGACCTTTAATTATTCCATATTTACACATTAGGTCCCTCCATTTAGTAAAGTTACATATTAAGTCCTTAGAATTTACATTTAAATCATTAATTAATAATAATTACATATTAGCCCAATAAATATCCAAATTTTCACATTAGTCCCAGAATATCATTCATAACACAAATCGACCTCAACTTTTCAGAAATTACATGTTTAGTCCTTGTATTTATTAAATTTCCAATTCGAAATAACAATTACAACTTAATTCATTTTCTCACAAATTTTACATATAGGCCCTCCGTTTAATAATTTTTACAGGTCACACATGATTTATATAACATGACAAAAATAACCCATGAGTTTTAATATTGACAAAACACCCCCTTTATATTTAATTTCCAAATCGTTAAATACCATATTTAACCAAATAAAACCCTAATCGAACCCCATCATTATGCAATCATTTCAACATCATTTATATTCACTTTTAATCAAATCTAATCCTTTTTGAACCCTAGTTTCCACGCTAGGTATTTTTGCTCTTATTTCCTTTTTGCCGATTTCACATAGCTTCACCAAAATAGTTTTAAGCCTCAATAAATCAAATGAGCATTTTTATGGTGTTGTATTATGATCATAGAGGCCACGAAAATTGTTCACTAGTCCAGGAAAAATCGCATGCATGATATTTAGATTTAATTCGATTTAGGGTTTATAAAACACAATAATTATCATACGAATTATATACAATGCATGGGTCATTTTTATTATTTTTCTTAGGATATATACGATCATTAGAGGCTGGGAAAAATACCAGAAGATTTTTAGAACGAGTGAATAAGGCCACACGATTTATTGCTTCTCGGATGGATACTCGACAAGGAAAGAATTCACCACGACTCCAAATGGGATCAAATCACCTTGTACACATTTTTCACAGATCACATATAATATAAGAACCTCAGGAAAAATAAGAAACGAATTTTATGAAGCTTGATTGAATTGATACGAATTATACCTTAAAAATGGGTTAGCGATAGAAATAATTCCACCACCAATGAATCGGGCAACAAATGGACTCAACACGATTTTTCTAGGACTCCTTGAATTGTGTTTGAACTCAGAAAAATGCTTTGATAATTTTAGTGGATCGAATGGAGGCTATGGAAATTCTTTATGTGTTTTCTTATCTCTCGGCAAATTAGGGTTTGGTAGAAAAGATATGGATTGATATTTAATAGAGGAATGCCGAGTCATAGGAGGGGGGTTTTGACCAGAAATCTCGGATTGTAGGTTAGCCAAATTGATTTGATTGATCATTTCCTCATTTACACATTTTAATACATTTTAAAATCATAATATAATTAACTAAAAATCATTCGGCAATGCTAGGGGCATTTTGGTAATTTTACTACTTGTATAAATGTTAAATGTGGTTGTTAAAATTATTTGGGATCATATCTTGTGCATTTCCAGAAGTTTGGAATTTATTTGATACATTATAAGCTTTTAATTAAATTTTAAACTAGCAGGGGCATTTTGGTCTTTTTGTACATTTTAGATTTTAGGGTTTTACAGTTGTGATCTCACGCAACATGAAAATTTACCTTGTCATTGCAATCTATTCAAGATCCCACTTAAGCTAAATTGCAATTTCAAGTGTCTCTTATAATTAGATGACATAAACTTAAATTTAAGGGTACTAATTTGATGTGTATAATCAAAATATATACGAAGAAGCATGCATACAACTTCGTATCATAGGTTTTAATAAAAACTTTTATTAACTAATTTCACTAAAATCAAAAAGTTTTAATTGATGTATTGGATGAACCAGTCAAAGAATTACCTACAATTATCGCCCACTATATCGTACTACTGCATGAGTCAAAAGACCCAAGTTATTCGGATAATTGCCATAAAGTGGAGCGTGGAATTGAGGTCAATTCACCCTTAAGATATTTTGTACATAAAAAATAGTCGTAGGTAACTCTAATTTGACGCACAAAGAAGCGGAGAAACAAAGTTTAGCTTAAAGCCATTAAAAACCCGTTTCTTTAAGGTTATAATTTAATGCGTACCATCCTTATACCCCTCACATAGTTTGTCAAGTTGGATGAGCCTTTCTAACTATTTGGTACAAAAAACATCAATCAACTAAAAGCTTTAGATTTGACTCTTAAAAACATGTTATAAATTATAAAACTTGCTAGTTTCGCCTGGGAGCGAATTACCGTGCGAAGCGAACCACTATCGGCACATAAGACTTTGCAAGATTACAATTTATACACAATCAAGTTTCACTATTATTTAGTCCGGTTTATTTTTCTATTCGAAAATTACCCTTTGCTTACAACTTGTCACACAAAAAATAAACAAACAAGTAAAATAAAAAATAAACATCTAAATAATGCGCACATAACTAACAATTTATATGTGAAAACAAGTAGCCACATGCAAACTTATTCGATAAAACCTATTAATAATCAATTTCAGGTTTAATTTTGCATATATTTAACTAAGGCTTTCATTTGCAAAGGAAGTGAGCCACATACATCGATTAATCGATTGCGTAAGCCATAATTAAATATATACCATATTGCACATAATTTATTCATTAATTTAATTGAGGCTTTCACAATTCAAGATATATCAATAATTACATGTGAAAAAATCTTAACAATTAAATATAAAAGATCTTAACAATTAAATCATATAACTAATCATTCATGACGAAACATGCATGTATCATCATGAATTCCACATAACAATTATTACAATTAGTCACAAGATAGCATACAATTAATGACATACACAAATTCATTAATAACACATAAACAAGCATTCAATCCTAGGGTTTCTATTCAAATTAATTAACAAAACATAAACCCTAATTTTTTTATTTTATTTTATTTTTATAAAAAATTAGGGCAAATCGGCCCCAAATAAAATTTTAGGGTTTCGAATTTTATTAAACCCTAGAATTCGACACACTCATAAACACAATACAAGATTCCCTTTTTATGTGTTTCGGTAATTAATTACATATTATAACGGCTTGTGATGCCACTGTTAGAATTACATAACATGTCAAACATAAATATAAACACATAAAACATCAAAGCAAGTGCGGAAGCGTAAGGATCATATAACTGCAACTAATTAACCAAAAAGTAAATAGTATGCGTACCTTTTTGTAATCTTCAACAAGTAATTAATTCGGATCAATTTAAACGGTTTAACGAATCGACCCTTACATTTTTTTCGATTCAAACCAAGATGTAAATAATAGTGTGTTTACACCACGTTCTTGTACACACGTACTATTACCGAATTAAAGAGAATGCTAGTTCTTAAAACACAAAACAATTTTGTTTAGGAAAAACAAAAGTCGATCGACCCTAAAGGGTTTTGTTCGATCGGCCTAGCACCAAAGAAAAGAAGAAAACAAATTTTAGGGTTATGTGTGTGTAACAAGATTAACAAACAATGAACCATAGCCTTTGTTTATATAGGGTGAGAAACTTGGAGGACAAGTTGGACTAGGATTGGGTTTCCCCTTGCCCTAGCCGATCGGCCACACAACCTACAAGGGGTTTCCGGATCCATCTTGACATCCAATTTTTACTCTAGTCCTTTTCTTTAACCGTTAGTCAATTTTCGTTAATTACTTAACGGTCGTTATTTGTTTTTTGTATTTAATAATTAAGTATAACATTTACATATAATTATTAAACTTTAATTCTCATACGTAAAGTATGCAATCCCGTGGTCTCGAGTTTGAATCCGGACATACACTAATAATTATGTCCACAAAACTAACAATAGCATCCCAAAAGACATATAGGTCGGTAATCTGACATAGTGATCGGGTCTTTAGTTTTGGGGATTAAGGTGATGAATGAAGAATTGCCTCCTTTCGAAATGTGAGCTGAATTGTGAAACTGAGTAATAGCTTTGATAGTGTCTTCACCACATATGTCCCAATGTTTTCTAAGAAAACAAAAGGTAAATCCGTCTAGACTTGGAGCTTTGTCACCAGACTCACCACCACAGTTCCAAACAACATCCTTAATTTCCTTTCTTCAGAAAGTTCTTTCCAACGAAACACTTCGCGAATTAGACATTTTGTGAAAGAAATTTCTAAAAAAAGACGGTCTAACCGAATTCCCTTCTTTAAATTTGTTGGAAAATAACTCAAAAATACATTCTTTAACTGAAAGAGGATCAGTAATCCAAATTCCGTTATGGGAGATCCCTTTGATACTTTGTCGACGATATTTGTTGTTAATGATGCAGTGAAAAAACTTGGAGTTCTCGTCACCATCTAACGCCCATTTTATCTTCGCCTTTTGCCTCAGGTAATTAACTTTGTTATTTTCCAGCTCATATATCTTGTTGTGAGCCACAGAGAGGTTAATAATCTCTACTATTTCAATATCTCTTTCTTCAGCAATAGCTTCCATATAGAGACAGTCTTTTGAGCCTCAATGATTTGTTTTCCCTCCTTAAAAACACTCAATTTGGGCCAATCTGTGATGGCCTTTTTCAAAGTTTTTGGTTTAAGTCTAGGAGTAGCATCTGGGAACCTATTGGGGATGACACCATTCCAAACCAATTGAACCAAAGGCAGGAGACTAGCATCTTGTAACCAAGAACTAAATAACCTAAATGGCCGAGGTCCATAGTCATTGAGCTTCGAGAGAAGTATCAAAGGACAGTAATAATATCTCCTTGGTAATGCTATGACGTGAGCATTAGGCCGCCAAAGATTAACAAAGTTTCCCGACACAAGGAATCTATCTAGCCTACTATGTTTAGAGCCTTCTTTATTCATCCAGGTGTAACATCGACCCCGAGTTGAATATCACAAGCTTCAGTATCATAAATTTATTAAAGTCTGAGGCTCCAACAGGGGGGAAGTAAGACCCTTTTTTTTCTTCAGGACTTCTAACTGCATTAAAGTCACCTAAGAAGATCCAAACCCCATTAGAGAAGATAAGCGGAGGCGAGTTAGATCATCCCAAAGAGCTCTTTTCCTGACTAAATCATGTGGAGCATAAACGTTGACAATGATAAACAATTGAGGTATACCCACCCACCCACCCACCGAACACGGTAATGAAACCGTCTCCTCTAACTACATCAGTCATAACAACAAAAGTCCGGGTTCCAAACCGAGATTAATCCGCTTGGTCTACCATTGGCATTAGAAGAGACAAAATTGAAGCTATCAAATCCCCACGTTGATTGAATTATGAACTGAATAGGATTCGAAATCATTGTTTCTTGGATACTCAGAAAACTGATTTGATTATCTTTCCAAATCTGCTTGACCCAGTCAGGTTAAACCACACACCCCACCCCTCTTATGTTTAAAGACATAATACTCGTTAAATAGAATTGATTGCACCTGAGAAACAAAAAATTCTGAGTTGTTTCTCTTTGCCTTCCATGGTAAACCCGATGTTATTACCCACTTGAATTGTAGTTTGAACTTCTCGGGAAACCATAAGATCATCACTCATGTGGCGTGACAAATTTATCTTCTGGTTCAAGAGAATCCAAGGGTCAGAGTGGGAAGAAGTTCTATCAGAAGGGGATTCGCATATGGAATGGCCAGATTCCTTACTTGTTCCTTTAGCAACTTTTTATTTTCAATTCCATCTTCCAGAGCGATGAAGAACATTAAAAATTGACTTCACATTGCGTTTTCTGGATTTGACCCTACCCTTTGTCGCACCTGAATGCAAATCTCTTCTGAGTGAATTTTTACCTTTTCTGTTTTGGTGAATTTTTTGTACGGACGTTTTAGTGGCTGGGAGAGTATTATGAGATTTATCACAAGATGTAACTCGCATTATGGCGGAACTGTAATTCGTTTCTATCTATAAATCTCTGACGTGATTCTATTTTTTAGCTATATTGTAGGCGAACAGTTGTGCGTAATTTAAGTCAGCAAAAAACTAGAACAGTCCAACCGCGTGTTGTGGTAAGGTAATAATTCGTTTTCATCTAAAAGTACCTCGTGGGATCGTATATTTCAAATTTTAAGTTTGTATATGAAGAGTTGTGCGTAATTTAAGTCAGCAAAAAACTCGAACAGTCCAACCGCGTGTTGTGGTAAGGTAATAATTCGTTTTCATCTAAAAGTACCTCGTGGGATCGTATATTTCAAATTTTAAGTTTGTATATGAAGAGTTGTGCGTAATTTAAGTCAGCAAAAAACTCGAACAGTCCAACCGCGTGTTGTGGTAAGGTAATAATTCGTTTTCATCTAAAAGTACCTCGTGGGATCGTATATTTCAAATTTTAAGTTTGTATATGAAGAGTTGTGCGTAATTTGAGGCAACCAAAAACTCAAGTGGTCTAATAAAAACCGAATTCATAAATTTAATAATCAAGCAAAATGAAAACTAATTTGTAATCCTTGATTATGCGTTGAAGCGTATTTTTCTATTATTGGTCTTACGTGACTTGCTGGTTTCATTGGTTGTTATGTAATTAGGGTCGCGTGTTCAAGGCTTACCAATTTATGTACACAAAAGCATTATCTCAAAAGAGCGTATTTTCATAGTCCCGCACGAAATCCGAATAATAAGATGATCTGAAGTGTTAAATCGTAACTTAAAATGTATCTCTATCACTTAAAAAGAAACTTTAAACTAATATTCATAAACGTAAATCAGTTTCAAATTATTTTATAAAGATATGAAATGCTAAAGAACGAGGAATAACGCCCCTCCGCGTTGCGGCGGGACGGGACTATTTGTTTAGCAATTTTTTCTTGTGTCATTCTCTTTTATGTCGGGTTGTGTTAAACCGTACATATAGAATAAAGATAGAAAGTTACATTGGATCCAATTCCAGCATACTAAAGTCAAATTCACATGTTTGAATGGGTTTTTTCTTCTTTGCCTGCTTACAGATTTTCTATACTCAAAAGATTGAATCATATGCCTTCCACGGATAAACCTTGCCTGATAGCAAAATCTGCAGCCAAACGACCCTTGTTTTGACAGTAAAATCAACAACTAAATATCTCGTTATGACAACCAAAGTAACAACCAAAACTGCATGTTTTCAAAATCCCTCCTAATTTCATAAGAAGCCCAGTCAAAAGGGTACTAACCTTAGCTTCTGCATCCTGTCCCCATGGGTGTAAATTATGTTGTTGTTTCACAATATGCCTTACTTGCTGCAACTTTTTTCTTTTTTACTAAAATGTTTATTTTTTTCTCTTAATTTCTGCATTTGTTGCTAGGCGTTTGCTGCCGCCGGTGTCTCCAAGTCATCAACAGGGCTCTCGTTTAATGAAGCTTTTCGTTGTCATTTTTCCATGAATATGTGTATTCTTGCCTGCTTATCAGAACGGAAAAAAATATAATAATGGTAAAACATTTATAGTAGCAATGATAATATATATACAGATTCACCTATTTTGTCAGCGATTATAAATGAACCAACCTCATGCTCAACGGCTTCACCAATATAAATCTTCAACAGCTCGAACCACACAAAAAAATACGACTTCACATATGGCAAATTCGTCGCAGGCTTCTACTAACACATACCAACCAATAACAAATAAGAACAATCTATTTGTTATTGTTGCATCACAGGCAACTGCTGACACATACCAACCAATAAAAAAAAATTGATACATGCTGGCAAATTCTCCTCATTCTTCGAGAGTCACCCAAGCTGGAAACGGTATAATAGATTCAATCGGAACCTTCAAAAACCCACAAAACCAATCAAGGAAAAACATTTATAAAAGAAAAGAAAATCAGTACGTAAATCGTATAAAATATCATATATTAAAGCAATACCCATATGAGTTTGATCTTGTGAATGGAAAGGTTGACGTGTCTATAGGTGGGTTTTGGAGTTCTTTGTTGGTTCTGCAAGTTTTGAGAATGATTTCATCAATCGTTATCCAGGAAAGGCGGTTCTGTCGGACATGTCACCTCGTCAACTTACTTGTTGTCGCAAGAATCCTTTTGGTCGTATCAACTTACAATGGCTTGTTGTAACATATAATCTAAACGCATTCCTGTACATCAAAGAGGAAAAAAAATGAATCCGAAGTGCGTCTTTTTTGGGCCGGCCTAAACAACGTTATATACAACGGTAACTGATACTATGCATAATTATATCCACAATGTAGCAAGCCAAAGAAATAGGAACTAACGAATTTACTTAACTGCAACGGTAGGCGGTCTTCGGTTGCTGTTACTGCCGGTATTACCATAATTGTTTTCTGCTCTACGATTAGTAACTGTAATAACATGACTTCGAAAAAAGTTAGCTCATATATTGTGGTGACGATATTGTTTGAAAATACTATAGTAACAGGCATGTTACTCACATTTATATATCAGAAATAAGAAGCCAAATGACGTCGCGAAGCTGCTGGTGTGCGTCTATTGTGTTGATGTAAACTGGACAGACTTACTTTTACTTGGCCGCTTACACCTATAATGACAATAACTATCAGGACCTTGAGCAACGGAAATAGTCAAGTTTATTACTTATCCAACACTTTCAATATTGACAACAACTATCACCTATAATGACAATAACTATCAGTACCTCAAGCAACCGATGATTGTGTGCAACAATAATGACCACGTAAAGCCGAAGAAGTCGCTCGTACTTGTTCAGTTATGCCTATAGTGATAACAATTATGAATAAGTTAATATTAGGTAATTGAATAGAAAACAGTAATTTGATTATGGATTCAACCATGGTTCTTACCAGTAGCCGAGTGGCCTCTTGCTCGACCGAAACTTGAAACTTGTTCCTTTGGGACCCTGCGATTTTTGTTCGCTTCCCATTGAAAACCATCCCTTGTTGGATCAAGAACAGCTTGTGCTTCAACACTCCAATTTAGTCATCCAATCTTCCACATCTCTGTAAATCACAAATCAAATAAAATTAGTTCGAAATTCATTCTCACATATCGAAGTGAACTATTAATCGAAAGTTCAAACAGTAAGAGTACTTTAAATTTTTAAATAAGTAAAAACTTGAATCAATTCAATACTAACCTTTCAGAGATCATAAAGGATGTTATGCAGAGACTGTAACATCTTCTTCTCAGCGACTTAATCGCTTTCAACAGCTTCTTCATCGCGATTCTGTTGCTTCATAACAATAGCCATATCTTTGAAAGCACTATTCACCCGATGACCCGCATTAATAACAGCACAAAACAATGGAATGGCCCTCCCTATTATAAAAAAAAGAAAAAAAATTAATAACAAAATGATACCCTAAACCCCATTTATAAAAATTCAATACCAGTATAACAAAATCTTGTTATATGCTCAAAGATACAAATTAACAAATAGTTGGCGGGCATGATTCAGTAACCTTCGTATGGAATCAAGGCTGATTTCAAGAATCCAATAATAAAAATCCATAAATACATACAAAACCAATCATTAATTGATAAAAAACCCAAACATCCACTAACCTATTTTTGTTTGTCTGAAAAAAAAGTAAAAATAAAAATTACCTTAAACTGAATATGGTTGATTCGTACCAAACGCCCCGCCACTCCTATTAACAACAATAGTATTTGGGATTATTGCAACACGTATATCAAAAACCGAAATCAACAACAATAATAACAATAAAAAGCATAAAAATTATACCTTTGATCGACATGAGCGAATGTTGACAAACAACTGGTTATTGAATCGATCGTATGATGATGAAGATGCAGGTGGTAGGTTTGTGTGCCTTGTTGGTGAGTCACAGTCGGCGAATATGCACGTGTAACACAATGAAGTCGTTGTTATCAAGGTTGTCAGGATCGGGATCCTACCTAGGATCGTTTTCGATTTTGCAAGATCGGGATCGTAGGATCGTAGGATCGGATCCTACCTAGGATCGTTTTCGGCTTTTCCTTTACATATGTATACAAACTATTTTTAAAAACCTTCCTCTCAAAAAAAGTCAAAAAAACAGGATCGGATCGTTCACGATCCTACGATCCTACGAGCGATCCCAATTCTGCTTTTCCTTTACATATGTATACAAACTTGTTATCCCTTTGCAGATATGGGTTTTTTTGGGCCAAAACAACAGGCCACAATTCTGCTTAAATGGGCTAAACTATTTAATACTTAAAATAATAGGCCGGTGGAATATAATACTAACGAGACTGGCGCTGGTCGCCGCGATGCGGGCGAGCGCGTTTAAAAGCACAGTATTTTAGCGGTAAAAAAGGCAGTATCTTTAAGTTTGTTGATGCTTTGATGATACTTTTATTTTTATTATTTAATATTTTTCTTTGTGCATAAACCGTAAATTTTTTTACTTAATTATGACGCGTTGCTATATGTACACTGTCATAACCTTAAAGATACTGCCAAGTGCTTACTTATACTGTCATATAAACCAAGTGCTTACTTATACTGTCATAACCTTCACAACAGGTATACCAGTTTAGTGAAACTACATGTCAACTTTAAAGAAAATGGATCCTAATACATTAGCAGAATTGTGTGGCATACTGACGCTGCATATGTTTTTTGTGTTACACACGACAACTGCTTACTTATACTGTCATATTATACCAACCTGTACAGAAAAGCTGTTCGTAGGTATTATTCTTGCTTAGTCCTTTTTGTGGTCGTGTCTGGTTGTTGTGGGCGTCTTCTCCTTTAGTAGCTGTCTGTGAACGAAAGTTCTCGTTTCTTTGGTCTTCGTAACAGGCTGTGGTTAAGAACAATAAGAGCATTACATTGATTATTAGTAGCTGACTACATATTCTATTTCATTTACAACTACAAAGCGTAATCCTATTTTATAAGAGAAATAATTCCATGTTAAGAGAATGCATAGCCAATACTGAAAAATGTTGATGTGCCACAAAATATTGTTGCAACGAAATGCATCATGGACTGATGGTATAAAATAGGAAAAGAGTAAAAATATATGGACAAAAAATGTTTTGGATCAACGCAAGTAAATCCCACCTCTTTTGACCCGTGCCAAAAATAAGCTGTTTTGACCTGTGCGAAAAATAAACCATTTTCACCCGTTACGACTTGGTTGACCCATCCATTTTGCCACTTTTATGTATCTGGAGATGATAAATACACCATTTACTTTTGTCATACAACAATTTTGTTGTTGATTTTACCATAATGCGCTTACAACTAAAGCTTGCACACAGTAAAGAGCAATGGGTAAAATAGTCACTGCAACAGTTTTAATGGTGCGTGGCAAAAATTAATGGTGTATTTATCACCTCCGGTATGTAATATGCTAAAAAGGGACTATGCTATATGTCTTAAACCGTAATGTTGCTATTTCAGATCAGAGCCTAGATTAATGAGGCCCTCATTCACCTGTACATATATCCCAAGGAGGATCCCAGGTTGGTGCAATGGTTAGGAAAGCTGCGTCAGTTGTCAGGTGGCAGCCAAAAATGCATATGCAGCTGCTTCTTTTACACGGAATCCAGATGGAGGGATGCTGTCCTTTAAATGGTGTCTTATGTCTATATCGCTGCCTTGGGAACATATAGCTTACGATCTTTTTAAGGTATGACCACTTGCATTTCTAGTAGGGTGTGCTTTATGAATGTGATTTTATGATATATTGCTATTCACCAATCAGGATGAGATAAATCAAAAATGGTATTAGGATAGTATATGAGAAGAGCAACTTGTACCTGTAGTCGTTTTGTTCTCCGGGAGCAGGTTGCTGGCAATGTGCGTGAGGGAAATTGTCGAAAATCTTCTGCCTGCAATCCCGACATCGGCGGAAGTACCAACCTTTTCTGGTAGCAATTCCTGTGATCGTCGCAATGACCGTAAATCTCACATTCTGCACAGAGAAATCCGGTTACAATTATGGTTACAATTTCCGACTGATAGTGCGTTGCTTTCATGGCACAGAGAAATCCGGTTGACATCTTCCCAAAATTTGAGTCAACCCTTATTAATGATCAACGCTTTTACCAATGATATAGTGACAAAAATTGAACTCGTGAAATATAGCCCAATTCAAATCACCCGGTAAGTGCAAAAATAAGCCTAAACAAACTATCGCACACAAACCAACATTTTTGCACAAATCAAACTGTAAAGCCTTGTATGGCACCTAACACGTACCAGAGGTACACGGACACTTGTTTAGAAATCTTTGAAGCAAGTTAGTGTCTTTCATTTACTCACCGTGACTTATAGAATGTGGGTTCATAAAAATGATTTCATTTACTCACCTTGACTCATAGAATGTGGGTTCCCAGTATTTCTATCCGTCCCACCAAACTACGGACGCGCTCCATCCATTAAAATGAGTATAGCAGTTTGCTTGATTAGGAGATATCCATTCAAACCAGGTTGTTTGATATTAATATGTATCCGTGTCGAGCAAGTAGAATATTTTCCCACTGTACCTATGAAAAACAATAGAGATATTAGTTAAACTTTGAGCAACGTTTAAATTTTGACCCGTTTAAAATAAAGCAACACCCAAATAGGCTTACCTTTTTTTTTAATGGATTCTCAGATGTTTTATTCGCTCCATTCGCAGCCTGCAGCACCAAATTTATGTCAATGAAAGTTGTATACAAAAGTCACAACGACGTAGTTTGCGAATAATACCTTTTAAGGGGTTGACATAGGTTGCTTATTCAGCCGTTTGAAACCTGCAACAGTAAATTCAAATAAGGTAAACTCCTCAAATACTGATAATTACAACATAGATACAGCCGTTAAACTATTTTGAGCGTATACATTAAAAATGAAAGGTGACCTTCTAGTTTAGAAGCAGGATGTGGACCAAGACGGTGCGGAATTCATCATCACTTGTTCGACCATACGATTGATACTTATTGTACCTGCACAACACATCTAATCCAGTTATGGTAAACCTCTATATAATAATATGTCCGTATGCATTCACATAAACATATTTGTAGCAAAATATGACTTGATAAAATTTTCTAGTTAGATGCTACTCTGTTGCCGCATTCTCCCGTGCTTCTGTATTGCAAGGCCCATCGTTCCATAAGCTCCTCCGCTGATGTTCCTGAAAACGAATTAGCTATCTAAGTAAAAACTCATGTTCATTAAAAATAAATAAATAAGATGAGAATAGGTACCATTAATACCGTGTGACAAAAGTTCTAATACACTCGCAATTCATTGATTGAAGTTTAAGGCCAACACATTTAACTAACTTGAACCCCATTTTATAAGGTGACAACATGTTTAATTTCCATAATGACACTCTTGCAGGCTGTGTGTTCCTTTCAAATAAAGTTCTCTTTTAATTATCACTTGTAGTATAATGTTTTTTTAATAATATCTTGAATCTTACTCAACTATGACCATCCCCTTTACATTATTTTTTGCATTATGATTCATGTTTTCTTTTCTGATTCCACAGGCTTCCTTTTTCACATTCTTTGACCTCAGATTTTACTAAAAGTCCATGTTACTCTCCCACTTTGACATGGGAAAACAGTATGTTTAAAGTTTCTTTTTTTTTTTTTTTTTTTTTTTTTTTTTTTTTTTTTGCTACTTGAACATGGGTTTTGTTGAAGATGTGGTTATTGAGTATTTGAAATAACAACCTTTTGGAACATTACTACGTTGGCATAAAATTTACATATTAGACAAACGATTTTCAATCAAACTGTAAATTTTGTAATTTTGAAGAGTGTTTTGCGCATTAAACTCTAACTGATCGACACTACATACTCTAAAGGGCAAAACCAAATTACCAAGTTAGTAATGAAGGAAACAAACAGCAAATTTGCATACCTTTTTTATTCTTCCTCCGGCACAACAATATCCCTTTTTCGCGAGTCACCCAGCTCCGCTAATCTGCCACCATCAGCTGCAAAATCAAACCGTAACCCTAAACTATGAAATTAACTATCAAGGTTCAACCTTTACATAAAACCAATGATGGATTTTCTTTATAACCAAAAATTAAACCCAAATTCTGGCTGCTATAATCGAGTTTTTCACATCAAACATACCAATGACAACTTCAATAACAAATCGGGATTAGAAGCGTTAGTGTGTATCTACAATGTTCCACCGGTTGAGAGAGAGGCGGTTTGATGTCTGGTGAATTGTAGATAGTATCGAGAAGTCAAGAGTGGAAAAGCAGGTTCTAGAAAAGAGTAGAAGCAGAAATTGGTGGTGATATATCTTCACCTTGGGTTATAGAAGCAAAAACGGATCATAGAAGCAGGCTAGGATTAGCCCAACATTTTTGGCGGGAAAAGCCTATGGCAAAACGGCGGCGTTTTACACGCTAATTATATATATAGGATAATAACCGACGATGAGAATTGATTTATAGAGTTAATGTTAAATGACAAAAAACTAAAAACAAAAATTATGAAAAACGAAAAAACAACTCATATTGCAATTGCTATTAACTTTTCTATCTAATTAATTAACATGTCATATTGCAATTGCTATTCACTTTTCTATCTAATTAATTAACATGTCATGTACGTCGTACTAGTTAAGTATGAAGCAATTAATGAAAAATAAATTTTATATTAAAAGCATGAAAAGACAATCTTAACCCTTAATTACTACAGTATTCATTTGACAAAAAAAATATATTTTAGAAAGGCACCATATATTGAAGAACCAAACCAAACAAAATATACAAGAAATGTCAACCCACCTTCTTAAAAAAATGGTTAAAAAGGAGGATCCCAAAAAAAAAAAAAAAAAAAAAAAACAATACCATCAAAAAAAAAATAATAAATAAATAAATAAAAAACCATACAAAGACCATCTATACTACGGAGTATCTATTAAAGAGCACTTTGTGCTGATATCATGAAATTGGTAATTTGCTTACTTGTTATGAAATTGCAGTCTTGATTTAAGATAGATGATGTCATAAGTAGTTTATTATATTTTAATTGTAGTTAGTAATTTTTAAAGGGTGTTTCTAAATAAACCCAATTATTTCAATTAGAAATCATTATATTTTTTATTTTATGTACTTATTAAATCATCTAACAAAACCCTAATAATGATATTAATCATTATTTTATCACTTTTCATTAAAGTTCTCAAATAATTATTATGATCATTGATTTTCTTTTCATTTTCTTATTCTTTGTTATCAAATAACTACTCCATGTCATTTATAGTTAATCAATAACAAAACTTTTTCATTTTCTTATTCTTTACCCACAACTATTATGAAGTTGACCAAAGCATATTGAGCACATTGAGTATAATAATGAATTACACACTATAATTAAAACATACATGAATATTTTTTACCAAAAGGAAATTACAATTTTATAGGATTTAAAATTGAGTATAAGATTGAAAAAAGAAAATATACACGGAAATAAGTCACCGCTTCTTATGCAATTTTAACGTGAAAGAAATGAAAATATAACAATTATGCACTTAATATAACAGCCGTAGACGTCAAAAAAAACTTGCATAACTGATTAACAAGGTTGAAACAAAATTAATTTTATAAATATCTTATACTTAAATCATTCGAAATTTGTAATAAAAATAAGAATACATGAAAATGTTAACTAATCATTACCTTGTATTTAAAAACGTATTCTCTCTCTTTCTAAGAGCAGAGGGTGTCATCACCCTAGGTTAAACTTTCACCCAGTGCCGCGTCAGCGCCACATCAGCTTTAACCTTTTTCACATTTAACTAAAAAAAAAAAAACACCCCTTATCATAAATCAACCTTAACTCAACTTTAACTCAACTATTTTTAAATTCAACCCCTAAACTAAAACTAATACTTCATTTATTAAAAAACATAACATTAATTCTTAAACATTACAATACGAATATTAAACATTACATAACATTAAATATTAAACATTACAATACGAAACAAATACTTATTCATCGTCTTCGAAATCTTCTTCTTGTTGTTGTCGTTGAAGATGTTTCTGCCAAAGATGCTTCATAAGGTCTAGTTGGAGTCGAGTATGTGTTTCTTTGTCGCGTATTTCTTTTGCCTTTCGACGATAGACATCACATCTTTCGATCCACTTGTCTTTCCTCCTAAGGTCTAATTGGAGTTGAGTTGTGGAAGTGTGCAAAAAAATTGTGTGTTTATTGAGTATTTATAGTGGTGGGAAAATTGTTTTGATTTTTTTTTTTTTTTTTTTTTTTTTAATTCAAAGTAGCCATTATTAAAACGTTGATGGGGTAAAATGATTTTTTTTAATGCAACGGCTATTATAACCGTTTCAGGAGGTGTAGTGATTTTTTTTTAATCGAGCATGCCTTTAACGCAACGTTAAAGCTTTAACGTGCCAAGTTAACGCAGCCTTAACTGTGGTCAAGTAATCTCGACACATTGCTTCATATGTATATATTATAACTCGAAGGACCAATAGTGTTAGTTAAATTAGTTAGTAACCGAAAGGTAGTTAGAAAGCGGTTACAAAAAACCAAGGGACACAATGGTTAGATTGTGCCGATTGGAAACATATATATATGTTTGTATGTACTCGATTTCAATGGTTAGAAATAATACTTATTCATCATTATACTTTGCAACTTATATTTCGACTAGAATTGGGACAACAATTGGCATCAAGAGCAAGAGGTTAATACACGACTTCGGTTTCTGGATACAAAGAACATATTAAACAAGAAGGTCATAAGAGGGAATACGCTGAGAACATCCTTGGTTTTCAGTTGGAGTGATTTGTTTTCTTTTTCTTCCAAAGAAGACAACGGTTTGAATAAGGATAGACGCAAAAAGATAGTGCACAATCTGTTTTGCGTAGGAGTTGCAAACGTTTACATCAAACGTCATTGGTGGGACAAAACTTCGTTGGAGACATCGAAGGGAAAGGAAGGAAACTCTTTGTCGTGTACAAGGAAACGTGGAACAAAGAGTAATAAGCGCTGAAGTTTTCTTTTGTGTTTGCTGCTAACGCGGCACAGGAAAGGAAAAGATATACACATCGTTTGGTCATAAAACGAGTGGGAGAGAAAGCTTTGTGAAACCGGTTAAAACAAAACACAAAGTAGAAGAAAACGCGGGGTATAACGCGGGAAACGTTGTTGTGGAAAAGATTGAAACGTATACGTGTAACAAGAAGGACAAAGGAGTACTCAAGGAAGGTTTAGTGTGGAATACGTGTCGGACGACACAAAGAAAAAAACAACAACAACGAAAACAGAAACAATTGGAAGGTTTGTTTCAGTGTAGGTTACCAAGAAAGGTACCAAAGTTTGTGTGTAGGAAAGTTTTGATTTCAAAGTAAGAGAAGAAAAGACAGCGTATAAAAGTCGTTGTGGAGACGAAATTAAGAACAACACACAAGGAAAGCTTGTAGCAACGTGAGGACGTGTGGTATACTAAGGAGAAGGAAGGAAGTGTTTTTGGTTTGTTGATACAAAATCATTTCGACAACAAAAAACAAAAAAAGGAGAACGTGGGTTATTGTTTCGTTGGGAAGAAAAGCAATTCTACACAACTAAAGAACAAAAAGGAGACCGTGGTGTCTTGTTATCTGGTTCGAAGCAAAGACAACAAAAAACGAGGGTCGGTTTAGTTTGTGTACAAATCGGATTGGGAACAAAGATAGCAACGAGGCAAGGAAAAACAAAGGAAACGACGTGGGAATAACAACAAACGTTGGTAAACGGTTTTACTAACGAGACAAAGGGAATTCACTTGTGCTTAACACAAATATCGAGGTCATAAGTTACAACTTTTCTGGATTTCTATTATAGTAGAATAGTATAGAATAGTTATTTTGTACTATTAGGAAATCCCGAGAATTATTTGTTGATCCCGTATTATTAGGATTCCCGAGAACTATTATTACTCCTATAGTATTAGGATTTCCCATAATAGTAAGGATAATCCCACATTTAGAAGGTGAAGATATTAAACACAATTAAGATGTCGGGTGACGATGCAAATGGTACTACGCCACCAAAACCCATAACACCAATTGCACAATATCAATGCCCAAAATTGAAAACCACAAACTACACCGTTTGGGCTATACAAATTAAGGTCATATTAGAAGCACACAGTTTATGGGAAGCGATAGAACCTAAGGAAAATACGCAAGTAGATGATAAGAAGGATAAGGCAACGACGGCCTTCCTATATCAAGCATTGACCGAGGATGTAATTTTACAAGTAGTGGGTTGTAAAACGGCAAAGGAATTGTGGGAATCATTAAAAAGGAGACACGTTGGAGAAGAGAGAGTGCAGCAAGCACGGTTACAATCATTGATGATTGGGTTTCAAACACTTCAAATGAAGGAAGATGACACGGTGGATGCATTTACGGCTAAACTAAACGGCTATGCCACTAAGGGAAAAGAATTAGGGAAAACTTTGGATGAATCACTTTTAGTACGAAAACTATTAGATTCCACACCAGATAGGTTCATTCACATAGTAGCATCCATAGAACAATCGAATGATCTCGACGATATTACCTTAGATGAGGTCACGGGAAAACTCAAGGCATTTGAGGAAAGGATAAAACTCCGGAAAGGAGGACAAGTTGAAAGCCAGGAAAACCTACTGTTTGCACATGGCGAACACTCTAGAAAAGGTAGACGATTTAGTAAACGTGGAGGTAGATCAAACTATTCACAAGGAAACTGGCAAAATAATAGAAACAGAAATAACTCACAAGGAGGGAACTCAAATCACAAAGGAAATATGAATAAGAACAAAAGTGAGTTGGATTTGAGTAAAGTACGATGTTTCAAGTGTCAGAAACTTGGACATCTTAAGAAATATTGTAGAGGAACATCGACAACTCAGGAACAATCAAACCTTATCTTAGAAGACGATGAACCATCACTGTTAATGGCAACACACGAACACGAGGAAGTTTTGTTGAATGAAGGACAAATTCAACCCGGAAAATATGCTTCAGCAGATGCAAGCATATGGTATTTAGATAATGGTGCAAGTAACCATATGACAGGAACTAGAAGTCATTTTAGAGATATTGACGAAAGAATGACAGGATGCGTTCGTTTTGGAGATGGATCGTATGTGAAGATAAAGGGAAAAGGCTCTATATTGTTAGGGTGTAAGAACAATGAACAAAAGATAGTATCGGATGTATACTATATACCAAACCTAAAGAGCAACATATTGAGTTTAGGACAACTCACAAAGATAGGTTGTAAGGTCATTATGGATGGAAACCAACTGACCTTGTATGATAAGAATAAGAAGTTGTTGATGAAGGATGAAAGATCGAAGAATAGACTTTACAGTATTAGACTGCAAATAGAAACACCTATATGCCTCTTAGCACAATTAGGTAACCAAGCGTCGTTATGGCATGCTAGACTAGGTCACTTGAACTTTGACGATATCAATAAGATGACAAGGAAGGGTCAACTGAAAGGAATACCAAGAATAAACCATGCAGGACAGATTTGCGATGCATGTTTATTAGGAAAGCACAGTAGAACACCATTTCCAAACCAAGCTAAGTTCAGATCAAAGAACCCATTAGACTTAGTATATGGAGATTTATGTGGTCCAATAAGTCCAGCCACACACTCCGGAAAGAAATATATTTTCTTGTTAGTAGACGACTGTACACGATTTATGTGGGCTTACTTTCTGACGTCGAAAGATCAAGCCTTTGAAACTTTCAAGAATTTTAGACAACAAATTGAAATGGAAATGAGATTGAAGTTGAGGATGCTAAGAACGGATAGGGGAGGTGAATTTACATAAAATGAATTCACAAATTACTGTAAAGAGAATGGAATAGCACGACAGTTGACAGCACCTTACTCACCACAACAGAATGGAGTAGTGGAAAGGAGAAATAGGACAGTGCTATCAACTACGAGGAGTATGATGAAAGCAATGAAGTTACCATTAACTTTTTGGGCGGAAGCAGTCAGACACGCCATTTATATACTCAATAGGGTACCTACACGAGCCCTGGTAGATAAAACTCCATATGAGGCACTCTACAACAGAAAACCAAATTTGAAAAACCTAAGAATATTCGGATGCACAACTTATGCCAAGATAACAATACCTCAGTTGAAGAAGCTGGAAGATAGAAGCATACCAATGGTTTACTTGGGTGTAGAGGAAGGATCAAAAGCATGTAGGTTGTATGATCCAATAGGAAAGAAGAAACATGTTAGTAGGGATGTAAAGTTTATGGAAACAAAACCGTGGGATTGGGATAAGAATGAAGAGGAAGAAGGAACACAAGACTCATTTTGGGGAAGTTTTGTGGCAGAAGGAGTTGACAATGAAAAACCTATACCAGTCAACACAGAAAACATTGATAACATATATCAGGAACATGATCTAATTCCAGATCCAACTTCACCAATTACCCCACCTACATACACTTACAACCCACAAGAGGAAGAAGAAGAAGCTACTACTAGTTCACTTGGGAACTCAGATCATAGATTTGATGATACACCAGTACGAGGTTACAGAAGGATATCGAAAGTATATAGGGATGCACCTGGAGTTGAAACTACAAGTTTACTATTTACGGAAGAAGAACCACGTAATTACAAGGAGGCATCAACAGATAAGAAATGGATCGAGGCTATGGAGATTGAATTGGATTCAATCAACAAGAATAACACATGGACTCTTACCGATTTGCCTGAAAACCAGAAAGCAATAGGACTTAAATGGGTTTTCAAAACCAAGAGAGATGCAAAGGGAAAGATAAAGCACGTTTAGTAGCAAAAGGTTATGTTCAAGAACAAGGAATAGACTTCGATGAAGTATTTGCACCAGTTGCTAGGATAGAGACAGTTCGGTTGATATTAGCATTAGCAGCATATCATGGATGGCAAGTACATCACTTAGATGTAAAATCAGCATTTTTACATGGAGATTTGAAGGAAGAAGTCTATGTTACACAACCTGAAGGATTTATTAAACAAGGAAATTCAGGGAAAGTCTACAAGCTTATTAAAGCTTTGTATGGCTTAAGACAAGCACCGCGAGCTTGGAATGTGAAACTTGATCAAACATTGAAGTCATTAGATTTTAAGAAATGTAATCTCGAACAAGCAGTTTACACGAAGAGAAGCAAGACTTCTACACTTATAGTTGGAGTTTATGTGGATGATTTGATAATCACGGGCACTCCAAGGAAGGAAATAGACTTGTTTAAATCCCAGATGGAAGATAAATTTGAAATGAGCGACTTAGGATTGTTAGCTTATTACCTTGGGATAGAAGTTACACAGACAGGAGGAGAGATTACAATCAAGCAGACAAGTTATATTAACAAGATCTTGAAGGAAACAAGTATGACGGACAGTAATGATACGAAGATACCAATGGATCCCGGTACTAAGTTGGTCAAGGCGGAAGATGGAAACTCAGTTGACGCAACTTATTACAGAAGTTTAATTGAAAGTCTCAGGTACTTACTACATACAAGACTAGAATTTAGTTACTCAGTCAGACTACTCAGCAGATTTATGCAAGACCCGAAGGATCATCACCTAAAGGCAGTAAAGCAAGTAATCCAGTACATCAAAGGAACAAAGGAGCATGGCATAGTATACAAGAAAGAAGGCGGCTGCAAGATTACAGGTTACAGTGACAGTAGTTATGGAATCGATACCGATCAAGGAAAAGGAACTACTAGGATAGTATTTTATTTGGAGAGTCACCTATTACCTGGTGTACTCAGAAACAACCAACAGTGACGCTCTCATCATGTGAATCAGAATTCATGGCAGCTACTGGAGTAGCATGTCAAGCCTTATGGTTAAAACGATTACTTCATGAATTAACTAGTTGGGAAGAGAAAAGGATAACACTGAAGGTGGATAACATTTCAGCAATAGCACTCATCAGGAACCCAGTTTTTCATGGAAGAAGCAAGCACATCGACATTCGCTATCATTTCATTCGTGAATGCGTAGAGAATGGGCACATCAATGTGGAACACGTCAGTGGAGAACTACAAAGAGCAGATATTCTAACAAAGGCTCTACCAAGATTGAAGTTCGTGACTATGCGACAAATGCTCGGAGTTCAAGACTTAGGACGAAGCAACGATCAAGATTAAGGAGGAGAATGTGGTCAAGTAATCTCGACGCATTGCTTCATATGTATATATTATAACTCGAAGGACCAATAGTGTTAGTTAAATTAGTTAGTAACTGAAAGGTAGTTAGAAAGCGGTTACAAAAAACCAAGGGACACAATGGTTAGATTGTGCCGATTGGAAACATATATATATGTTTGTATGTACTCGATTTCAATGGTTAGAAATAATACTTATTCATCATTATACTTTGCAACTTATATTTCGACTAGAATTAGGACAACATTAACGTGGGTGTGTGGAATGTTAACGCAGCCCTTAACTCGAAAATGTTAAAGTTTAACTCACATCCACGTTAAGACACCGAATGCTCTAATGAAAGAATTATGATATTTTCAAAGTATTGAACATTTTTTCAATAAAAAATTAAATTAATAATTTTTACTTTGGTTTAAATAGTGAAATTAGTGTTAGGCTGCGTTTGATTTTTTTTTTTGCCTCTGAACAGGGTCTGAATGACCCAAATGTCTGAATCGGTCAGACATTTGGTCGTTCAGACCGTTTGTTTTTTTTTTCGTTCAGATGCAGTTAGATCTTAATGGTCAAGACTTGAGAAGGGTGTCTTAACGCGTCTGAATGACTCTTGTTGATACAGAATAACCACAAAAAAAAAAAAATCTAGTAAAAACATGAGTTTTTTTTTCCCATTCAGATGCGTTCAGATTCAAACATTTACGCCTCAGATTCAGATTCAGATGTGCGGTTCAGATTCAGATTCAGACCCTCTTAATAAACAAACACCACCTTAGAATAGTAGGACCTTTTTTAAAAGAAAGCTCAATTCAGGCGCCTAATTCAAATTTCAAAACAACACCATTGTCAAGGCAAACTTCTTGAAAACATGAAAGAGAACTTTCATCTGCATCTTTGGTTATTCTATCTTTATTTTCTTTCATCTTCATCTCACATTTTTTTACATCTTTGAGAAAGAATTATTTAAAAAAAAGTCAGACAGGTAACTTTAAAGATCCATTTTGATGTAACTGTAGAATCAATATAAAACACCTCTGTCTATTCCAAAATTACTATTTTTGTTTAAAAAAATCCATCGCTAAACTATAGGTTATACAAAAAAGATGTTCCAAATTTTTAAACTTTGGGTTAATATTCGATTGATTTGGTTAGTTTAGGTTTCAGTGAGGTTATTTTTGCTTTAATTTTTGTTTGTATTTTAGAGTTTATGTTTGTATGATTTTGTTATCGTAGGATCTACTAACAATTCATTATTTGTTTATAATGTTTGACTATGTCGAATCATGAAATGAATAGGCTCAAGAACTATCTCAATGTTAGCAAGTGCAAGGTAATTGAGTTTGTTTCAGTTGCTCTTGATAAGAAATTTTTGTCTATCTTTTATATTGGATTAGCTGCGACATTTTAGTAAAATCACTTATTTTTTTCTTCTTATAAATCAAATGAATTAATTAGCTTGTATTTATAGTTGTAGGGGTTTATGTATGGAATAAGGGATGTGATAATTGATTATTGTTATTTCACATTGGTATAAGAAGAAAAATTCAAGCCACATACCGATTCTATTGTAATGTAGCTGTTAAAATGTTAGGATGATTTTAAATTGGAGAATATTGAATGTTTCACAGTTGCATCTTTGTCCAAGCTATTCACTATTTCGATCTTTATTCTCTCTGCTGATTGCATTGCAACCTTTATGGAGAATGCACAATCAACATTTGTGAAGGATAAAAGCAGGTTCTTTATTGAGCCATAACTGTTTTTTTTTTATGTCCATGGCAAACCAAACACATATTAAGGACATGGTTTTATAAGAGTCACTTGCTCTTTGAAGACATAGGTAGAC
This sequence comes from Artemisia tridentata subsp. tridentata, assembly GCA_021014915.2. Classification (NCBI taxonomy): domain Eukaryota; kingdom Viridiplantae; phylum Streptophyta; class Magnoliopsida; order Asterales; family Asteraceae; genus Artemisia; species Artemisia tridentata. The sequence goes on from CP139503.1 coordinate 285,571,741, forward strand.
CAAGTGTTTGTGTTAGTATCATATCTTCTTCGAACAAGACAAAAACGTAAATGTGTTGGGTCAACTAATAAATGAAAACGGACAAGTTCTATACTTCTATATAGGATGAAACGCGTCAAGTCGGATTGGCTTGAAACACTTTGTATCATTTTTGTTTATAAATAAATGTTTTTTCAGTTTTGATTACACAATAAATTTATTATTAGTACTACAGTATATTTTATAAAATGGTGTAAGTAAAGAAATGGTTTAGGACTTTAGGAGGTTTATGCATTAGAATGACATTAATTGCAACGTACTGACCCATTTCATATTGTTTATATTATAAAATAAGTTTGATATGAAAGATTCAATCAGTATATCTGTAGGTCTTTGAGATGAAATAATACATTAATCATGTAAACGTACTCTAATGAGTGGTTGTTCCTCTGTTAAAGTCTTTAATCTTGATCACTGCCTATTAAATTTTCTTATGGCTCTACCTTTTCAGGTATTTCTGCAAACCTTTGTTCTGCATGTTCTTTAACTTAGCACATCAAAGAGAAAATAATTACATCGGACTCATTTAAATGGTTAACTGTGTTGTTGGTATCTTTTCACTTCATATCAAAATTGCTACATATACATGGCTCGGATAGTTCTGCCTCCTAAGGGGGGAGATGAGTAGCAACTGAAATTTGGAATACTCATTTGAGATTCGAAATGCTTTGGTATCTATTTATGCAATATAGTGGGATTAAGACATCAAGTTGTTTCAAGATATTAAGGGCCCGTTTGGTTGGGGTGTATGGGTATGAATCTATGACTTTGAAAGTCATTAATGTTGTTTGGTTGGTTATGGGGCCCACTACAATGGAATGAGGATATCCAAATGTGAACGTTTCCTCATATCTTATGTGTATGGGTGGTTTCATCATACCCTCCATTACCATTCCACCCTATACCAATACCCATACCTATTGTGATTCATATCAACAAACCAAACGCACCCTAACTTATATTAGAAAATGCTTTCTACAAATAAAAATAAGAAAAGAAGTGGTGCTACAGCCCAATCATGTTCACTTGGGGGAGTTTTGGTCATAATATTTTCGTTAAAGCTTTAAGATTAATGTGCTCATGCGTGGTATTTTGATGATTTGGACTTGATTTTTGGTTTGTATCATTTGTTTAGGTTTGTACATTGGTCTTTAAACATCGTGAAGGCATTTTCATCATTTAACTGCAAACTATATCAAGTTAAATTTGTTTTTATAAACATTTAAAATATACGATTATGAAACTGCCCCATAATCTGCCCGTGTATTGCACGGGTCTTTAGCTAGTTACAATACATTTACAAGATACAAGAGACTAGCTAATTAAATTCCCACAAAATTAAAACTAAATGCCAGGTTCCAAACAAGGAAACCATGTGTCCACAGGCATCAACTTTATCAATTGATAATAAGGAAAGATGAGGCCTAGGTGAGATGGGCAAAGTTCCTCACTTCCTCGTATACTCATTTCTGCCTATTGGAGAACGTGGAAAACTAGAAGGGGGGTTGAAAAGTTTTATGTCTTTTAAAAATTTATTTTGAAAACTTTTGTTTATTTTTAAAAACTTCGATTCGATATTATGTGACTTCAATTGTTAAACAATATGAGCAAGTATAGACAAATATAAATAAGTAATGTAAGTAAAGTAAAGTAAATGAAATGAAAGATAGGGATGGAAAGATCAAACCACAACACAAGGATTTATAGTGGTTCGGCTACAAGGACACCTTCCTTGCTCTACTCCACTCCCCGAGTCACCTACTCGAGAGTTCTCTTCACTATGTCAACAAACTCCCTTATGGCGGAGAAACCTTACACAACTTTAGCTTACACCGGCTTAACGACACAAAGCTAGTTGTCGAGTTCTAATCGTAGCTAGAACCAATCTCACGACTTGTACACAACTTCTACACAACTTAATCACGACTGCTTCACGACGACTTCACGACTTCTTCACGACTTCTTCACAACTTCTTCACGGCTTCTTCACGACTTCTTCTCCACGACTACTTCACAACTACTTCACAACTATTTCTACACTACTTCTTTACAACACAACTAGTTACTTACACTTAGATCTACTTATCACAACTATACAACACTTTACACAACTACAATGATGATATGAGTTAAGCTATAATACTTCTTCTCTAGTTGAAGGAGTATTCTTCTTTTGCACTTTGATGGTGGAAGCTTGGATCACTTGGAAACCAATGCTTAAGAGAATATGATCAAAGAGTTTTTAGAAAGGATTTACAAGATTTAAAACAGAAGGTTTGGGGTGCAAAAGGTGAGTAAAAATCCAGGGGAAGGCTGGTATTTATAGGCAGAAAAACTGGACAGCTGGGAGCTACTGGAGCGTGGCCGGCCCCCTTAATTTTAAGGGGGCCGCCTAGCATAATTAAGGGGGCCGCCCTCCCTAGCCGTTGCCCAGTTTTGTCTTTTTGTGGGGAAGGTTTTTCTGGAACATTTTTACTGATTTTGGTTGAAAATTTGAATTCATAAATTTATAATGAATTAAACCTTTTTATTTATTACCAAAAATGTTTTTCTAAAAGATATAAAATGTTTTTGACATTTTATAAAAAATCTAGTGTTTAAGAAAATGTTCCTTTGATCATATAATGCATTAAGCATTAGTTCATTCATACATTAAGTGATTTGAGTTGTAGAAATAGATATTTACAACTAAATACTTGTTTACGTCATAATTTTCTGATTAATGATTTTACATTTTGTGATTATCAAAACTTAGAGATATAAAAAAATATTAATAACGTGTTTAGGCATTATTTATATCAACAGAGAAAATATCATTAAAAGAAGGCCCAACAATGTCTTGATATGGCTATTTTGATAACTGCTCCAATATACCAATTACCAAGTGTGATGGTTGTATGTTTGTATCACTAGCCTCACGTGGGAGATTCGCCAAGACAAACTTGCTGTCAACCAATTCTGATAAGAGACCAAGCGCTGATTTCTGAGCAAGTGGTGATGTTACTTTAAATTGGGTGTTTGGGAAAAAGGTGGGGAATAAGGTCTTCAGGTGTGCTTCTTTTGGATGACACCAAAGGGGTAGTTTGACTATTAACACCCAGTACTCAATTTGAATTTTTACCCGTCTTGGGCTGGGAATCGGTCCAGTGGGAGCTAAAGGTGGTGTAGTAACTGGAGGTGATTGAGGTGGTATAGTAGGAGCTAAATTTAGTGTAGGCAATAAATTGGTAAGTAAAAGAAATCATAATTAGGCTGTTGAGGGCGGGCCATGGATCTGAAAGGAAAACATCCTCATCAAAGGTTACATGACGGAAAATGATGATTTTGTTGGTGGATAAGTCAAGGCATCGGTATCCGTGATAATGAGATGGATATCTGAGAAAAATACAAGGCATGGACCGTGGTTGTAACTTATAGTCAACATGTAAGTGGGGGTAGCAAAGACACAAACACACGAAGGTTGTGATAAATGCTTGAGGCAGTAATCCTTCTATAGAGATCCATACTAGGTCGTTTTCTAGATGAAAGTTGTTGTTCCAAGGGTTTAGGTTCTCAAAACACGAGATGAATGAGGGCATGGAAAAGGCAGTTTCAATGGTAGTATCCATGTCTAATTCAATAAGAACATGAAACTTGCCTAGATATTTGACTGTGGTGTTGGGTAGCCCGTTTTCGTTGCAAATTGTGGGGAGATTAGGTAGCATTTCAATAGTGACAAGTTCCCCAATAACTGAGTGTTAAAGTTCCAAAATAAGTTTGGGACAGGAATGAATGGTTATAAGGGGAGGTTTTGGTATGTTTGTATTGTAAGAAGTTTGGACACTGGCGTAAGAATTTAGCTGAAGATTTTTTACAAATTGTAACGGGGTGGTGGCAGGTTTCGGTTTGTGAGCAGGTGGTGGTGGTTTGTTTTTTTATGTTGGATGGTTTAGCGTGGCCATGTTGGTATCGAGCAATATTAATCTTAAGTCGATGTGTACCGAAGATAATCGTATTGAGTGATGTTTCGAGTGACTTTTAGTTTTGAACATTCAAGAACCTTACAAACCTAAATGTGTTTCTCAATTAACCGACATTTTCTTCGCCATGTATACATCACACACACTACCAATTTAATGAAAGGCTTCCACAATTCTGTTACCCTTCCTTCCCAGTGCTATATATGTTTGTAAAGATGAATGAACTCATGTTGTTCCGTTGCGTCGGTCCTTTTCTGCTCCTTCGATTCATCGTTGTCCAGCGTAGCCTCAACCTTTGTCTTCATGGACTTGATGATTGGTTGAGTGGGTGATGCGAGGGTTGCGAACCTTCACAAGGAAGTTTTACAATCCTCTAGGTAGTGTACTTCACCGTTATAGTGTAGTATACGTAAGTCCGGGGGATTGATTGTTCTCTAGGGGAATAGTCTCGCAATAGTTGTGGAAAGGTCGAAGTGTATGTCGAGATAGGTCTAGAGGTGAGGGACGATTCTTTTTGTACTTTTATATTTTAATAAAAGCAAGTAAAATATCTGGTTTTGAAAGAGTGGGCGGAATTAGTTGCTAGTCAACTAACCCAAAATTAATTATAAAACTAAAATTAATCTAAATAAACGGAAAAGGTAAATTGGTGACTTCTTATTATAGGGAAAAGCATGTTCACTTAGATTTAATTACTCCCTAGTTATCTCCTACCGATTTGTCGAATTGTCACGTCCTTGTTTTAATTGAAGCATTGTATTCCTTAATATTGGTCGTGGGGAGGTGCCGAAGTCCCCAACTCTATGAATATTAGTCTCCCCTAAAACCCTTAAAGTCTATTAAGTTTTCTAGGATCTACAAGCCGCAATTCATGCAATAAATACAACGAGTGTAACACCCCAACCTGACAAGGGTAGAGATGTCACAATGATGGTTCCATATCAGAACAAACACAAGCATATGACATAAATAATACAATAAGAATTCCAATAGTTACAAGAGAAAATCTGAAACTACAAGGTTACAAATGAGAAATACAATAATTACTAAGTCTGAATATAAGCTCTTCTAGTCATCTGATTCAAAATAGCTAATAAGGTCTTCTAAGTCCAAGGTACTCTCCACTCATACCTAGCTTCCAACTAAAACCTGCCGCAGGAAAAGAAATGCGGCTGAGCTTAAAAAGCCCAGTGAACAGATATAAAGGTAACAAGCAGTAATAATGGGATAGTGAAGTAAGTGAAATAATGCAAGGTATAACAAGAGTTAGGAAAGAATAAAAAAGTTATGCAGATATATCAAGAGTAAGAAATAGTTACAGTAGATAAGAGTAAAGGGAACAATAATCCCAACCCGAGCCCAAGTCAAATCAAGTCAAGTCAAGTATTAAGTCAAGTGTCAGGTCAAGTATGTATCCGGAGGGGTGACCTCGGGATACTAAGTACAAGGTTATAAGGTAAAGGAAACAGTAATCCACTACGAGCCCAAGTCAAGTCAAGAAATCAAGTAGCAAGGTATACGGAGGGGAGACCTCGGTACCAAGTACAATATGAGGGGATACCTCCAAGGGGTGGAGTCATGAGCTCCCAAGATGTGAAAGACGTGTATCACACACACCATCAGTCACCAAGTATAACAAGTAATATAAACAAGTCAAGTCAAGTCAAGTCAAATCTAGGATGCATCCATACGCCCCAGTAGGCCACAATGTCTTCCTCTACGTAACAAGTCAAGTATCAAGTCAGGGACGGGACAGGTCATCACTCTCCTGCCCTAGAGTCATGCCATCGGTGCATCAATGACATGGACATGAAACCCTCATGCCTAGTTATGGCTCGTAATCTCAAACTGTGGGTCAAGGGTCAAGTATCAAGTATCAAGTTCAAGTTCCAAGTTCAAGTTCAAGTTCCATATCAGTTGTTCAAGTCAAGTTTCCCATTTCAAGTGGTTCAAGTCGAGTTTCCAATTCAAGTGTATCAAGGTTCAAGACAAGAGATCATAGCAAAGGTTCAATTTAAAAGTTCATTTAAAAGAAATCCTTTAATAATGGTTTTAGTAAAAATGATCTTTCAAAATAGTTTCCACAACAATGGTCTTTCAAAACAGTTTTTCATAAAGATAGTCCTTACAAGTTATTTTCATAAAACTTTAGTAGAATTACATTTAAAAGTGGTATCGCATCGTTTTAAAATAGCTTTTCTCAAAACATTTTCATATATAATTAAGAAAGTTCCCACATCCAGTTTTAATATCAAGTAAATCTTCTAGGTGTCCAAGGATTTGAATATTCATGTCAAAGGTGATGAACGAAGTATGTCAAGTATCAAGGGAACATGGCAAGGTTCAAAACAAGAAATCAAGGCAAGGGTTCAAAGCAAGGTTCAAATCAAGTGGATCATATCAAAGGTTCACAATACAAGGGGAAACATAGCAATGGCTTGGGGAATCCTAATGAATCAAGATCAGAAGTCAAGAGAACGAAAACACCCTTACTGAGAAAGGGTAGAATATCTGTACCTTATACCGCAAGTGATAACACATCAAGAAGTATAAAGATCAGAAACAAACTCCACCTTCCGCGAATCTACACGAATACATTGTCGTCTTATTATTAATATCTTATTTAAATCAGATTTCTCGTTTTAGTCGGCTTTCTATTTTTAGCAGGTTTCCAAAATTAGTAAGATTCAAATTTTATAATTTAAGTTAAGTCATTAAATAAGTATTATTATGGAAATAGGGTTCATTTTAGCAAGTTATAATAGTTTAGGGTTAAATATGACAACTTTCCATATTTTAAGGTTTTAAATGCAAATATGTCAAAGATAAGGTCTAAAGTGCAAATATTACAAGTTATTCATTTTAATCCATAAGTTATCCATAATTACAATTCCAATCCTTTAACTTTACCAATTTTACAAGTTAAACCCTTTAGTTATATAAATTACAAATTAGACCTTATAATTAATTAAGTTACAAATTAATCCTTACTATATTCATAATTACACATTAAGCCTTCAATTATTCAAATTTACACATCACACCCCTTATATTAAATATTATACGAATCACCATTCAATTTCCAGAATTTACAAAACAAGTCCCTCCATTTTAATTATTTCCAATTCGATTTAGATAATTAACTAATTTACCAATTAAACCTTTTATTTACAAAATTAACATGTAATACCCCTATATTATAATTTTTACGAGTTACCCCTGGTCCAAAAAACATTACAAAAATATCCCACAAGTTTATAAAATTACAAAACATACCCTACACTTTTAATTTCCCAATCGGTAATAACAAAAATTTCATAAACACAAACCCTAAAATTTCCCAATCATTACCAATCATTCCATCATCATTAAAATACATTAATTACAACAAATCAAGTACCAAAAGTCCAAACCCTAATTTATTCGATCGTGTTCTATATTTTTAAACCTTTTCTTTTTCGACCCGGTTTGAACAAAAACTCACCAAGCGTGATCTAGGCTTCGATAAATTCAAGTAGAATTTTTCTAGTGTTATATGACATGTATAGGACCTGATAAAAATAGTCTTGGAGGCCACAAAATTTGTAAAATCCGATTCACCATTTATTTGGTTTTTAGGGTTTCGATTCGTATTTTAATTCAAACGACCTGAGTATCTTGCATGGATCATTATAGCCATTTTATACAGATCATATATGATGTAAATAGTGTTATAAAAATACCATATAGCCTTTAGAATGATCGGATGAGTGGTGTAAAATTCATACCTCTCGGTAAGGATAAAACACGAGCAAAAACTCAAAACCAACGAACCAAGCTTCAAGAATTCGAACCCCTATTTTTCTAGCCTTCCTTGTACTTGTAAGAACACAGGAAAATAGCCAAAAACATTGTAAAAATCTTGGAGGCCGGATGGGAGTTTTTTGTGTGTGTTTAGGGTTTAAAACTATATGACACCAAGAAAACTCCCACGATCATTCTAGCGACCCAATAGTCTTGGAACAATTTTTAACACCTTCTTTGATCTTGAAAGAACCCAGGAAAATTATGTAGTAGCCTCCCAAAAATCGTGTGATGTATGTGTGATTTTTGGTTTGATTTTTGGTATTTTAAGTAATAAATCAAAAGAACTAAATTAGGAAACAAATAACAAACCATGTGAAATGGGGTGGAGAGGCATGAATTTCGGTTCTAATGTGATTTAATGAGCTTGTAATTGATTTTCAAGGATTCCCTTAATTTTGTAGTGTTTACCTTGTATTTTATTGGTTTTATAAATTATTTAACAAGAATATAAATACATAATCGGTCCATATAAATTATTTTTGATGTGACAAGTATTTTTAGGACATTTAGAATATTAAAATGTTCAGGCAAAAATTATCATACTTCATATGTTGCTAATTTCCAAGAGTTTGTGATTTCTTTGATGTTTTATGTACTTATTAATTGAAATTCAAAGTTACAAGGGTATTTTGGTAATTTTGCACGTTTTAAAATTTTGGGTATTACAACGAGAAAAACCAATAGTGCACTCTACGGTTGCGTTTTCGAAGACGTTCAAGCTAGTTACATAAAAGAAATCAACCAGTTTTCTTAGCCTAACGCGAGGCAATCAATTAAGCAAGAGACGGCAAATCAATTATCAACAACTAGGTTTCATTAGATCTAAGCAAACACAAGTAAATCTAAGCTAGCATGTTAAAGAGAAGAGAAGATAAACAAATAGTCAAACAACACATAGACATATTGAATGATTAAACGGATAACTTATCTTCAATAAAACATGTGTTTTGGGGGTTGTAGAACCCTTACAAAAGCTGAGAAAATCGTCCACAATACCCTACTCCGAGATGTTACACCAATTAATGAAAACATGTGAAAGTATATATAGGATTACAACTGTGACGGCGTCACTTGCAAGTGTGACGCCGTCAGCTCGCCTCCAATTAGGGTTTCGTATTCTCCAAGTTGTCTTGTGACAGCGTCGCTTAGGACCTCTAACGCCGTCAAGTGTTGTCTGACGCCGTCCTTTAGTAAAACTTCTGGGTCGTCACTTGTTAACTTTGTACGAATTTTTGGTCTTCAATTACACCTGACGCCGTCAGGTCATAAAGTCTTCAAATTTGATTGAGGCGTCGCTTGTTAATTCTGAGCCAAGAATCCTCCATCATTTACATGTGACGGCGTCACGTTGTAATGTGTGACGCCGTCAGACCTCCTTATCTGACAGATTTCAAGACTTCGTCGTTTTCTTCACTTTTTCGTCGTTTCGAGCCTAAAACATGCCATTTTCCAGATTTCTCGTCCCAAGTACCTAAAATGCAAAAAGAAACGATTTAGGGCAATATTTGATCATATGTATATGATTTCGGCATTAAATGACCCCTTAAAAAGTTACCAAATAATTCCTCATCAGTGGGTATTTTCTCTCTCTTCATTGACTCGGAGAGAGAACCATCCATGTTTTAGTATAGCAGATCTTATGTAAGTATATTTAGAGATAAGAAACAAAAAAATCTATAACCTAGCTAAGCGGAAACCGAAACGCGGCCTTGATTTGACCGGGAGATCCACCAGTTATTTTATTCTTAAATCTATATGCTACGTAAAACAATCTTTTATATAATAAAAGAATTACATCATTTCGGAAGTATTTTACTAAAATAGTCTTACTGAGAAAAAATTAGGCCAATTAGGTTGTTTTATTTTACACGTGGCAAAATCAAGCATTCTTATTGGTAAATTGAAAGTCAAAATTAAAAAAGAATGGTCATACTTTGATAAAGTTATATAACATATGAAAACGGGAAAATAAAACACTCTCTACCTGTCATAGCACATAGATTACCATAGGCTTGGAAACGAATCAAACCTCCACCATTTTGGCGTAAGAACCTAAGATAAACTATCAAAGAGGTCTTTTAAAAGGGTTGTAACGTTAGGTGTAAGGGTAGGGAAAAGACGGTTTTGTTGGATAAAGGGAATGTTTACTGGTGGCAAGTCAATTATCTTGGTCAATTACATGTACAATGAGGCGTTGCTAAGCCAAGACTCGACTCGCTAACTACTAACTCCTTTTGTATTTTTTTGACACTTTCTTGACTAAAACAAAAATAAAAGACGGGATGGTAGTCCATATGTTTTTTATCTTTTCTTTTTCTCTTTTTTTCTTTTTTTCTTTTTAGCATTTTTTTTTTCGATTTTTTTCTTTTATTTTTCTTTTTTTTCCATGCACTCTTGCCCTACCATCCGAAATAATACATCATTACAAAGAGATTACTTGCAACCTCCCTACACTTGAACTTTTACATTAATGAAACTAACTAACGACCCGAATTAAAAAAATCAAAACACTTGGAGTACTTTAAACATTAACGTACATATGGGGTTAATAACATTGACATTCTTTCCCATTACTCCATAACAACTAGTACTTTACCCATGAGTTCCAATCGTCCCAAAACTGTATTTACATGATATGACTCGACTTAGCAACCATGTAACCAATTAGATAATTGACAAAGGGTTTAACACATATGTTGTAACAATAATGCACTAAAAATGAGTGCATACAAGGTAGGCTAAGGCGATTTGGGTGTACATTTAGGGTGGATTGTAAACAATGTTATTTATTAATATTTCGAAATCCACCGAAATATCACGAGAACCGCGAAAAGGATAGGCTCTGAGGGGTGTACTAGGGGTATCGTGTACTAAAGATGAGTACATCGCAAAGGTGTGGGAAAAATTACTTGACCAATGTAGCCAATGTAATTGTAAAACATGTTTAAAACAAGGGTTATCCTAATGCCTCTTATCATTTAGTAAATCCTAACTACACGAATGTAGTCTCACTAGCGATCTCGGGATGCATCACAAACGCAAGTTCTAGAATCTATATACTACCGGTACACTTATAAGCATTAAAAGTGAATGCTTTTTCCTACCAATCGAAAGGCGAACCTCACATTTTTGGGGTGTAAATTTTTGAGTGGTAGGGTTTTTGTGCTAGCTATATAATTCATATCTATGAGACGCTTATTAAAACTAAAGTTTCACTCCTATATGTTGTAAAAAAATTTAAATTTGATGCTAAAATTGCCCTAACAAGTATCTCTTTTAGTTTATTACACATTTACTATAAAACAAAACAAATATCAAACGAAGTTATAGTTTCTAAAGTATCCCATTTTACCCTCCCTACAATTAAATTGAACATTGTCCCGAATGTTCTTAAAAGTATCAAAGTTATGATAAAGGGAAAAATAAAATAGATGAAAGAAACTAGTACTCCCCTGATTTGCTGGCATGAGCGACTTGAAATATGGTTAAATCCTCCTCCAAGAAAATAAATGCAATAAGTGCTCATCATACTTCATCTTTTATCTTCTTGTCCAATATAACCTGTAATTCACTAAGAAAACAAACACGAAACCTCGCATAAAGTCGGCGGTAAATACTATATATAAAAAAACTAAAATCCTCTAAAGCGAATAAGATATAATGCTTGCAAAATAAATGTTTTACAGATTCATGAAAATTTAAAATTCTGAAAATTTTCAAAAATTATGTTCCAGCAGAAAAACAAAATCCTGGAAAACTGTACTGCTACAGTGCATGACGCCGTGGGGTTGAAAACCTGACGCTGTCAGGGTAGACCTGACAGTATTTTTGCATTTTGTTTCTGAAAAATTTCTGGAAAAATCTAATAATTAAAACCTGGAAAACTGCAGAACATTCATTGTGACTTGATACAAGCATTTGACTCAAACAAACACATAAATATATGCTTATCATTTATTGTTAACTTTCATGTTTGAATTTGTTCTTTTAAACAAATATGATCTTCCCTACACTTATCTTTTTGTAAAATACCTTTATATGCAATTAAGACGAGGTTAAAAACAAAATAAAGCATTTTCACAATTTATTCGAAACATGAATGATAAACAATTATGATGGAGCATATATATGAAATCAAACAAAATAAAAACAAACAAACAAACAAACAATAAAACATGGGTTGCCTCCCAAGAAGCGCTTTTCTTTATTTACGAGTCTTGTAGCTAGACTCAAAGTCATGGCCTATCTTGTATCATCTATGCTCACATAACCAAGCGTGAGCCACCTAATTGTTGCCTCATCTTTCTTATATTCATCATTCAACTCTAAACATCCATGATAATATCTCTTATTTTTCTCATGTGGATATTTAAGTCCACTCCTTTTATCATTCTCGCTCAAAATCTCAAGTGGAGCAAATTTATTACATGCCTCAATTGTAAAATCCTTAAACCTAAGGTGCGAACGGGGCATTTGATAGACAAAATCCTCATCTCCATCCGAGAACGTGATTAACCCATCCATAAGTTTCTCATCTAACTTAGTTAGCCTCTTAAAGGGTTTTCCAAATATGACTTGGGTCAACTTGTCGTCAATAAATTCTCCTAAGTTCTCCATGACCATAAAATCTACCAAGTAAACAAAACTTCCGACGAAAACATGCAATGGTTCAACCCTAGCCACAAGATTATCTCCTAGATATTCTAACTCATTTACCATGATTTTATTATAATTAACACGAGAGATTATATTCATTGGCAAAGATGAGTTAAGGTAAGCATCAAAACTCCTATATCCGATTTTACAAGGAAATTGCATATTGAAAAGACTATCTTTCTCAATCCTTGTCCTAGGGTCAACATATTTAAGTGGATACACTTCATCCTCTTTTCTTATCTCATCAATGACTTCTCCGTCAACTAAATCCTAATCAGAATCCGAAAAATAAAAAGGGCTATCTCTATAATCGTTTTCATTATCCGAATCGTCAATTTCGAAATTATTACCAAAGTGATGGTCGGGTGAAAGGTTGGGTGGATTCGCGTCCTCCATAATGGGGGCCGGAACAGGTAGCTGAAAATTTCTACGATGAAATACACGAATAACAGACATATTTGATAAAAAAAAAAATTTACGAACAAACGCACAAAGAAAAAGATAGACTACAAGAAAGCTAATAAAAAGAAAAAAAAATCTCACTTGATAGGAATCTCGTGAGTATACCTAAACGAAATAGAAATCGAACCTAAACTATTAACTATTGCCTGGCAATGGCGCCAAAAACTTGATGCGAGGGATGCGAACCTTCACATGGAAGTTTTACAATCCTCTAGGCATTGTACCCAACCGTTGTAGTGTAGTATAGTATAGTAAGTCCGGGGGGTTGATCGTTCTCTAGGGGAATAGTCTCACAATAGTTGTGGAAAGGTCGAAGTGTATGTCGAGATAGGTCTAGAGGTGAGGGATAATTCTTTTTGTATTTTTAAATTTTTATAAAAGCAAGTAAAATCTCAGGTTTTGAAAGAGTGGGAAGAATTAGTTGCTAGTCAACTAACCCAAAACTAATTATAAAACTAAAATTAATCTAAATAAACGGAAAAAGTAAATTGGTGGCTTCTTATGATAGGGAAAGCGTGTTCACTTAGATTTAATTACTCCCTAGTTATCTCCTACTGATTTGTCGAATTGTCACGTCTTTGTTTTAATTGAAGCGTTGTATTCTTTAATATTGGTCGTAGGGAGGTGCCAAAGTCCCCTACTCTATGAATCTTAGTCTCCCCTAAAACCATAAAAGTTTATTAAGTTTTCTAGGATCTACAAGCCGCAATTAATGCAATAAATACAACGAGAAAAATCAATTATTAACAACTAGGTTTCATTAGATCTAAGCAAACACAAATAAATCTAAGCTAGCATGTTAAAGAGAAGAGAAGATAAACAAATAATCAAACAACACATAGACATACTGAATGATTAAACGGATAACTTATCTTCAATAAAACATGTGTTTTGGGGGCTGTAGAAACCTTACAAAAGCTGAGAAAATCGTCTACAAAACCCTACTCCAAGATGTTACACCAATTAAAGAAAACATGTGAAAGTATATATAGGATTACAACTGTGACGGCGTTACTTGCAAAGTGTGACGCCGTCAGCTCGCCTCCAATTAGGGTTTCGTATTCTCCAAGTTGTCTTGTGACGGCGTCGCTTAGGACCTCTGACGCCGTCTTGTGACGCCGTAAAGTCTTCAAATTTGACTGAGGCGTCGCTTGTTAATTCTGAGCCAAGAATCCTCCATCATTTGCAAGTGACGGCGTCACGTTGTAATGTGTGACGCCGTCAGACCTCCTTATCTGACAGATTTCAGGACTTCGTCATTTTCTTCACTTTTTTGTCGTTTCGAGCCTAAAACATGCCATTTTCCATATTTCTCGTCCCAAGTACCTATAATGCAAAAAGAAACGATTTATGGCAATATTTGATCATATAAATATGATTTCGGCCTTAAATAACCGCTTAAAAAGGTACCAAATAATTCCTCATCAGTGGGTATTTTCTCTCTCTTCATTGACTCGGAGAGAGAACCATCCATGTTTTAGTATAGCAGATCTTATGTAAGTATATTTAGAGATAAGAAACAAAAAAAAATCTATAACCTAGCTAAGCGGAAACGGAAACGCGGCCTTGATTTGACCGGGAGATCCACCCGTTATTTTATTCTTAAATCTATATGCTACGTAAAACAATCTTTTATATAATAAAAGAATTACATCATTTCGGAAGTATTTTGCTAAAACAGTCTTATTGAGAAAAAATTAGGCCAATGAGGTTGTTTTATTTTGACACGTGGCAAAATCAAGCATTCTTATTGGTAAATTTGAAGTCAAAATTAAAAAAGAATGGTCAGACTTTTATAAATTTTGTGGAGAAAAAAAACATAAAAGTATAGGTGTCAAATTTGTGAAAGCAAAAACTAAAAAAAAATGAGGTAATTTATATAACACATTAAACGGAAATAAACATTATTTGAGCTTTTATATTTCTCTGTAATTGTTGATGAATTCTTGCTTCTCAGCAATGCTCCTCAACAATTCTTCTCTTGTTTCCCTTAAATGGTTTGTAACACGCATATCTGTTTCAGTGGTCATTAGAAGCATATGTAAACCCTAACTGTTAATGGGCTGGTCGAGTGGCAACAAATGCACCCTCATCTTTTCTGGATCACGGCTACGCATTTTCTCAAGATACCATGTCAACTCGGTCAGAAAATTGTTCGCCAGTGTGACCTCCGCTGCAAGTTCTCTCCGTAGTCGTCTAAGGATCACTCGTCGCACCTCGTTTGGTTCGTTAGCCATAGTTTGTGAAAGTTAGGAGAATCTAAAAATAAGTTGTGTATGTGAGAGTAGTGTTTTTTGAAAATGAATATGTAGTGTATTGATGCGTGCGTATATCGTTGTAGAATATATTATATTATCAAGTTTTAAATTTATATTTAGCTGACTTATCCTATAACACACACTAACGAGCAGTGTACCCGATCAATGTATCTACTTGGTAAGTAGAGTGTCGAACACTAAGAGTAGAACGTTAACACCTAGATATCTATTAGTATTTTAATCATAAGTTATTTCTAATGCTTTAATCTAACGCAAGGGGGTTTTCAGCCTGAGCAACTGGCACGATTGTGTAGATTAAGTAAACAGTAAATAAAACTAGAGAATGAATAAGCGAATGGCCAACACATACACAGATAGAAAACAGACACATGTAAGAGGTCAAACCGGTAGTAGAAAAACTTGTCACACGTTTAATTGCTTAGCTGTATAAGATGAGTGCTAAAATATATTCTCTCTCCGTGGAGTCTTAGTTACAGGCGTGTAAACACTTAATGATTACTAGGTTTATGTATTATTTATCCCTTTGACAAGCTTACATTAACTATGCAAATGATGTTAATGATGTAATTGCACGAACCTACGTTGACAAGGGGCGATAAATCCTAATATGTAATCAAAGCACATGCATAAAGAAACCAAATAAACATCAAATGCTCTTTATAACAGCTGGAAACTATTAAGTCCGATCAAATAGTGAAAAAGACACTAACTCAATCATTAACAGATTGCTAATACAAATAAACGAGTTTTCCTATGAATTAAAGTACTAGCAGGACATTCTTACTGCTCTGAATTCTTCTTTTAGGTTGTGTCTTGTGCTGTCAATTCGTCTATATTCTTCTCCTTTGTGTTTTTTGTGTCACCGAATGTGGCTGTCGAATGGGGTATTTATACTTTCTGTCAACAGGGTCGATACGGCGTATCAACTAAGTTGATACGGCGTATCTAGGTAACTTCGCGTGGGGTCCAAGATTATAATATTCAGGAATATTCGTACACCGCCATAAGATACGGCGTACCTTCAGTCTTCATGCGGCGCATGTTCTTCAGTATCTTGGATTATCTTGGTGAAGTCTTGAGATTGATACGCCGCATATCTGGAATGTCATACGACGTATCTGGAGTAAAACAAGTCAGATCTTCTCGTTGACCAAGTTTTCATATACGGTGTATGAGATAAATTCATACGGCGCATGCTTCAAAGTCAGGCTATGGTCTTCATATTCGTATAAGTCTTTATGTACGGCGTATCTATCTAGAATGATACGGCATATCTTCTTTCAGTTTAGTAGACTTTTTCAACTTGATCCATTTTGCTCCATTTTAAGTCCAAAATTGCTAACTTTCACCAAATGCTTGTTTATAACTGAGAATTACAAAAGTAAACGATTAAGTATCGATTCTCATATAAAATAACATAAAACAAGTGAATAACATAGGATAAATGATGCCAATAAAATGTACTTATTTCAGTATTTGATATATATATAGATATTGGTTCATGAGAAAAGTCTATTTTGGTAGAAAAGTGAGAAAAGTGTACAAATCACCCCTCCCATTCCCCCTCCTTTTTCCCTCCTAAGTTCGGGGGCCTGTTGGTCACTTTTTTAATTTTCCAAGGGCTTTGTTTGTGTTTCATTTAATTTTGTGTAATTTTATCCATTGAGTTATTTGACTGCATTCAACGTACATGAATATAAAAGATGTTATACATTTTTGGAAGCTTTCACCCCATTCTATCGGTTAGTTTTTGCTCATTTTTTTTGTCTACTCATTTATCACATATTACAGTACAAATTAAGAACAAATGATTTGAAATTCATACAGACAAGCACACAAACAAATTTGATTATCTCATAATATTCAGATTAAACAAGGAGCCACCATGCTCAGGCTAAAATCCCACAATTTCTTTGCCAATTCAGAATCTCTCAATAATCGTTTCATCGTCATGAACCTCAAATTCTGCAGCCCCCACCACAAGCAGTAACAGTACACAAATTTTGTAGAAAAAACAATGCCAGACGATAGAGCTTAGTTGAAAATCCCAAAATTAAATGGTTGTCTATCACCATCTAGAGAGCACCCTCGTCTAAAACTGCGGTACTGTTACTGATCCAGTTACTATAACCCGACATGTACTCATTTCCACAATCAAGTGATTACTCTTTCTACAAGTTTTCTTTAGGCATGTACCTTTGTGCTCCACGGACAGAAAATACCAGAATGCCTCAACTATCTATAGATGATGTAATAGCAAATAACTAAGATAAGTATAGCTCCAGTAAATTAGTAAATAGGAAACGATTAGAAGAGGCAATTTCAACCCATTTACTTATAATTGGGTCAACTTTGATCATGTTTTATCTCAAACAGTCAAAATGAAATATTTTAACGAACGGGTTAAATGTGCTGAAAAGGTAATGAGTTAAAAGTCGCCCAAAGTTCAACTGTAATGTAGACAACCTCCTTATTCGTTTTATTCAAAGAATTAAATGCTTTTTAGTAATTATAACTGATACGTTCAACATTTATAAAAAAAAATTAAAGGTGTTATTGGGTTAGGCGTCAACCCGACTCAATTTGACTCGATTGGCTGGTTTTAACCTGAACCTATTTGTTACCTCTAGTAAAGCAAGATCTGTTGAAAGCTCATTAATGAAATCATGGAGAATAATACCTCAGAATGTTTTGGACGATGTTCTCTTGATAGAAAGTGTTCAAGGTTGGCCCGAACCATTTGGCCAAGTACCAAAATTACTTGTTTCAACCCGAACCCATTTGATCCGTTACTCAACTTGCATGAACAGTCATTAAAATCATGTACCTAGCAAACCATTGCAAGGAGCTTGTTAGCTTCACCACATGCAGAAGCCATCCGATCCATCACACTACATGGGGCTTCAACAACTGAGTTTCCTACTTTTAGAACAATGTATATAACATCTGAAATAAAGCTTCCACTTTAGTAGTCTTAAGTAGACATGTTTGATCATTTATACCTTTTTATAGAGCAAAGAAAGCTCCCTTGAACTGATATTTAAGCCTGTGAAACGAAGATAAAACTTTAAAATCCGAATAATTAGCTTTATATAGGTGCATAGTTCTGTACATATGATAATTACCATGAGCAGTAGCAATCGATGCTAGCAACCTCCACTGAAGCAGAAGATACACCTTTGCCTTTTGGAACAGCTGAAGAAACCTGCATATTTTTAACATTCAATGGATCCAAGTTTCCACAAGTTATTATAAAAGACTACAACCTTTTTTGCCATTTTCGGATAGTCAACTAGATATACTCCAACTTCTTTCACCTTAAACACATACTTGACAAGTGGATTTTGCAAAATCAAACATGAAAAACGAGCATCAAACATTGTATAAAACCTCAAACAAATTCTTTTTTTATGGTTAAGCTGTGTAAACTAATAGCATACCTGTTGGTAAGAAACTTTGTATCCAATAATCGTGAGATGTGTTAGAAAATTACCTACTCCATGCATGACATCTGATGATAAGAAAATATATAACTTTTGTTTTACCATTTTGACCTGTTCTACCGCTTTTTTACCTATTTGACCCGTTATTTCCCTATAAAGCTACAACTTCTAAAACAAAATTTTAAACATACAAGGTATATTGATGACTAGCCTAGGACATAGTACCACATAGCACAATTTAATATCAAAGTGATACTAATACAGATGAGACGAAAGTAGGCTTTGAAGGGCTCACAGGCTCACATCATAAGCTATTACTGACTACTTACAAATACATATGGATAGACCTCCAAATAAGACCCCGTGGTAAACTCAGTGTCCTTGGGCCAAAATAAATAAGAATCCTATTTGATACAGATACTGACTGGTAATTGGAGAGCTAGGTGTAAGTTGTAACTGAATTTCCCAATTTAGCCTAAGCAGAGCAAGATTTCAAGCATACAGCAGCAATAACTATTCAGATCCTAACCATACAGTTTTGTCTTCACTAGGTAACTTTTTCAAGGGAGCACCAACTAGATAAACAGCACCACTATGCATAACTTGATACAAAGAAAATAAGGTGCACCACTATGCATAACGATGCACTAATTATACTCATTGATGCACTAATTATGCTAGTATAAGAAAAGTACCATGACTTAATGGTGATACCGCACTCTGCTTCATCAGCACGAGTGTCGGTCATTCGCACATCACCAGCAGTTTCTTGTGCAATAATACCGGCCGCAGCCACAAGAGAGTCAGTCAAGGTTGATTTTCCTGTAAAAAGAGAAAGGTGTCAATTAGAAGTAGCAATTGAAATAGATAAAACTTGATGATAATGTAAGAAGACAATTGTAATGTACACGTAAGTAATAAAGTATGGACAAAAAAACAGCATGCAAAGTTGTTGATTTAATATGTATTGCAAACGCAATCCCAAACACACTTAAAATAAATACACTGCCTATATTAACACATCTACAAATGGATGCACTAAACATACACGTGGATGCACTAAACATAAACACACTGATGCACTAAACAGATACGCAGTGTGACTTTGAAAGGATGGATTCATTTCAGACTTTTATGGAGCCTACCCACACCAACATAACTATCACATAATGAAATGAAATAACAAGATAAAAGATCAGGACTTGCCTGTTGAACATCCAATCCTCTGGCCCAAACATCAGTGGTAATCAGAACACGGGTAACACCAGATCTGAATTCTTCCATTATAGCATCTCTTTCCTTCTGAGGCATGTCTCCGTGCATTGCTGATACAGTAAAGTTATTCTCATGCATCTTCTCAGTTAACCAATCCACCTACACCGATATAAAACACGATACAGTCAAAACACAAGTCCAATTTGACTAAGGTAATTGTTACTCTTAACTAATTACAGCCAAACTCCACAAGCAAACCACAAAAAAGTAAATAAAAATATATTATAATACTAAGTAACAAACTAACAATACAGAATAAGGTGGAACCTTATGATGCTCATTCCCTTCAGCCCTGGTCTGGAATAGTGATAGATCATATGACTTAAGCTCCAGCTGAGACTTTAGGTCATTATGCTTTTTCTCAAGTGGAAGGAGCTCACTGATCTGCAGTTACAAATGCATAGCAAACACACTTTTTAATTGATAGACGAGATATTAGACAAGATTTTAAAGCAAAGTGGCTTTTGAAGGTAAACCTTGGCTTCGATATCTGATAGCCGCTTCTGATGTACAGATAATTCTGATTCAGCCTCTCCCAAAGCATGCAGTTGCCTTAGTAGATCACCACCACCCCTGTGCATCAACAAGTTTTAATTTAGATTATCGGAAAAGAAAAAGCTTTTTTCTATTATCAATCCTGATAATACATCATGTTATGCAGAAGATATGACACATAAAGCCATGCAAAGATATAAGAAATTGAGAGAACTTGTGCAGTCTTGCTTACTTGCGAGCATCACCAGTCAGGAGTCCACTAGGTTGGAATATGTCACCTTCCAATGTCACACTTGGGGTTTTAACATTACGATCGAAAACAACCTGTGAAACATACACGGAAAAAAGCAAACTATTTTATTTTGGAACTAAACATACACGTGGATGCGCTAAACATAAACATGGATGCGCTAAACATACACGTAGATGCGCTAAACATAAACATGCTGATGCACTAAAATATTCAAGTGTATCATCACTATCACTATAATAGTATGTGCAGAAACCTAGAAGGGAGAACAACTAAACAGATACAACAAAACAATATGCATAACAGCAGCAGGTTGAGCATAAGATCATACAGATATTCCCTGTCTACGAGTGATCGAATCTCTTAGGCTAATACCTATTCCTAACAGATGCAACTCCTAACAGCCCCAAATTACAAAAGAATTACACTCACTTCAGTATGTACAAGAAATCAGATTTACACTCACTTCAGTATCCAGCCCTGTCCCATGCGTCTTTTGGCCCGCAGAATTAAGAATGCTTAATAACTCAAATTCCGCAGGAGCACAAAAATAATACTTAATAAATGAAGCAATTTGCAATAGAGACAAGAGATTAGTACATTGCTGTATAACTATCTCGTGATTTTGCTTAGATGTGTACTTATGAACAATGATTAAACGAGAATTGAGAAATTTACATAATGTTAATGAACGAGAATTGAGAGTTTATTTTCAGAAATGGCTGCAGGTGGCTCTTATTTGGTTCTCGATGTGTAAAATGTGGTTATATTCACTTCCCATTTCTTGGTCTTGAAACACGTGAAAGAACTAGTTCTATGCGTTCTTACGTTATATGTGACAAGAATGGAAGCCATAACCTTTGCTATACAATGTAGTCTTATGCCTTTTTAGACCATGCTCGACTGAATGCCATATGTCCAGCTACATTCTTATTGAGATATTTTCCAAACTTTGGGTTATATGAAGAATATATGAGCTGCAATTTTCCTTTCTCATAAGCACATTGCAATCTTAATTAGTATTACCTAATTCATTGTATATATTAGACCATGTTATATGTATGCATGCTTTGCATATTTAGTAGTTTAAACACAATTCATGGCAGTAGTCTCAACTCTTAAGGGCACACACTCGCACACTTAAAACCTGTGACCTTTAGCTTAAACTGATGGAACTATATATCCTTTTTGCCAAACAAGTCGATTTAAACCAGAAGAAACCTACTGAGTACTGATAGAAGTATTCCACTAGTAAATCGACCTAGTTAGCTCACTGTGCGTGCTTTCACCTAAAACATGCAACAATCATGTATCTATCAAGATTTGTCAAACAATTGAAACTTCACTCGACCAATAACAATTTAGCTATATAATACTACAAGCATATGTAAAAGATCAGATCACACAGTCACGTGTCTATCACGTGCTTACTACATCACTCGATCAGTAACAAACTAGATCAAATAAAATCAAATCAGATCATTAACATAAAGTTTTTATTTATTTTATACCTGCAGCACCGGTAACAAGGACGCGAACTGGATCCTTAGCCATTACTGCAATGGAGATGATATTTATGAAAAAGAACCTTGATTACAAATGGAGGCACTAAACATACACGTGGATGCACTAAACACACACGTGGATGCACTAAACATAAACATGCTGATGCACTAAAAATATTCAAGTGTATCATCACTAAACTTTAACATGTTGATGCTTCTTCAAGTAGCATTTAATAAGTTGTTTAGTGCATCCAAGTGCATTAATCAAACAAACATATGCCAAACATGTCACGCGATGCTCTAATAATACACAATAGATGCATCAATCAATCTCGCGATGCTCTAATCTAACAAAAATATGCTATTAATTAAATTCCGACACTTATTCAGACAAATAAATACTATAACATACTATTTACACAGATGCACTAAAATGTAATTTTATACATACTAATTTCTTAAATGTCATTCCATTCCACAATAAAACTAATTATTTTATAATTTTCACAATGATGCACTAAAATAACATAAAAATTAAAAACATCTGTAATTAAAAATCTGTAGTTATTTTTATAATTCTCGCAATGTCATTCCTTCATTCTAGTTGCTGAAATTGATAATTATACACAACTATAACATGTTTAAATCAAAAAAATGATCAATATACAGAATTATGGCACTTACGATTTTGAAACTCGTTTCTCGTCTTTAATCTGATGATCGTCTTTAATATGATGGTATGATGTTGTGGTGGAGGTATGGTGTTGATCTCGTTGTGGTGTGGTGGTTTTTGGCGGCGGTGCGGTGGTTGTATGGTGGTGGCGATGGAGACGGTGAGATGGTGTGTGGTGGTGTTCTGAAATAATATATCGTGTGCTTTTTATCTGATAAAATGATCTTCCCCCTGATGAACTCAAATAAGTACATTTTATTACCATCATTTATCCTATTTATTTGACTTGTTTTATTATATTATATATGAGAATTGATACGTTAACGTTTACTTTTGTAATTCTCAGGTCAAAACAAGTATTATGTGAAACTTGGCGATTTTGGACTAATTATGGAGCATAACAAGCAAGATATTAAGAGTCTACTGAAATGTACAAGATCAAGATCATTCTGCTCCAGATACGCCGCATCCTACTTCTAACATACGGCGCTTCACTATCAAGATTTCACAAGTTATAATCCAAAACGGCAAAGGACATGCGCCGCATAGATAAATGGAGTTACGCCGCATCTTAAGGCGGTGTACGAATATTCCTGAATATATTAATCTTGGACCCCACGCGAAGTTAAGTCAATGCGCCGCATCTACTTATTCTATGCGCCGCATCTAACCCTCAGACAGAAACTATAAATACCCCAAGGCCAGACGAATTTCGAGAGCCTAGTTTAAAAAGAAGACCGAAGACCACAAAACCCTAAGGCCGAATTCAGACGTGTTAGCAGCACAAGACACACCCTAAACGAAGATACAAGAGCTGTAAGAAGGTCCTGCATGTATTCAATTCATTAAGTAGTTTTGTTTTATTGTATTAGTACACTTTAATTCATCAGGATTGATGGGCCGATTCCATGTGACTCCGGAAAATCATGGGCACCCCTTAAAATTGCTTTCCCATTAATTAAAGTTTATATGTTGATGTCTTTGGTGACTTTTATTAGTGCATTGATAACCTCTGTGTCTAGCTGAGCATTGCTTGGGTCGCCATGCCCCTTCCTCGCCTATTTATTCTATCGTTTCTAGGATAGTGGGATAGACATAAGTGATCATTAAGGGTTTACTCGTCGATAAGATTAGAGCCAACGAGAAAGGTTTAACTCTCGATGCGTCGCATCGAACTATACACTTCATATAAAACTAGCAATAAAACAAGTGACAAGCTACTTAATTATCAGGACAGGCCTTCTTATTGTCTCAAGTATCTATCTGTGTACGTGTGTGCTAATTGCTGATTCGTGCTTATTAGTTTAGTTTATTATATTTAATCATAACCAAACCGTGCCAGTCTCTCAGGCTGAACCCCCTTGCGTTAGATTAGGTTGTATAGCTAACTTAAGATATTAAAATACTGATTAGAATAACTAGATAATACATTTCACTCTTAGTGATCGACACTCTACTTACCATTATATTCATACTGACCGGGTACACTACTCGTTAAAGTGTGTGTTATTGATAAGTCGGCTAAATATAAATTTAAAACTTGAATACTGCTAAAACCACAAAGACATCACGCGTGCACCAAGTCTTTGGAGCCGCTGCCGTGGATATAAAAGAATTAGAGCAATACACACGCACACATCACCCCCCCCCCTTTTTTTGTTATTTTTTTCATTTTTTACCTCAAAGTTTAAAATGTTTCAAATTCTACCCTATAACTTTTTTTCTCACTTTTCTATCTAATTATACTTTTCCCTCGAACCGGACCCTATATACATATATATATATATATATATATATATGTATGTATATATATATATATGTATATATATATATATATATGTATATGTATATATATATATATATATATATATATATATATATATATATATATATATATATATATACAGGACCCTATATACATATATATACATATATATACATATATATATATATATATATATATATATATATATATATATATATATATATTATATATATATATATACAGGACCCTATATACATATATATACATATATATACATATATATATATATATATATATATATATATATATATATATATATACATACATATATATTTTTTTACTTCATTATATTTTTTTTTTTACTTCATTACGGTTACTGCATCACGATGCAGTATAATTTTTTACTGCATCACGGTTACTGCATCACGATGCAGTAAAAATTTTGGCGGGAAAAAAAAAATTTTTTTTGCCCAAAAAAAAAAATTTTTTTTGTCGGGAAAATTTTTTTTTTCCCGCCAAAATTTTTACTGCATCACGATGCAGTAAAAATTTTGGCGGAATGATGATGTGGCAAAGTGACACATGTCACTCCCACAATCCTTCCCACCCTTCTCATTTTAAGACCCCTTCTCATAATATCCCATCTCTATGTATATATATATATATATATATATATATATATACATATATATATACATATATATATATATATATACATATATATGTATATATATATATATATATATGTGTGTATACATATATATATATATACATATATGTATATCTATATATGTGTATATATATATATATATATGTATATATATATATATATATATGTATATATGTATATATATATGTATATATGTATATATATATATATATATATATATATATATATCTATATATATATATTTATATAAGGAACATTAATCGCAAGATCATTGCTTAAAGTACAAAGATTAAAGACCTTGAAGAATCAAAGACTACGAGCTAGGAAATTAAATTCATGTTATTGAATGCTAGAATTCAAATTGTAACCCCGAGTATCTATTTAGCATTTAAGTAGCTCGTAGGCCTATTAGTTTTAGTTTAGTTATCGTAATAATAGTTTAGTCATAGTAGTATTTGTGGAGTTGGGTCGGGTCTTTACCTACTGTCAGCTCACTCCACAGCCCATGGTTGCACCATGTCAATTGTATATATACCCTTCTCCATCTAATGGAGAGGGTTGGTTGTTCATTTAATAAAACACACACTACAAGTGTTTCTCTCACTAGAACTTCCCCTCTCTACTCTCCCTCTCTCTAAAATGGCTAACATAATCTTCCATAACCCACGACCTCCCGAATTCCGCATAATCAATATATGAACACGATCCTACAATTGGTACCAGAGCCAAGGTTGCTTTATTCGATTGATTTATGTGGATTCGTATGCTTGTTGAAGCTATTTTTTACTTGTTTGGTTATTTGTGTGGATTCGTATACTTGTTGAAGCTGTTTTTTACTTGTTTGGTTAGCTGTCGGATTTTTAAAGCTGTTTTATTCGTATGCTTTATTCGACAGATTTGAAGCTGTTTTTATTGTGGTAAATAGTGTCTACAAATCTGGGTTTGAACATGTGTTCTTGGTTGCGTTTTGATGAAAGAAAAAAACCAGATCCGGTTTTTATGGTAAAGTACGAAAATGATAGGCGACTGCGTTTTGACTGGTCAACTGCATTTTTTTGTTGCGTTTTGACTGGTCAACTGCATTTTGTGGTTGCATTTTGCCTGATTTATCCATTGCGTTTTGATGGCAAGAAGACATTTTTTATGATTTTTATGAAAAGAAATGCTGTCAAAATTTTATGAGTCAATTGCGTTTTGTCTAAAGTTATTGAGGTTTGTCTCGTTGCGGTTTGTCTAGGTAACAAATCTTGCGATTTTTCCATAGAAGAAGAAAGATGTAGATGAAGACTGATTAATTGACCACAACCAAATACCACTGACTCATTGACCTCAGTCTATAACATCATCGGTCCATGTAAAGATAAACAAAAAGCATGTACGAAACAGAACCTGTTCAACAGACTCGAACCATAACCAAAACCAACATCAGCCCCTATATCTAGACTCAACCATTAAACCCTCACGTCACTCCACATCTCTCATCTAAATCTACACTACAATACGGAAACAAGAATGATCTCAGTCATATTTTTCGTGTGTCAATAAATATTTTCAAACTTCAAAGTTCAATAAACACGAAAGATAACTCATCACTGATCATTTTTTTTGAAGGCTTCACTTCATTCACTATTCGAAACTTTTGATAAAATTGGTAACAACTATGTTACTAGCTTTTCTTGTTTCGTCCATAAGAACTCAAATGAAATGAAGATCTTAGTTTATTGTTCCCTGGTGTTCAATTAACTACCAAGATTACAAGTATATCACGAGAAACAACATCATCATAGATCCTATTGAGGCTTCACCTCTTTTTTTTAATATCCGAATATAATAAAGATAGAACAACAACAAAGTTGTTATTATTCTTTCTTTTCTTTCGGTGAGAATAACATGAAATCAAAATCGTACCTACCTATGAACCTTTTACGGATCTTGAAACAAAAAGGATGAAGAAAGAGAAGCCGTTTGGTTCTTGTCATTGTCTTTGTGAATCATATTTGTGTAAAACGAAGATGATGGTGATTAGTCGTTTTTCTTGGATGGATTTGTGATTGACCAGATTTGTTCTTGAAAGTTTGTTAGGTGAGACAGATAAAGAGGTGGGGGCGGATTTGTTATCATGTGTGAGATTAGGGTTAAGTTATTATGTTTATTATACCCTAAATATTAGGGGTTGGACTCGGACCGGGTTGTTTACAAACAGGCTTGTTGGACCGGATTTTAAAAGTATTAAACGGCTGGTAGGATTAATGTTTTTGACTGCATTGGTCTTAAACGAAAAAATATTCACACTAATGTAGATGGATTTTTTTTTGTAACAATTTTTGGTTGAAAATATACTTAGCTGAAATTTGTTATAAATGGTTGTTTAGACTTAAATGTTGCCATATTATTGGTCTACGATTTTGTTTGAGGTTTATAATGATAACATGAATTATTTTTGGGGTTATGTGTTTTTGACAAGATCGGGATAAAACCATTATCAAAGATTCGTTTAAACCATCAAAAGGCTAATTTTTGGGTATTTAACCACACGAGATGATCACGGAGTTTATCTAGTATCCCTTATGTTGGGAATTATATTTTCATAGATTTGATGATCACAGAACAAGAAAAATGAAACATGAAGAATACTGAAATGATAAGCAAAATACGCTAATGAAGCTGTTGCAGGAGTTGTTAAGTCTTCTCCCAGTTAAGTTTGGTGGTTAAGTCTTCTCAAAGTTAAGTCTGGTGGTTAAGTCTTGTCACAATTAAGTCTGGTGGTTAAGTCTTGTCACAGTTAAGTCTCCTCGTTAAGTCTGGTAGTGTTAAGTCTGTTCATTACACAGGTAAGTCTTGTAGTGTATCAGGTGCTGCTATGAGTCATACTACTGCTGGATGGATAAGGATGAAGAAGATATTATCTATAGATAATATCTAGATATTTGTTCAGTCAACAAAGTTGTAAAACAAGATACATGTTGTATCTTAATGACTAACACATAACAAGAAAGTAGTTGACAAAGTCTTATCATATTGAAAAAGATCTCCTTTTATTTATTTTAGAGGTTATCTAACTATAAGTTTTGTGATCGTTTATGGGCTCAAGGCTGTTAAGCCTTTATCTAGGATTTTGTTTATAAAGAGCATGATGATAATATTGACGGAATATTCTAATAAAAGAAACAATACTATCACAACAAGGTTTTGTTAATTTCTCCGTTTGTTATTAAACTCAGCCCCAATGCTATGTGATCAAATATAGCACGGTTACTCTACTACAATAACAGGGATCAAGGAAAACCTTGATTACCTTGAGGCTTAACAAATCTAACAACATCAGACCCCTTGTCTGATGTTCCCACACACACTCTTTAGATGTTTTACATTTTAACACATTTCTGTGTTTAAATTCTAAGCATACTAAACACTTGTAAAACATATTTTTATCTAAGGAGTAAGATCTCCTTTTATAGTCCAATGAGACCTTTTACAATATGATAAGACTTTTGTCTACTACTTGCTTTGTGTATGTGTCAGTCATTAAGATACAACATGTATCTTATTTTACAACTTTGTTGACTGAAAACATATCTAGATATTATCTATAGATAATATCTTCTTCATCCTTATCCATCCAGCAATAGTATGACTAATAGCAGCACCTGATACACTACAAGACTTAACTGTGTAATGACCAGACTTAACACTACCAGACTTAACGAGGAGACTTAACTGGGAGAAGACTTAACCACCAGACTTAACTGTGACAAGACTTAACAACTCCTGCAACAGCTTCATTAGCGTATTTTGCTTATCATTTCAGTATTCTTCATGTTTCATTCTTCTTGTTCTGTGATCATCAAATCTATGAAAATATAATTCCCAACAATCTTCCCCTATTGATGAATACAAAACAAACACGTTCTTGTACGAATTTTCCTAGACGAAGTAGAGAAATTGAGATAATTAAATCTCAGCATGAATGAAACTATACTGTCTTCCCCTTAAACTGACGAAAAACTTATTTTAGAGGTTACTAACAATAAGTTTCGTGATCTTTTATGGCTCTAGGTTGTTACACCTTTAATCTAGGATTTTGTCTATGACAAGTATGATGATAATATTAGCGGAATATTCAAATGAAAGAAACAATATTATCACAACAAGGTTTTGCCAAACTTTATCTTTTGTTATAAAATCAGCCCCAATACCACTTGATCAATAGCAGTACGATTACACTATAATTAGGGATCAAAGATCCTTGAGGCTAAACAAACATAACAACATCAGACCCCATGTCTGATGTTCCCACACACACTCACTATTTGATGTTTTACATTTTAACACATTCAGTGTTTAAATTCTAAGCATACTAAACACTTGTAAAACATATTTTTATCTAAGGGGTAAGATCTCCTTTTATAGTCCAAGGAGACCTTTTACAATATGATAAGACTTTGACTACTACTTGCTTGTTATGTGTCAGTCATTAAGATACAACATGTATCTTGTTTTACAACTTTGTTGACTGAACAAATATCTAGATATTATCTATAGATAATATCTTCTTCATCCTTATCCATCCAACAGTAGTATGACTCATAGCAGCACCTGATACACTACAAGACTTAACTGTGTAATGACCAGACTTAACACTACCAGACTTAACGAGGAGACTTAACTGTGACAAGACTTAACCACCAGACTTAATTGTGACAAGACTTAACCACCAGACTTAACTTTGAGAAGACTTAACCACCAGACTTAACTGGGAGAAGACTTAACAACTCCTGCAACAGCTTCATTAGCATATTTTGCTTATCATTTCAGTATTCTTCATGTTTCATTCTTCTTGTTCTGTGATCATCAAATATATGAAAATATAATTCCCAACAATCTTCCCCTATTTGATGATTACAAAACAAACACGTTCTTGTACGAATTTCCCTAGACGAAGTAGAGAAATTGAGATAACTAAATCTCACCATGAATGAAACTATACTGTCTTCCCCTTAATCTATGCTATCCACCACGTCTCTTCCCCTTTTTGTTATCAACAAATAGAGAATATTACAAGTATGATCTTTACAATTACAAACTAATACTACACATCTAACTCATCCTTCTAATGTCTCAAATTACCCTCCATTAAGATTTCCGCACTAAAAATGAACTTGAGACAGTAAAAATCTAAACCATCAGTAGCAATATTAATCAACAATATTAAGAATCAATAACTTTCCCTTGTGGTGATGCATAAGTATAATAAATGGTTAAACACTTGAACATTTAAGCTTCCCCTGTAACCCATATGTTAACCATTCGAATCTCCAATTCTGTAGGCTTTTATGACTGATGAAGAAAAACCAACCATTACTAACTTGTTGATGAAGCTGAATAAACCAACCTTGTGTCTTATGTCTTGCACTAAAACTGACTTCGAACGTATACCCAACTTTCTTGTATAGGGAGACCGCAATCTCATGACAATAAACTCATCTTCTATGAGACACTGAGTACTACAACGTATCTCCTTTAAGTGTTTGTCATTTCGTAGTCACTTGAACGAACGAACAAGTTATCTTTAAAGTGTAGTCAACCACTTTAAGATATGATAAGAACACAATTTTGAAAAATTCAACTTTAACTTCAAATAAGCAACAAATAATCTTTTTCACCAATAATAACTTGATAAACAAGCCTTTAATCTTTTAAGAACCAACTCTCTTCTGTGTGTGATTCTTCCCCTTTGTGTGTGAACCTTGAAAGAAAACCAAAAATTCATACCTCAACTGTTTCTGCAGCAGTTTTCAACGATGCATATCTTGCAACCTAAGGCTCAGATTGAAGATCCCTCCAGTGAGAATCTACCTTGATATACCAAGAACCTCCAGTAAAAATTTCACCCTGATCCAACGGTTAACGAAGGAGTTATAGCCTTTGCAAAACTGCTCTGCAGAAAGTTGCGAAAATCCGAACCAGATCCGAATTTTTCTTCTTTCTTTAGCTAAAACCTTTTCTTTTCCTAGATCCAGAGCCCCCTGCTCTGATACCAACTGTGGACACTTATTTTAGACCGACTTACATCTACTAAAACAAGTTACGTGATCGTTTATGGACTTTAGGTTGTTACACCTTTAATCTAGGATTTTGTCTATGACAAGTATGACGATAATATTAGCGGAATATTCAAATGAAAGAAACAATATTATCACAACAAGGTTTTGCCAAACTTTCTCTTTTGTTATAAAATCAGCCCCAATACTACTTGATCAATAGCAGTACGATTACACTCTAATCAGGGATCAAAGATCCTTGAGGCTAAACAAACATTACAACATCAGACCCCATGTCTGATGTTCCCACACACACTCACTATTTGATGTTTTACATTTTAACACATTCAGTGTTTAAATTCTAAGCATACTAAACACTTGTAAAACATATTTTTATCTAAGGGGTAAGATCTCCTTTTATATTCCAAGGAGACCTTTTACAATATGATAAGACTTTGTCTACTACTTGCTTGTTATGTGTCAGTCATTAAGATACAACATGTATCTTGTTTTACAACTTTGTTGACTGAACAAATATCTAGATATTATCTATAGATAATATCTTCTTCATCCTTATCCATCCAGCAGTAGTATGACTCATAGCAGCACCTGATACACTACAAGACTTAACTGTGTAATGACCAGACTTAACGAGGAGACTTAACTGTGACAAGACTTAACCACCAGACTTAACTGTGACAAGACTTAACCACCAGACTTAACTTTGAGAAGACTTAACCACCAGACTTAACTGGGAGAAGACTTAACAACTCCTGCAACAGCTTCATTAGCGTATTTTGCTTATCATTTCAGTATTCTTCATGTTTCATTCTTCTTGTTCTGTGATCATTAAATCTATGAAAATATAATTCCCAACACCTTATTCAAGATTGAAGTGGATTTCACGAAGGTGTCTGCTTATTTCATCATCGAGACTTCATCTATCGATTGATGACTTGCTTGAACTTATAAAGTTTATGATTGGGACTTGGATTATCTAGTTATACCCGTTGTAAGGAGTTACATTGTAGTACTCACGGGTTATAGCTATCACTTCAAGGAGTTACATTGTAGAGCTCAGTGGCATACGCAGATGCATATGTGGATAGTCTCAAGAGATGTTGTACTTATTTTGGCTCTTAGTTGAGTGTACAGGGTACTTAGAGGTTTTCTTATGCATCGTTCTTCAATCAACAATAGTGCAAGCTTAGGTAACGAGAACGGGGAATTCTACTTCATTTTCAAGTTTGGTATATCGGGTTTACTTAACCAAGTGGTCATAGCAATAGCCGACTGAATACGAGGTTGGTAATTTAGCCAAAGAGTTTAAAGGTTGAGATGTGAACAGCAATTCTCATGGGATATTCGATGCTACAGAATGTCAATAATACTTCACAGTCTAAGCAAAATCTTTCAAGAATCTTCAATCTCATTCATGATTTTTCAAGATGTTTGCTTAAGACAAGAACTTCTCGTGTATATGGTCGTACACGTCAATGATGCTTCCGAAAGTTCGAAACCATCATGGGGGAGAAACGTGTACTTTGATGTTATATGGTCAACTTCCAGGGGGAAATAGTTTATACTACTTTACTTAGTATGGTTTGTGAAATATTCTACATGTTGATTGTTGCTGATCTCTTGCATGATCCCCCAAACAGATATTCACCAAAACCAAATTTGTCATGACACATTCAATTTATCATTGTCTCACGGTTTCTTCTTGGTTTTGTAAAATCCCGCGAAAGAATCTATTTCTTGGTTTAAATCATAGATTTGTAAAATCCCGTGATGATGGAATTATCTTGGAGAAAGTAAAGTGCATTTCCGGATCCTAATTGATTCTGGTGCTACGGTTTCAACTTTGAAGAAGGGATAAAGTGTGTACTTCATGTATTGGATGAGTTTTTTATATACTTCATGGCATTTTGGTTATTACAAATCTTTATGGGGTTATGCGCTTTTGACAAAGATCGGGATAAAACCATTTTCAAAGTTCATTTAAAACATCAAAAACGGCTAGATCTGGGCATTTAAACCACAAGATGTGACTACGGCATTAATTCATTATTATTTATTTGAGGTTGAAGTGTAATTTCACGGGTGCGTGTACTTAGTATCTGAAGATATCGGGATTGGTTGGATGAAGATTCTTCGAGATCCTTGTTCGAGCTTTTAACATTTACAATGACGAAGACTTGGATATCTAGTTATTTTTGTGATTCTTCCTCTCTATTACCACAAAATAACTATCACTTTAAGGAGTTACGTTGTAGTGCTCAGTGTCACACAAAGTTGTGGATATTCAAGAGGTGATGTACGTCTTATACTTGATGGTTGGTTGGTTGAAGAGTATAGAGTACTTAGGGATTCGAAGTTGCACGAACTCTCTACACCGCTCTTAGTCACACATTAGTGCAAGCTTAAGTCACAAGTTCGGGTTATGTTACTTCAGTCTCAAGTTCATCATATTGGGTTTTTCTCCATCAGTAGTCATGACAAAGAGCCGACAGAATGATAATGGGGTTGGTAAAGAGTTAGCTGAAAGAAGTAGAAAAGAGAGAAATGACGTCTGTTCACATCAGTTTAGGTCTCGATCTTCAGCAAAATATGGCGTTTGAACACATCAGTTCAAGCCTCGTTCTTCAACGACGATAATGAAGTTTGAACACTGCAGTTCAAACCTCGAGCCTCAATGTCAACATAATGGCGTCTGCAGATAACACTTCAGGCCCCGTTCCTCAAAGAAAAGAAAGGTGTACGTTTCAGTGCGCTTTATCTTCGGAAGAAGAGAAATCTTCTTGTTTATGACCACTCTCATCAACATGTCTCATGCTTTTCCCATGCTCATTCTGTCATCAAGTGAATCAACGTTCTGGAGTCATCATTATTTACTTATTCAATCAAAAATGGCAACCTCACATGCAATTTTTGAGGGGGAGAAGGGTGAATATACTACATGTTGATTGTTATCTTTAAATGGTCATACGGCTCCTGCACAAATCAGTTCAGGACCCGCATTTAATTTGATGACTCCTGATGTTTATCGACATCTCCTCATGGGCTGATATGATTAGTGATAAAGTGCTTCCAGTTAATGCTTCATGTACACATAATTATGATGATTCCGATTAATCGTAACCATCATGGGGGAGAAATGTGTACACCAAGGACACACAAAAAGTTCACGTGATCGGGATTAATGTCTTATGATACAAATTAAAGATGATCAGTGTTTCAACTTGTTACCTTGGTATTATCATTTCATGTGTACGTCACGGGCTGATTAATCGTAACCATCAGGGGAGAGAAATGTGTACACCAAGGACGCACAACAAGTTCACGTGATCGGGCTTAATGTCTCATGATACAAATTAAAGATGATCAGTGTTTCAACTTGTTACTTTGGTGTTATCATTTCATGTGTACGTTACGGGCTGATGGGTTATATGTAAGATTACTAGAATGCATTTGGTGAGATGAAGATGTTGATATTCTGTTCCCCAAATGGACAATCTTGAAGAAGGTCGAGTCTACAGTCTGTTCTACATTTTTCGCTGTGTGTTAGAAGACTAAAGACGGCATGCATTTGGTTATCAAAAGACTTCTTCATATTCTGGGCATTCATCAGAAAGGTTGTCAGTTTGGGGGAGAGCACTAATTAGGGGAGAGTGAAAAGCCAGATTTAATCCTTAATTAGATCTGCTCACATTGTTCTTCTGCAAGTAAAGAGATGGCAGTTGAGAAGATTTAGAAAGCTAAAAGAAGTAATGTAGTTTGAAGACCACTCTCAGAGATGTTGCATCAAGTTCATCAAGGTGTTAAAGAACAAATTCCTGAGATTGATAATGAACCCCTCCACCATAATCTTACTCCAGACCCGAGTTCTAGAGAATCACCTTCACAAAGGGTCATTCGATCAAATTCTCATCAGCTCAATCAATCATTTGATTATATCAGCAAGTGGTCAAAGGCTCACCCATTGGAGAATGTGATTGGCAATCATTCTCGACCTGTTTCGTCAAGAAGTCAACTACAAACTCATCCCGTATGGTGCTGCTTTGATGCACATGGACATCCGATACCATTCGGCGGAAAACGGTCTGATCGAACTTTTTTCTATCAAAGAAGAATTAAGGTGGTAATTCTTCATGTATCCTTTGTAAATACATAAAATCATAAAATCATAAAAACTCAAAAATATTTTTTCCAATTTCATAAAACTTTTATAAAAACAAAATATAAAAAATATAAAATCAACAAAATCCATAAAAATCGGAAAAATAGAAAATACCAAAAATAGTTTTTTAAGGCATGTCTTCTGGAATCGATAACATTTACGGACCTAGAAATGTCATTCAATAATGACACGGGTCTTTAAATGAAGTTCGAGCAGAAGTTCAAAAAGTTTTTCAAAACATGCCTAAATGGCCTGCTATTACTTCAGATATGCAACCTGTCTTTCAAAATGAGGAAAGCACATCGCCAAAAAGACGGCTGTTCCTATCAATGGGTGATTAAGTTCTCTCGGGCATGGATTACTTTACATCCGTGCACCCTCGATTTAGTGTACACTTCAGTGCATTATTTCCTGATTCAGAAGAGAAGTCTTCTTTTACCAAAACAAAATTTTTTCCCATCTATGATTCTTCAGGAAAATAATTTGTATCTAAAATGGTGATTTAAAATAGTATTTGAAAATTATTCGAACCTAAATTTTTTTCTCCATAAAATTTGCCACTCAATCTATGACAAAAGGTTTAATTTTTCATAAAATTTTAAATTGATAACGGGTCATAGATTGAGGGGGAGAGTGATTTCAAATTTTATTTTAGATCATCAAATGGTATCGTTGTATGGTTCAAGTAATGAATAAACATGTGTTGTTATGTGTCAGGATATGAATCTTTTCATGAGTTTCTCGCTAAACTCCAAATCATTTATAAACTCATTATTTCTTACACTAACATTCTCCCTCATTGATTGAGGGGGAGCATAGTAATGTTCCATTATCAGTATATATTGAATCAGACCACATTTTCTCCCATAATTTCTAAACTTATTTAAATCAATTGGGATTACAAAACTCAAAAGGTTTGAAATTTTTTATCGGGAGAGAGAATGTGATTTAAATATGAAAACTGATAAAATGTGATCTTTTGAACTCAAGTGTAGGCTCTCTCATATGTGCTAAAATTTTTCGTATATCGATGCACATATTGAGGGGGAGTGAATGATTTATGATGGCAATTGTGGAAGAATACCAAAGACCGACCATTTTATTTAATGTACTGGAGTTATAAGGATGGTAAGGTTAGGTATCAGTTCCTATGATCCAGCCAGAACTGGAGGGATCTTCCCAGGGACAATCCTCTAGTTAGAATAGAAGTCTTTAGGAACGATTAAAAAGGAGAAAAGTGAGAATAAGGGAAGAGTGCCGACAGAGATGGAGCTAGTACTGGAACAAACCCAACAAGGTACTAGTGATGAAGTCTCGGTAAGCGCTGAAGGGGTTAAAGAATGAAAAAGAAATGTAAAGATAAAGGGTGAAAAGAAAGAAGCCCTCCTTACACTTTAGACAGAAACCGGGTCAATACATATGCTGTCAAAATCACTTAGTTGATTGCTGACATTGAAGACAAGTATCATGGACCTGGTGATACGCTGCATAACCCTCCTTAGCTACTCAAGGTCCCTCAAAGGACTCTTGTTTCACTTGTCACGGAGATCAATACATTTTTATCGTCTCTCTCACTCCGACTTAGACGATATTGAAAAGGTGGCATTCCTCTCCAGCCTCCGATCATTAAATCAAAACGCACTATTGAGTCTTTAGCCAAGAGATCATCCATAAATCTCATTAGGACACATTTCCAATATGCTTGCTGTTTCATACACCGTGAAAAGCAAGAAAATATATATGAAGAGTCCTACGCATTATCCTCGTGGTATTGCCAGAACATCCGAGTGATACATAAGTATTCACAATGAAGATGGAAATCCTTCTAGGGCCAACATCAAACAAGCTCTTGGTGGGTGACATGTGAGATCATTCATGGATAAAACTTGTGACAACTGGAAAGAAACGATGGGGCGATTCGCATTTGAAGCAAACTTGTTCCAGGAAATGAATTGACGGGTACTTTTGGAAAATCTTTCGATGTGCTCAACAATTGTTTTTGAGCACATTGACTGCGCATAAATTTTCAAACAAAAGTATTAGTGATTGAAACTTGATGTTGTTTATAAAACTTTCGTCGTATTACAAAAAAACCTCTTTATTCAGTAATACGCGAATGTTATTTTCAAATCAATTTCTCATTAATCAGTGAATCATAATTCACTGGTTCACTCACTCCGTGCTTTGTCTACTTTGAGACACTCCGGTTTGAGAACGGCTAGTGCAACTGCGAAACCCTGTCAAGGAGATTCTTCGGAATTCTACCTGATCACAGGCAGTATTTATACTGATCAACGGGGAACCGTGGTTCTTGCAACCCTATTCAACGAAAGTGAACAAAGACACTTTCGTTTGTTTATTGCTAACTGTTATTTGCAGGAACTTACGACGGTTGCAGCTGATGGGCAATGAGATGTCAATTCATAACCTTATGCTCACACTTCACACTCACGTTCAAAGAAATCATGATAGCAGAATGATCTACAACAATGCTTTCGCAACTCTGATGCTAAATATCATGATCCAGAAAAGTGTGAGCATGATGGTCTGATGGTTACTACATCACATGGAGGCAATACTACTAAGGATGATTTGGAGATTTACTGTGGCTGATGATCTCAAAGCAAGCTCAAAGATTACACAAGCCAAAGGAACATTAATCGCAAGATCATTGCTTGAAGTACAAAGATTAAAGACCTTGAAGAATCAAAGACTACGAGCTAGGAAATTAAATTCATGTTATTGAATGCTAGAATTCAAATTGTAATTTCCGGGGTG
Source organism: Artemisia tridentata subsp. tridentata (assembly GCA_021014915.2). Classification (NCBI taxonomy): domain Eukaryota; kingdom Viridiplantae; phylum Streptophyta; class Magnoliopsida; order Asterales; family Asteraceae; genus Artemisia; species Artemisia tridentata. Next base: position 285,610,057 of record CP139503.1, read on the forward strand.
ACCTCCCTTAGGGGGAGATTGTTAGGAATATAAATATTCACATGAAAGACTCGGTCACCCCGAGTATCTATTTAGCATTTAAGTAGCTCGTAGGCTTATTAGTTTTAGTTTAGTTATCGTAATAATAGTTTAGTCATAGTAGTATTTGTGGAGTTGGGTCGGGTCTTTACCCACTTACAGCTCACTCCACAGCCCATGGTGGCACTATGTCAATTGTATATATACCCTTCTCCATCTAATGGAGAGGGTTGGTTGTTCATTTAATAAAACACACACTACAAGTGTTTCTCTCACTAAAACTTCCCCTCTCTACTCTCTCTCTCTCTAAAATGGCTAACATAATCTTCCATAGCCCACTACCTCCCGAATTCCGCATAATCAACATATGAACACGATCCTACATATTCCGATCAGATATCATCAAAAACCAATAAATCTAACACCAAATTAAGGTAAACATTATACTTTAAATCCGTTTTTACTTAATTTCCATTTAAACACTAAAAAATATCTATACATAAACTATAAAATGTTGAGATCATCTCATATATGTTATGCATGTGCGTCTATGTTAAAGTAGGCAATAAAAATGTTGATTGCGTTAGATGAATATCATTCTGTTTGGCATTTGTTTCATTTTATAAAACATACATGAAGGCCACATTTTTATGATCATTGCATATAAATAAGTAAGATCCTTATAAATTATACTGGTTGAGGGTGCAATTTAATTCAAAACTTGTTTCTTGAAGATGAAAGTAAAAATCTATCAACAAAATAACCATATATTGTATGCAAAATAATTAGATGTCTAACATATTGCATTTTTTTTCTCGAATACAAATTATTTTTTAGTTACTTATATGAAATAAGTTGAGTGTACAAATGAATGGTAAAAAAAAAGGTTAATAAATTTTGTAATAGAATGTAAACACGATATACACATTAGATAGTCACTTTGGATATTTTGTTAAAAAAAACTTAACAAATATTTGTTACACATGATACCCAAATTCTATTTTACTTGTAGTAATACATATAATCATTGCATTTCCAACTTGTGTGTTGGTTATTGTGAAATTACAGTACCTATAAAACATCATTGTTGCTAAAAAAAATTAGCAGTACTAATTTTAAAGGTGCAGTACTAGCTTCAAAGTTAGTACTGTTGATTATGTTTGGCCTATTTCTGGCTAAATGTGTTTAAGAAAACATGTAATATGTGATTCCTATTTGATATGTAATATGTGGGTTGTGAAATACATATAAGTTATTTCTTAAATAGGTTATTCTAAATTGATTTTAGTACTTTTAAACAAATGTATGTGTTACATGAGTATAGATTTCATATGATCTTGTTAAGTTCTTAAGGAAATGTATGTTTTCCCTATTTTGGTCACTCAAAATGTTATGAATGCGTTAGGTAATGGTAGATGGCTGTTTTTTTTTTAGGTAGTAATTATAAAGGATCTTGACACATTTATGTTTTCTAATGCAAAGTGGATTATGTTTTTATCTATAACAAGACACATCATATAAAGATTAGCTAAAAGGGACATATAGATTTTAAGCTGCTTATGAACTACTAATGCAAATACCCTTGCGACTTCTAAAACTGTTTTCATTAAAAATTGAAAGTTTGATTTTGGTTATTATTTAGGAATCTTATTTGTTATACATTGTTTTTTGGATTGTATATTAAGTAAGGAGTTAAAGTGTTTTTAATTGTTGTACGTTGTTTTAGGAAATTATGCCGATTGAATTTGTGGTGCGTCGAAACAGAGACACGTATCCTGAGTTGCTTGTACTGCCTCAAGTTTTCTCTGACAATGCGTTTAATGGGAATAGGCATTTGTATTTAACTGGTATTGAAAGGCAACGGAAAAAAGTTACGATAGTTGCCCCATTAGGAGGACCTATTAAGATTAAGGGTAATAAATGGGTGGAGTTTGTTCATGAAAACATGTATAGAGATGTTCACATGCTACACTTTGTCCAGGAAGGAGATGATTCATTTTACGTAACTGGTTACGACTCTAACGGGATTGAAGTTGGTGGATATGTTGGTGTAATGGGCCGTCATTTAAGGTTTCGGAGCTACAGGTTGCCATACCCTCATGTTCCTCAGGTATTATTTGTAATAAAATTTGAGAAAAGCATAACTTTATATATGTTTGTTTTGGAATGTGTGAAATTAAAAATTAGGTATTATTGATGATTATATTGTTGGTTTCAGGATCTTCCTGTCAATTTTTTGGCTGGGGTAGGCTTGGAAGCTACCATCGCTATTATTGTTCAAGGAAATGAGTTTGATGTCGATGTTAATCTTGTGCATCCAGGAGGTGATGTGAATAAGGTTGTATATGTTATGGACGAAGCTATGTGGGTTGCTACTGTTCAAGAGTTCGATATTGATTTTGGGGATGTTATTGTTTTCACAAAAGTGGCGAATGATAGGCTCAATCTAATGTCATATAATGTTGATGGAAGTGCAAAGACAGATGTTATGTTTTTGGGTGTGACTCAGCTTGTATTACACCAAAAAATGCTAGATCTTGAAGATGAAGGTTAGATATGTTGTTGTTACCATACATTTTGTTTATTGTGCAGCAATATGAAAGTGATATTGAATTGTTTGCCTTATTCGTATAGTATATTTTGTATAAAAAGATCTGATTATAATTTTTTTTTTTGTTTTTTTGAAATAGCGGATAAGCGAATGCAACATATCTGTCAACGGGCTGGTCATCAGGAGCATTTTGGTGAAAGGACTGATGTGTTCTACAAAAGGTCTTCTGAGATTCTTGCCTGATGCGTGGTTTTGCAACCTTACAACAGGTTTTACCTCTCGAGGGATCTCAAGAGGCTTACAACCCCACCAGGCAGTGTACCTGACCGATGTAGTATAGTGTAGTGGTAAGTACGGGGGATTGATCGTTCTCCACAGGGAATAGTGTTCGTTAGGTATGAAAAACTACTCTAATAGGTCTAAGGGTTGAGGAAGATTCTTTTTTGTGTTTTTTATAATTTTATGAAAGCAAGTAAAATCTCGGGTTTGAAGGAGTGGGCGGAATTAGTTGCTAGTCAACTAACCCAAATTACTACGAATGCAAATAAAATAAAATAACAAAAATGAAAATGTTGGAGAAGACTTAAGTGTAGAGAAATGTGTTTACTTAGATTTCCTTACTCCCTAACTATCTTTTACCGGTTGATTAGTGTGTATTAGTCGCGTGGATGACGGGTGTATTCCTTAATACCAATCGTGGGGTGGCGTACGTACTTCCCCAACTCTACAAGCTCCTACTTCACTCCTATGTCGAGCCGGCTAGGAAGCTCCTAACATGGGATCACTAGAATTCGCTTGTGCATTAAATACAACCATAAAAACCTTTAGTACGCATTTGGTTCATGTTTCTTAAGACGTTCAAGCAAGTTACCGAATAGGAAGTTAGCCAGTTTTCTTAAGCCTAACATAGATAAAAAATCATCCAATACAACTAATAACACACTAATAACCAATAATCAATAGCTAAGTTTCATTAGATCTAAGCAAACACAAGATAAATCTAGCCTAACATGTTAAACAAAAGACAAGAACAAGATAGAATCAAACAACACATAAACATATTGAATGATTAATTGATAACTTATCTTTCAATGTAACATGGAAGATCTCAAGGCAAAAAGCCTTGAAAAAGATGCTAAAATCGTCTTAGGGTTTTCTCCCCAAAAATTCCACACTAAGCTCTCCCCTAATGACAAAAAATTAGAAAACTATATATAGATTTTTACATCTGACGGCGTCACCTTATGGAGTGTGACGCCGTCACCTCGCCGCTTCTAGGGTTCCCGGATGGCCTTCTTGACGCCGTCCCTCTTTAGCTCTCCAAAATCCGTTCTGGCTTATCAAGGCTTGACGCCGTCAGACCTTGAACGTGACGCCGTCCCTCTTTGAATTAAGCCGTGACGCCCTTGATCAGGTTAAAGCGTGACGCCGTCAGAATTTTCATGCAATTTTCACTGGCTTATCATGAGTAAATTTCACATCCACCTTTTCTTGCCAAGCCATGACGCCGTCCAGAGTAAAATCTGACGCCGTCAAGGGTAACTTTTAGCCTATTTTTGAGACTTTGTCGTTTTCTTCACTTTTATGCTCCAAAAACGTCCAAAATGCCTCATTTTCCAGATTTCTCCTCAAAAGTACCTAAAATGACAAAAGGAACGATTTAGGGAAATATTTGATCAAATAAATACGATTTAGGGCTTAAATGACCCCTTAAAAGCGGTACACTTTTCGCTTCATCATTGCCTTTTCAAGACTTGTAAGTATCAGTTTTGTATTGTGGTTTTTTATATTGAGGTTTTAGTTGAATGATGGTTGAGATCATGTTGACATCATTTAACGACAGGCAATACCAGCTGAATTTCTGGACAAACATCCACTGCACATTTTCAAAAAAGGTTTGTTTAAGCATGATCAAGTTGAGTACATAATGAAAATCAGGATGGATTTTCATAGGGAAAACCCAGAACGGGTCAATCATGTTAATGCAATTGGTGAGTGGGGAAATTTCTTTCAAGTATGTGGATTTGAATATGAAAAGATGATAAGGTTTAAAATGATGTTTATCCTTCCTAATTTGAATGGGGCAGTTCGTGAGGATTACCCGGAGTTTCATATCTGTTAGTACTTAATAGATGAAATGTGTATGTTTTCCGTTGGGGATTTTTATGGTAGGTTGGTTATGTTGATAATATGGCCGTTAGCCAATTTAAACATCTTTTGTCAATATTTTGTATATTTTGGTCTTTGTTTATGTCATGTTACAAAACTTGTTGGTATTAGGTATTGTATGGCATGACATAAAACTTATATGTAAGTTTAGTTTTAATATAACGTTTAGGAAATTCTGATAATTGATTCGTACTCTTATCATTTATATCATTGCAATGTTAATTTTAACTATATATAGTTAATCAACAACAATACATTATCTGTGTAGTTAGCCCATACCCATTTTAGTTTTGGTTGACTTTTTATAGTCAAACACAACCATTTTATGTCAGAATTAAACCATAATCTGTTTGTTGGCTTTTTTATGGTCAAACAAACATCAAAACAAATGTCCATGCCTTTATATATTCAAACATCAACCATGCATCATTTATATTGTTTCGTAACATGTTATTTATTTGATTAGTATCACTACACTTTGTATATTTAAGTGGAATGTATGATGTTTTTGACTAAATATGTGCTAAATAAGAATGATAATAAAACTTGTGTACTCCTTTGAGATACTAATTGGACCACCACTATGTTAAATAACATACTATTTGGGATACTGCATTGTTTACAATTCTAAGTACCACTATGTTAACTGGACCACCACATGTTGGTTTCTTATGGTTTAATTGTAACACCCCAACCCGAAAAGGGTAAAGATGTCACAACGATGGTTCCATATCAGAACAAACACAAGCATTTGACATTAATAATTCAATAGAATTCAATGGTTACAAAGGAAATATGAAACTACAAGGTTACAATACAAAAGTTTCTAAGTCTAAGTATAAGTTCTTCTAATACTCTTCCATAGCTAGTCGGGCCATCTATATCCATGGTACTCTCCGCTCATACCCAGCTTCCAAACTAAAACCTGCCGCGGGAAAAAGAAACGCGGCTGAGCTACGAAAGCTCAGTGAACAGATATAACGATACAAAGCAGTAATAAGGGATGGTGAAATAATGAAATGGCACAAGGTGTAACAAGAGTAGAAAGGACAATGGAAAAGGTTATCAAGAAATGGTTACAATGGCTCAGTGTAAAGGAAACCATAACCCACCACCAGCCCAAGTCGAAACAGGTCAAGTCCAGTATCAAGTCATAGGGTAACATAAACAGTAATCCACCACGAGCCCAGAAACAGTACATATCATATCAAATCACATATCAGGGTGTATGGAGGGGTGACCTCAGCATACCAGGTACAGGGTCAGGGGATACCTCCAGGGGTTGGAGTCGCGGGCTCCCAGGATTGTGAAAGACGTGTATCGCACACACTCATCAGTCACCAGATAATACAAGTAATACAACAAATCAGGTCAGGTCTAGGATGCATCCATACGCCCCAGTAGGCCACAGGGTCTTCCTCTACGTAACAAGTATAAATCAGGTCAGGGACGGGACAGGTCATCACTCTCCTGCCCTAGAGTCATGCCACCGGTGCATCAATGACATGGACATGAAACCCTCATGCCTAGTGGGTGGCTCGTAGTCTCAAACTGTGGGTCAAGGTCAGGTATCAAGTCTCAGGTGTCAAGTATCAGGTATCAAGTGTCAGGTTTTATATCAAGTTTCATATCAGATTTCATATCAGGGTTCAAGACCGGAGATCAATGCAGGGGTTCACTATCAGGAGGTCAATATCAGAAAGTCAAATACCAGAAGGTTCATGTCAATTTATTAAAAAGTAATCCTTTTAAAATGATTTTAAAATAAAGTGGTCTTTAAATCAGTTTTCATAATGAAAGTCTTTAAAAGCAATTTTCAAAACCTCTTCATATGTAATTTAGAAAAATAGTTATAAAATCCTATGAACCTTTAAGTATCCCAGGGTCCTAAATATTCAGGTTACCAGGTTATGAACAGGTCATGTCAAGTATCAAGGAAACATAACAGGGTTCAAAGCAAGGTTCAGAACAAATGATCAAGACAAGAGTTCAAAGGAAAGGTTCAAGTCAAGGTTCACAATACAAGGGAACATAGCAATGGCTTAGGGAATCTTAAACGAATCAAAATCAGAGTTCAAGAGAACGAAGGCACCTTATAAGAAGGGCATAATATCTGTACCTTAGCAAATGACAAAAATGGAAATGAAATGATCACAAGAACAAAAGTCACTCCCTCCTCTGAGAATCTACACAAATTAGGATCATATGTTATTTCTTAATTCATTAATAAGTTTATTTTCGGTTTAACACTTGTAGTTACATATTTTGGGTTTCTTTCTATTTTTAGAAGCTCACCATTTTTAGTAACGTTCCATATTTATTAACTTTTGAGTAAAATCCCTTAATTAGCCATACTTAGGGGTTTACAAATAATAATTAGTCAAGTTAAAGGCTTAATATGATAAATACCATAGTTTAGGGTCTTATATATCATTATATTAAAGTATAGGGTTTAAATGTCAATTATCAAAGTTAAGGATTAAGTATGTCAAGGTGGATTTTAGGACTTACATTGAATTAAGAAATATTGAAAGCAATCACACGTGCCTAGTTTCAGTTTTATATTCTTGTGTCTCTTCAATTTACAATCGTACATATGAACCTCATTTTTTATTTTTTTTACGACGCATGTATTATTAACAACGAATCAAAGTAACTTGGTTGCCATGCATACGAGTCTTGTTTAGTTCCTTACGTAGCCAGTGGCGTCTCTACGCATATTTTTTATTAAGTAAAACGGAAACAACATATGGGCGATCGATTTATATGTGGGTCGTTATCATACTATACGTGACATGGTTTGGTTTTAGAATTTATATAGCCTTTTATGAAACGAAACATAACAGGTGGGTGATCGATATGTAGATACGTCGCGGCAAACTTACGATAAACAAAAAGAACATCAACGGTTTGGAGATACCTTGGGGTCGGATTGAACAAAGGAAATACGAAACAAGAGGCGTGTCAAGAACCCCTACGAACCAACAACCCTTCAAACTAATACATGTCAAGAATGAACCTTCGAACCACGAGCGACAACCCTCTTCACTTCAACAGCCTCTTGTCGTCTAAGAACAAGGATCGGATCGTTACACCACAAAGATTTCCCAGCCGAAACCTAACTAGAACCCCTCGAAACAGCCTCCAAAACACACGATCAAAACCACCACTTGAAGCTGCTGAAACACCACGATAGGGCCACCAAAAGCGGCACAAAAGACCCCCCCCCCCCTTGCTGCTGTGTTTTGGACCGAACAGGAACAGAAAGAAAGTAGCAGCCGAGCTTTGTTTTGAATCGACTAGGAAAAGAGAAAAGTAGGAGCCGCTTGTTTTATGTTATAAGTTTTTTAGGGTTTTTGTTTTGGAGAGAGTTTTGGCTTAGAAGGTGAGATCAAATCGTATTATAGAGGTGAGTGAATGAGGGACGTGGGGTATAAAGAGGGAAATAGGATGCCGAAGACTGCTACAATTCAGGGATACTCAATCCTCTATTTTGATAAAGTATTTACAAATCTTTTGTACTTATCACTTGGTTTTAAAAAAAAAGAAACGTGTGATGCATGGTAGGTGATCATAAGGTTTTTGTTTCACAATGTTGCAAAACGTGTGATGGATACACTAAAAAAAAATTCAAGGTTTCCATTCTTAACATACATTTAGTTAGTGTATTTATTTATAAGGTATGGTTTAGGCTTTTAATTATTTTAGTATGCATAATCTAAAGTAGTGCCATTATTTATTATCAAACTTAGGTTATAATTCAAATACTCTTGCACAATATATTGTATGTTATATAAATTTTGAGTTGAAGGGGCAAAATAGGAACTTCAAATGTTTGAAAAAGTTAGGGTTTTACAACTCTTCCCCTCTATAAAAAAATTCGTCCTCGAAAATTGAAGTGAAATGAAGCGGAAAACACAACGGACAGTGAACGAAAATGTGACTAACTAGTTTCTCATGACTCGATCTTATTGATCCAAAAGTAGCTTCGGTTCCTCAGAAAAGACATACCATTATGAATCTAAATCGAAAGGATAATATCCAAACATAACATATGACAATCGTATTCTCAAAAGAGATATAGGGAGTACGTAGGGTTTGACTAATCTATCGTCCGTAGAATTTGATCAGACAAATTAGATGAAAACGTACATAAGATAGATTGTCGATAACGTCATTTGACAGAAGTTCCACAACAGAACCTAAGATAGTTATCAGAAGTACAGAGATCAACGGAACGTGTGACGAGAATCCAGGCGTATCAAATCGCAAAATGGTGAAAGCAGATTACGCGTATAGGTAGAATGAATCCTAAAGTCTCAATCAGATATCAGAAATTCTAAAGTTTCTAGGGCACTCCTCGAAATATCCTATGATCACAATGAGGCTACGTCATATGACGTAAGTATTATCACGTTAGCTACTCGTCATAATACCAGCATCATATGAGTATACCTTCATGATGGTCATACTTTATCTCAAGTCGTGAATAAGCATCTATCAACCACCTAACAGTCCATTCTACACCCTAGGGTTGGTCCAACTCGGTCATCACTAAAATTCAAAAATCAGGGATACAGATCGTACAAATAACGTAACGGAATTAATAAGCATCAAAGAAGTACGTCGTCCAGAGCGTCAGGTCTTTCACAATACCTCAAAATTTTCATACAAAATCGTCATCCAACATACGCAGAAAGAACACCAAACGGAAATACTAACGGAGGACCCGAATCATTCGAAAGATCTTATCATCAGGTAACGGAAGCTTAAGTGGGTTACGCAGAAGTGAACACGCCATCAATAACCTCGTCCTTCACGAACGCAACTCATCCAACCAAAATCGTCCACTCAAATACATGATTTCAAAATCTCCTCCAAGTCCGAGTAGTCTGTCTACGCTTGTCCATCTGATCATACGCTGAGAAGGGGGTGATAAACTTGAGTATGGTCCCTCAAGCCTTCGGCACTTCTTCTTGACACTGTGATGGAGTAACGTGGATTTCTGGCACGATCGTTAAATCTCTTCATCATCCAGTCTGCTTCCGCTCTCAATTCATCTTAGTACAACCAAGATGAATAGGAAAGTGAGACTGCATGTCTTCATCAGCTCCAGGCTCGCCCTCTTGACTAGCATTTCTTCTTCTGCATCGCCAATGTCTTCACTCTTAAGGGTAGCTGCCGTTGTTGTCAACTCCAGGTCCGGTAGGGAAAATAATAGTGATAGCCAAGGTTTAATAATAGGTAATTGTAGTAGGGAGTTCAAAATTGTTTCAAACGCCAAAGGTGAGACATAGAAGGGTAGTTGCCAATATTGGAATGCTCAGTCAATCAACTTCTTATCAGAATAGAATCGAAGTTTAACTAACCAAGGAAAGACGGATCACGAATCAAATTTTTTTATCATTCAAAAATGAGGGAAAACATTCTTATGCTCATGGTCACAACCACAAGGCTTCTCAGAGGGACAGAGATGGGTGAAACGAAATCAAATAGTGTCGGAAGATTTATAGACGTTTATCAAAGCAAAAGACAAATAACAAAATGTGTCAAGTACGTCATTGCCATGGTGATTCTCAGAATGTTCGAAGAGGTATCAAAATGATTAACAAAAGAATTAGAGTTCGGAGTCGGAATCTCAAAATAAGGTTCAAATAGTGTTAGGCAAATTCTATGTAATTTCCAATTATTTCAAGATTTAATTGGGTTTCAGATCTTAGGTTGTGCAGAGCATAAGCCTTCACTTTCAAAAAGTGGCATCAACAGGATCTAACCAAAAGCAAAGCACGAATCAGAGTGATGCGGAAGCAATGATACTTAACCAAAAGTCTTAGAGTCTACCCATTCCTCACTGGTCAGAACTTAAGTTCCTATAGGGAAATCCTAAAGCAAAACTTAAAGGTTATCTTATGAGCGCCTACAGTGGAAACCTAGTGGTCCAAACTTCACAGGTCAAGGGTAAATGTATTACGAGTCGCAGCCTGTCTCTCTGATACCATAAATTGTAACACCCCAACCCGACAAGGGTAAAGATGTCACAACGATGGTTCCATATCAGAACAAACACAAGCATTTGACATTAATAATACAATAGAATTCAATGGTTACAAAGGAAATATGAAACTACAAGGTTACAATACAAAAGTTTCTAAGTCTAACTATAAGTTCTTCTAATACTCTTCCATAGCTAGTCGGGCCTTCTATATCCATGGTACTCTCCGCTCATACCCAGCTTCCAAACTAAAACCTGCCGCGGGAAAAAGAAACGCGGCTGAGCTACGAAAGCTCAGTGAACAGATATAACGATACAAAGCAGTAATAAGGGATGGTGAAATAATGAAATGGCACAAGGTATAACAAGAGTAGAAAGGACAATGGAAAAGGTTATCAAGAAATGGTTACAATGGCTCAGTGTAAAGGAAACCATAACCCACCACCAGCCCAAGTCGAAACAGGTCAAGTCCAGTATCAAGTCATAGGGTAACATAAACAGTAATCCACCACGAGCCCAGAAACAGTACATATCATATCAAATCACATATCAGGGTGTATGGAGGGGTGACCTCAGCATACTAGGTACAGGGTGAGGGGATACCTCCAGGGGTTGGAGTCGCTGGCTCCCAGGATTGTGAAAGACGTGTATCGCACACACTCGTCAGTCACCAGATAATACAAGTAATAAAACAAATCAGGTCAGGTCTAGGATGCATCCATACGCCCCAGTAGGCCACAGGGTCTTCCTCTACGTAACAAGTATAAATCAGGTCAGGGACGGGACAGGTCATCACTCTCCTGCCCTAGAGTCATGCCACCGGTGCATCAATGACATGGACATGAAACCCTCATGCCTAGTGGGTGGCTCGTAGTCTCAAACTGTGGGTCAAGGTCAGGTATCAAGTCTCAGGTGTCAAGTATCAGGTATCAAGTGTCAGGTTTTATATCAAGTTTCATATCAGATTTCATATCAGGGTTCATATCAGGGTTCAAGACCGGAGATCAATGCAGGGGTTCACTATCAGGAGGTCAATATCAGAAAGTCAAATACCAGAAGGTTCATGTCAATTTATTAAAAAGTAATCCTTTTAAAATGATTTAAAAATAAAGTGGTCTTTAAATCAGTTTTCATAATGAAAGTCTTTAAAAGCAATTTTCAAAACCTCTTCATATGTAATTTAGAAAAATAGTTATAAAATCCTATGAACCTTTAAGTATCCCAGGGTCCTAAATATTCAGGTTACCAGGTTATGAACAGGTCATGTCAAGTATCAAGGAAACATAACAGGGTTCAAAGCAAGGTTCAGAACAAATGATCAAGACAAGAGTTCAAAGCAAAGGTTCAAGTCATGGTTCACAATACAAGGGAACATAGCAATGGCTTAGGGAATCTTAAACGAATCAAAATCAGAGTTCAAGAGAACGAAGGCACCTTATAAGAAGGGCATAATATTTGTACCTTAGCAAATGACAAAAATAGAAATGAAATGATCACAAGAACAAAAGTCACTCCCTCCTCTGAGAATCTACACAAATTAGGATCATATGTTATTTCTTAATTCATTAATAAGTTTATTTCCGGTTTAACACTTGTAGTTACATATTTTGGGTTTCTTTCTATTTTTAGAAGCTCGCCATTTTTAGTAACGTTCCATATTTATTAACTTTTGAGTAAAATCCCTTAATTAGCCATACTTAGGGGTTTACAAATAATAATTAGTCAAGTTAAAGGCTTAATATGATAAATACCATAGTTTAGGGTCTTATATATCATTATATTAAAGTATAGGGTTTAAATGTCAATTATCAAAGTTAAGGATTAAGTATGTCAAGGTGGATTTTAGGACTTACATTGAATTAAGAAATATTGAAAGCAATTACACGTGCCTAGTTTCAGTTTTATATTCTTGTGTCTCTTCAATTTACAATCGTACATATGAACCTCTTTTTTTATTTTTTTTACGACGCATGTATTATTAACAACGAATCAAAGTAACTTGGTTGCCATGCATACGAGTCTTGTTTAGTTCCTTACGTAGCCAGTGGCGTCTCTACGCATATTTTTTATTAAGCAAAACGGAAACAACGTATGGGTGATCGATTTATATGTGGGTCGTTATCATACTATACGTGACATGGTTTGGTTTTAGAATTTATATAGCCTTTTATGAAACGAAACATAACAGGTGGGTGATCGATATGTAGATACGTCGAGGCAAACTTACGATAAACAAAAAGAACATCAACGGTTTGGAGATACCTTGGGGTCGGATTGAACAAAGGAAATACGAAACAAGAGGCGTGTCAAGAACCCCTACGAACCAACAACCCTTCAAACTAATACATGTCAAGAACGAACCTTCGAACCACGAGCGACAACCCTCTTCACTTCAACAGCCTCTTGTCGTCTAAGAACAAGGATCGGATCGTTACACCACAAAGATTTCCCAGCCGAAACCTAACTAGAACCCCTCGAAACAGCCTCCAAAACACACGATCAAAACCACCACATGAAGCTGCTGAAACACCACGATAGGGCCACCAAAAGAGGCACAAAAGACCCCCCCTTGCTGCTGTGTTTTGGACCGAACAGGAACAGAAAGAAAGTAGCAGCCGAGCTTTGTTTTGAATCGACTAGGAAAAGAGAAAAGTAGGAGCCGCTTGTTTTATGTTATAAGTTTTTTAGGGTTTTTGTTTTGGAGAGAGTTTTGGCTTAGAAGGTGAGATCAAATCGTATTATAGAGGTGAGTGAATGAGGGACGTGGGGTATAAAGAGGGAAATAGGATGCCGAAGACTGCTACAATTCAGGGATACCCAATCCTCTATTTTGATAAAGTATTTACAAATCTTTTGTACTTATCACTTGGTTTTAAAAAAAAGAAACGTGTGATGCATGGTAGGTGATCATAAGGTTTTTGTTTCACAATGTTGCAAAACGTGTGATGGATACACTAAAAAATTCAAGGTTTCCATTCTTAACATACATTTAGTTAGTGTATTTATTTATAAGGTATGGTTTAGGCTTTTAATTATTTTAATGTGCATAATCTAAAGTAGTGCCATTATTTATTATCAAGCTTAGGTTATAATTCAAATACTCTTGCACAATATATTGTATGTTATATAAATTTTGAGTTGAAGGGGCAAAATAGGAACTTCAAATGTTTGAAAAAGTTAGGGTTTTACATTAATAACTCTTGTAATTTAGATTTGATGTAATGTTGGTTACTGCATTGTTTACGATTCTAAGTACTGAATATGTAACATAAAATAACACAACATAAGGTTACATAAGATTACCTGGATCACATTCATCCATTACCAGTCATACATAATTTCAGTGATTACACAAAATAACTGAAAGTTGGCAGATGTACAAAATTGCCATACATTTGGCAAGCCATTCTAACTCAGTTATACCAAGTAATCAAGAAGTATCCTAAGTCTATTTTACCAAGTACCATTCTACATAACATAGTTTTACCACTGAACTAAATTGGCATATGTACAAAAGTGCCTAACATGTGGCATGCCAATATAAGTCAAACCTAACAACTATTATAATTTAGGGTGTTGAAGTAAAAGAGTATGCCAAATGCAACTCATCATAAGAGAAAATTTCAAAGTCGTCAGAGTCAATGTCGTCTTCGGCTTGATCAACATCAAATTCTTCATTCTTGCCTTTGATTTCCTAAATGCACCAACTTCTCTCAAAAGTTTCTTAGCAGCCTGTCTTTATTTTTTCAACTTTTCATCTTTTTCCTCTTTTTGTTGCCAGTTTCTTATTTTCTGGGCTGATTGCTCAGAAATCAACCATTCATAAACAGAACTTATGGTCTCCATTTCATGATCAGTTTCAGAACCTTCAACTTCTAATAAATGAATTAATATAAATCCGACATAGTGGTTAGATCCCATATCAGTTTAATGAGGTCGTTTTTAACCTTAATTACACTATGTTAACAATATATCTGTTAATGTTGCATCTAATTCAAATGTCTCTGCAAGTGATTGATTTTCAGTGCCTAACACTTCATTTTCATCCTGTTTGGGTTGCTTGCTGCAAATATATCAAACATATTTAGTTGATAAATATATATAGGATAATATATATTGTAAACAATTTAGCATACGTTGGTTGATCTTGTTGATTATCTTCAATATCTGCAGCTTCTAGTGTTCTTTTTCTTGAAGATGACATTGTTTTGATCAACAGTAGGTTCAGTTTAGGAAATTGTTTTTAGGTACATTTACAAATATGATTATACAATGGTGTTTATATAAAATTTTATAACTGATATGACATATGAACAGTGCAGCCGTATTTAACATTGGAAAGTGTATATTTGAAGAGTCAAATTTTGAAAATAATGATCACGTTTTAACTTCTTTTGTAATTATGTTAATTAATTTTTTTTTTAAATCGTAAACTTATACGATTATCATTATTATCGACTAAAACATATAAAAGATTGTTATCTTTTAATATTCTAAATGTGTAGGATGATTTTTGTTCGAATTAGATGTTTTTCTGTTGTGAATTTTTAAATTAAAATCAACATTTGTTTGTGTATAAAAGTTTTATAAACTTACATTTAAAGATTAGAATTGATGGTGTATATAAATAATGGACTATAGAATTTGGCTTATAGCCCACATTATTGCAAATTTAACTTAGTATTAGATAAGCCATTATGTAACATATGATAATTTGTTAGTACTGGATCCTTTAAACTTAGTACTGCTAAAGTTTTTTAGCAACTGAATAATCACTCTAAAAGCTATCTATGTGGGACATCATGTATTTATTAAAATAAAGCTTATAAACCCAGAATAATTTTCATAATAACACCACATATCATATTCCTTTTTGATTGTCTAACAAAAGCAGTTCAATAAAAATAAGTCAAGTAAATGAATAGCAACTTAAAAAACTAAGATAAGCTTATTTTTATGAATGTACTGTTTCTATAACTTTTTAACTAAATTAGAAATAAGTCAAACATAACCAACAGTACTAACTTTGTAGTTAGTACTGTTCATTTAAACTTAGTACTGCTAATTTTTTTTACCTAAAAATGATGTTTCTTGAATTAATCAAGTTTTTCTAGCATGATTGTTAGTACTCCTGTTCTTATAATAATGGCTTAATATAATTCTTGCTATTTTTAAATGTGATAGTACTGCTAAAGTTTTTTAGTAACTGAATAATCACTCTAAAAGCTATCTATGTGGGACATCATGTATTTATTAAAATAAAGCTTATAAACCCAGAATAATTTTCATAATAACACCACATATCATATTCCTTTTCGATTGTCTAACAAAATCAGTTCAATAAAAATAAGTCAAGTAAATGAATAGCACCTTAAAAAACTAAGATAAGCTTATTTTTATGAATGTACTGTTTCTATAACTTTTTAACTAAATTAGAAATAAGTCAAACATAACCAACATTACTAACTACAGAGTTAGTACTGTTCATTTCAATTTAGTACTGCTAATTTTTGTTTTTACCCAAAAATGATGTTTCTTGAATTAATCAAGTTCATCTAGCATGATTGTTAGTACTCCTGTTCTCATAGGATAATCTTTCTCTACTAACATCTAGATATCAACTCCTACTTTAGTAGATACCTTGTGCAATTAAACTGTTAGTGTAATTTTACAGCAGTACTAAGTCCTGAGACATTTAACTCCCAACAATCATCCCTTAAAATTGCGATTTACTCTAAATCATCAAGTTTCTTGAATTAAATGAGGATTGTGAGGACTCTTCCAAACACTACATAGTCAATCTTAGTCTTTTGGCTACTTTTTTAGTAACACATACTTCAAACGTATATAAGCAGATCATAATACAGTTCATACTCATAAAAAAATAATCAGCAACAATGATGTTTATTGAATTAATCAAGTTTCTTGAATTAAATGAGAATTATGAGGACTCTTCCAAACAATAAATTGGCAACCTTAGTAGTCTGACTTTCATTTCTTTTGCATCCTGGAATATTTTCCCTAGAAATTCGCTTGCCATCTCTGATTGAACTTTCCTCCTCTTGAAGTTTAGCAGCTAACTCCTGATCAGCAAAAACTTGAGCAGCTATTTGTTCTTCTTCAGTCTGAAACATATCTTCAACCATAAATTTTGCTAACCTTTATTCATCAGCTGCCCTTGCTAGCTAATATTCGTGAAATTCAACCTTAGGCTTCTGGCTTTCCTTTCTTCTGCAAGCTAAAATATTTTTCTGATCAACTCTTTTGCCATCTCTGAATCTTCGTCAACTTTAAGTCTTGATGATAGCATAAACATTAATATTCCTGCTCTTAATGGGTAATCTTTTTCCACTAACATATAAATTTTCACCCCTGCTTTAGAAGAAACTCTGTGAACACCACAATTATCAAACAATCTCCATGTGATGTCTGAGCCAATAGCTTGAAATCTCTATATACCTTCACCTGTGTCAGGATTATATATTCTCTTCAGTTCTACCCAAAGCTCTTTATCTTTATCATCTGCAGGAGTTGAGGTCTTGAATCTCTCTTGAACTAAGCTCCATAGCTTATCCAAGTCATCTCTGTCAAAAGCTTTTATCATGTCTTCAAAGAACTTGTAGACTTCAAACTTTCCTCCTACTCTGATGATTTTCCATCAATTGATCATTCCATTTGAGTACACCTCCCAATCAATGATAGGATGTTTGGCTTGAATAAGATCAGTATTAAGAGCTTCTGGAACTACCACCATCATGCCATGTATCTGTTCATCAGTTAATTTTTCTTCTACCTTTTCTTCCTTAGCTGATTCTTCTTGAACTGATTCATCATGCTCTTCTTCTCCTATCTTTTGCTTCTTGGATTCTTCGGATTCCAATTGCTCTGCTGCTCTTTTCACACCTTTGCTAGACTCGGTTTCAATTGTTGCAGTTTCATCTCTTAAGGACCCCTGGATTCTTGTATAAGCACTGATTTACAATTTCTCTATTTGTTCATAAGACTTTCCTACGAACCATTTTTCCTTCCAGTAATCTTGATGCTTCAAATAATTTTTCATATACCTCAGTCGTTCACTTCTTGAAGGAGGTTTATTCTGATAAGTTTTCTTCTTTTTTTGATTCTGTCTGATTTGCTCCAAAATATCCTCAATGGCTTGTTCTTGTTCTTCTTTGGTGTACCGTGACCTTTCTTCTTCTTGAAGCTTAGCAGCTAACTCCTGATCAGCAAGAATTTGAGCAGCTCTCTCTTCTTCTTCAATCTGAAACATCTTTTCAAACATAAATTTTGCTAAATTTTCTTCAACAGCTGCCCTTGCTATCTCTCCTTCATGAATTTTTTTAGCTAACTCCTCATCAAGAGCAATATGAGTTTTAGTTTTCTTGGTGATCTTCTGAGATGGTTCTTCTTCTGTCATTATACCCTTGCCTTTATCTGTCCTTGACTTCATTGTTCTTCTTGTATACACTGCACCGGCAGTACCTTGAGAACCACTAATACATTCTTTTGGAATACTAACAGTACCATGTATATACCAGTACCTTGATCCATTTGCTGTTCTTGCATCCCCTGAGTATCAAATTCCTTTTGAACCAAAGAAATGTTAGGATCTTGATCTAATTGGGCAATCTTCCTCCCCTGTTTGTAAGATTCCTCACCTTGATCTTCACTGTGACCATCTGATGAGCTTGAGGAAGAAGATGATTCAGTAGATGTCACCATTTTAGCTGATCTCTTTCTTTTATGTGTTTTGACATGTTGCTCCAATTTCTTGACTTTAAGCACCAGCTTTGTATATACCTTGCCAAAAATCTTCTTGTGACTCTTGAGATCAGACTCCAAAGTAGTTACCTTCTCAGATAATTTCGTACACAAATTCATCAATTCTTGTAGTGTTTTACTGCTCTCAGCACTTCCTGATATGTTACCTTTAGGGAGAGGTGCATCATGGGGCATAGACTCATAGTCCACCATATGGTGAGCTTCTGAGCCACCCACTATTTCCGGTTGGCTTGGGATTCCACCAATAGTACTGGGTTCATAGGAACTTGGTACTGTTGGTGTTTCCACAGATTGGGTCTTATGTATCTTACTTCTGTCCTACCCAGTTTCTAAGCTGGAGACAGTAGAAGTATCCCTTTCTATACTGACAAAGTCAGCCTCATCTGCTACATGGGGGGTTGTAGGGTCTCTGTGTTGAGGAACACCAGAGCCCTCTCTGGATATAGACCTAGCTGGTGATGAGTTTGGTTGTGAAAGTGATTGTTCTAATGTTGTGGGTGTGTGATGGGAGTCAACTGGGCTTTTTGATCCTTTACCCTATACCTGTAGCATAAAATCAAATAAAAGAACTTCTTCCCCACTATACACTTTTGAGGCCATCCTCATATTACTAAAAAGTTTTTGTGTAAGTTTGGGCGTGGGATAAACATTTTTATGAGGAAGAAGTTGATGTTTCCTCATTTTCAAAATAGCTTGTATGAACCTGGGATACATCAAAAATTTTGATTTGCTATCAACATTTTTAACCATTCCTTCAAAGATAAGTTTAGAAAAATTGAAAGTTCTGTCAGTGGCCAAGCAGATGAGAGCAGTCGCAATATTGCTACTGAACTGTTCCCATGAGGTTTTCTTAGGACTGAGACAGTGAAGGATGGTATGAATCAAAAACCTCCATTGTGGGGCAAAACAACCTTTTTGAAAAGTTAAAGATTGTGATTGGATGTTGTACCCCATCCTGGTTAAAGTTTCAAAAATTTCTATGTTTGGCATAGCACTAATACCATTTGCATCATTCAGTTGGAGATGCCTCCTGAGTGATGATTCAGTAAGAGTGATAGATTTACCATCCACTGTTGCATTTAATTCTTTGTTACCATTTTCAAATGTTTTGACAGTAGCAGTCAGCCAAAACTCTTTGATTTGGGAGACATAGATAGTGGGATTTAATGTTAAAGAATACTTTATGTGAGAACCATTTAAAAAGTCCACTATCTGATGGAATTTGGTGTCATCCTCTGCTTTTTCCAAATAAGCTACCATGTTGTGTGTATCGACAAAGGTTAAAGTAGCCATGATTGTTAGTAAATTATTGATTTGACTGCTGGGATTAAAGTAATTTAGGTTAGAAAGTAGGTTGAAGAAGGTGAATTGAGATATTATGAAATACTTATGAGGGTGTCTATTGGACTGACTTCAAGTAAAAGATAACTTTTGATTCAATAAAGGTGAATATACGATATTAAAAGTAAAAATATCCAAAAAGTAAACCCTTAAGTCAAGGAAGTGTCAGTAAAAATATCAGACAAATTCTCAACGGCTATTTTATAAAAGCTGTAATTTCGCACCAGTACTAACGTCTATCCAGCAGTACAAACTTATTCATAACAGTACTAACTTTTTTGCCTGGCAGTACTAACTCTTTGTTAAATTTTGACTTAGCAGTATGATCTCGCAAAGATGAGTTCTAATTCTTCTTTCAAGTTTGTCACTCTCAAACATCCATCTATTAAAGAGTCTTTATTTTCATGTGATTTTAAGAATACAAAGTAATTAATAAATTGTGTTAATTGATAAAATACCTTGTAGGCTTTTATTCTCCTTATTATCACCTAGTGCTTCATTCAACACTGTAAATTAAAGATAACTTAATTGTTAATCTAATAAATATATATGAATCATGCTGATTTAAAAATATGTATTATGCAATGAATGCTTAATATGTTTAAAACCATACATGTTTAAATGTTAATAAACAAACCACCTACTTATTCACACCAGTACTAACTTCTTTGCCTGGCAGTACCAACTCTTGGATAAATTTTGACTTAGCAGTATGAACTCTCAAACATGAGTTATAGGTCTTCTTCCAGGTGTGTCACTCTCAAACATCCATATATTAAAGATTCTTTATTTTCATGTGATTTTAAGAATACAAAGTAATTAATAAATTGTGTTAACTGATAAAATAGCTTGTAGGCTTTTATTCTCCTTATTATCACATGGTGCTTCATTAAACACTGTAAATTAAAGATAACTTAATTGTTAATCTAATAAATATATATGAATCATGCTTATTTAAAAATATGAGTTATGCAATGAATGTTTAATATGTTAAAACCATGCATGTTTAAATGTTAATAAACAAACTACCTGCTGAATCCAGTTTAATGTTGTTGTTTGCCTCCTATGTTGCTACTGCAAATTTGTACACACACAATTCTTAATTACACATGTAAACATAAGCATACATACTATAGCAATTATGTTAAAGCAGTACAAACTTGCACGTTAGTACTGCTCATTTAAACAATTAGGTTACGACAGTACTAACTTGTAACTTAGTGTTGTTCATTTAAATTACTCATAGCAGTACTAACATTTACTTTAGTACTGTTAATATAAACTTAGTACTGTTATAACTGTTTAGTAACACATAATTCAAACATATATAAGCAGTTCGTAATACATTACATATTCATAAACAAATAATCAATGTTTAATTCATAATACAATTCATAATCATAACCAAACAATCAATGTTTAACTATTTATTATAAAAATTACCTGATGAATCAACTATATATATATATTATAAGTAAAACTGAGGTAGGGGAAGGTTTTTTATTTTTATTTTTAATATTTTTTTATCAACGGTTATATGCAAAAGAGGCCCACAAAATTTTCGAATAACAAAAGGTGACTCCGTCACCTTTTGCTGTGCTTTTTCCTTCCACTAACGCGTGACATGGGGCTTTGGTAGTGAGCTTCGCGCGTGAAGTAGCACTTCACGAGTGAGGTGTTGCTACCATTACATCCAGCGTTATAGGTGCATCTAAAATGCATGTTTGTGATTTCTTCTCATCCTTTTAATTTTTATTTTTCTTCTCATTTGATTTTAACTGTAACAATGGTGATGGTGTTGTGCTCTTAATTTCTGGTCATAGGTTTCCATTCAACTTATTGGAAGCTTCTCGACTCTGTAATTTAGTAGCATCACTGTTTTAAGTGTAGTATGTGATACTCATTTGTGTTTATGACTTTGTAATGTTTTGGTGTTCTATGTATAATATAATATGTACAGTATACTTATTTGTGTTTATGACTTTGTTTTGGTGTTCTATGTATAATAAGGCATATAAAGTCGGTGACATTAATTATTCAAATTCATGTTTGTTATTATATTGTTTGCTACTCTATTACCATACCCAAATATGAAAAACCAAGCAAGTCGTAAGTGTTTTGAGATTGACAGTGAAATCCAAGTGTAATCCAAACATTTGTTTTGAAGTAATCATATCTAGAGAACCTCCACCCAACTATTAATCCTGCTCCTATTCTGATCCCTAGCTGCAAACCAAACAGCACCTAACTCTTTTAAGTAACCAATACAAATAAATAAAAAACCTAAACAAACTAAGCTTGGTCCCTAAGTCTGACCCAAATCATTTGAATGTGTTCTAGCTTGATATCTTGGTAAGCACAGCCCACGTATATTTTACCCAAACATTCTTTGCTAGTTCTGACATGAACATTTATAAAATCGGCTGATTATTGCGCATTTTCGGGGCACCGGTTTTTTTTTTTTTTTTTTTTTTTTTTTGGGCAACGGTTTTTTTTTTTTTTTTTAATGGCTCAAGTGTGAACCTTTTTTATGCCACTTCAACTTTTGTTTCTTTTAACATAAGGCTGAACACAATGGTGACCATGCACGACCTTGATTTTACCTGCCACATCAGCTTTCTCTCTCCGACGACCTTCAAACGACCAAGTTGCCACAGCAGCGACCTTCTTAATTTATTTTAATAAAAGGGTGGTTTGTTTGTTTTTGTGAGTAAACACTCGGTAGTATAATTGACCAAGTCATGGGTTTTTTCACTTTGGCGACTGAGCTCGACCAAGTTGCCACAACAAGGTGACCAAGGACAATTG
This sequence comes from Artemisia tridentata subsp. tridentata, assembly GCA_021014915.2. Lineage (NCBI taxonomy): Eukaryota > Viridiplantae > Streptophyta > Magnoliopsida > Asterales > Asteraceae > Artemisia > Artemisia tridentata. Next base: position 285,632,718 of record CP139503.1, read on the forward strand.
TGTTCAGCCTAACTCCATCACTCACATACCCAAAACTCGCTCATTCATAATACAAGCCAAACCACTCATGTGGACCTACATATACACCATTTCTTATAAATTAAGAAAAACACAAACACAGGTTATACCACACGCCTATAGCATGGCTTGAGCCATGGCACATAGGGCGGTAACCAGGTATGCAGGGACGGAACTTGAACGTCATTTGCGGATGGGTCAACTTAAAAAGTATTTATTTTAGTGGGGCTGATATATACTACTTTGAATTTTTTGTATTAAAAATGGCTAAAACCATATAAAAAAATGGTATAAAATGTATATAGGGTCAAAAGAAAAATGCTAGCTAGAACCACTCACAAAATCCACACAAAAAATTCACTCGCTTACGTGTCAGCGGGTGATCGGTTTAGTAAGAGAGAGGAGAGAGAAACTACCAGAAAATGCACCAATCACCCACTGACACGTCAACGATTGGAATTTTGTGTGGATTTTGTGAGTGAGTCTAGCATCGCTCGAGTAAAAAAGTGTGGTGGTGGTGGGTGTGTGTGTGTGTTGGGGGGGGGGGGGGGGCCCCCCCCCCCCCAGCACAACGCCCCTCGGTCTCTTCTAAGTTCCATCCTTAAAGGTATGGTGCGCGTTAATATGGTTTTAGTGCAGAGTTAGTGTTATGACACCGTATGACAACTAGCAGTGCCAACACTCTTTTGCTGCAAATTATAATTGACAATTTTAATGTGATTATAAAAATAAGGGTCAAAGACTTATATTATCAACGTACTTTCCTCAATTTCTAAATATGGGTAATATACTTTATAAAATACCATTATCACCATCCAAACTTTTAATTTTTTTCAAAACTCACCAACTTTCTCAAAGGTAACCGGTTATAGCCGGTTAAGTAGTATAAAATCCCGTCACCTCACCATGTGAACCCGGTTTTTTTTAACAATTAAACATTTACTTGTCAATTAATAGAGCTTCCACATCATTTTATTTTTTCCACCTCATTATTTTGGTCCCCCACCCCATTTAAACCCATACCTAACTCGATTAATCACATACACACATATACGTTTTCTCTAAAATTCTATCAAACCCTAAATATCCTTTAACCTAAATTTACAAACAAAGAAGTACAATAGTCGTCCAGGTATTCATAGGAAAATTGCTATTTATCTTTTGACCTATCATTCAGTCTATTTAATTTAGCATTAACAAACATTTTTTTTTTTAAAAGGTAAAAAAAAGTTGGGTTGTTTTGGGTTAAGATTTTATCGTTTAGTGTGCGTTGGTTTGGTGTTACATGGGGTTTGTTATGGTCATTATGTTACTGCTTCTCCATATGGTGTTTGTGACGCTTTTTTTTTTTTTTTTTTTTTTTTTTTTTTTTTTTTTTTTTTTTTATGCTTTGTTTTTAGTATTTATGATGCTTGTTATGTGTTTTATGAAATGTTTAAAAATTATTTGACTATTAGAAAGACCATATTCAGAACCATGAAAGACCATAGTATTTGACTGTTAGAAACACTATAGTATTTGACAATTAGAAAACCCATAGTATTTGACTGTTAGAAAGACCATAGTATTTGACTGTTAGACTAAGCAAAAACTCCTATAAGCTCTATGCAAGCAACCAATCCAAACACTGCTCAAGTGCTTGATTCATTGCAATAGAATGTAGTTAGAAGATTTTACTTTGCTAGACAGTTTAGATAGTGAAACTTTCCACATTTTATCAGGCTTGCCACGCAGTTTTGTATAGATAGTGAAGTTAGTGAAATCTTTCCACATTTCAATCTCTCTGTTTATGAGTAGAATCTTTTGATACATGGCTTGCCACACAGTTTGTATGGGATTACACTAAGAGAACCAAATAAGAGACTTCCATGGAACAGTTTGACATGGCTTGTTACACAGTCTTGTATGGGATTACAATGAGAGAACCATATAAGAGACTTCCATGGAACGGTTTGACATGGCTTGTTACACAGTCTTGTATGGGTTTACAATAAGAGAACCAAATAAAAGACTTCCATGGAGCAGTTTGACATGGCTTGCCACACAGTCTTGTATTGGATTGAATGGTCTAGACTGGTATTACATTGATCCTTGTATACATTGTAAAGTTTATGTTTGATTCAAGCAATGGTATTACCAAGCATTTCTTTTTTGTAGAAATCATAATAATTAGCTCTCATTTAAGCACTGAAGTAGTTGATACAAATAGAGAAGTAAAGATAATTTCATTGTATTTGCCACACGGTGATTCTACAAGCTCTGAGTATGTCTTTGCTGATTCAAGTTCTGATGATGACCAATTTCCTATTCAAGCTAAAAAAAGGTTCCAGCTCCAATCCTGTTCCTATTCAAGTTAAAAAAGGTTCCAGCTCCACACATGTTCATGTTTCAGCTCATAAGGGAAATCATGCTAGGCCTAGGCCTTGAAGCAAATTTGACTTGGGGTCTATTAGTAACAAGACTTTTGGAATAAGAACACCCACAGCTTTAGGAGCAGTTGCAGGCAGTCAAGGAAAAGGAAAAAGGAATTTAATCTTTTGTGGTATTTGGTAGTGTTTATGATGCTAGTTTGAACAATTAATCTTTTGGGCAACAATTAACTGTTTATGATGGTAGTATAAATGTTGTATCTTTATCTTTTGTAATGATGATATAGTTGATGTAAATGTACATTCTTTTGAATGGTAGTTGATCAGTAATGCAGCAGTTTATCCATGTTTCAGATTTTGTTATTTTTTTGTTTTATTGAAAATGTGATTTTTTTTAATCAGTTGGATTTTTACCCATGTTTCAGATCAGCTGATTAGGTTGTTGAGGTTTTTGATTATTTGATTAAAGGTTTGTGTTATGAGTTTGTTTTGATTTACGAGTTTCTGTTATGCGTTTTTGATTGTTTTATTATGGGATGTTATGAATTTGTTTTGAGATCAGTTGCATATGGGTATCTTTTTTGGTATAATAAACCCAGGTGGAAAAAATGAAATTCCACGTGGATTGCAATAATTACGTGGAAAATCATATTGGTATCTTTCTGATATTTACCGGTACCAACAAGTTTAGATGGTGATAATGGTACTTCATAAAGTATATTACCCATATTTAGAAATTTTGGAAAGTACGTTTGTAATATAAATCTTTAACCCTTAATTTAAACAACATCAACCTCAACACACCATGACGGTCATGACAGTTAAACAAAGTCAGATCCTTCATCCAACAAAAAATTATTCAAAATATTTATCAATGTTGCAAAAATCGTGAATCGGTAGTCGGGCGGTCGACCACCTTGTAGCTTGTAATCGGTCAAGGCGGGATTAATCGGTTTTGCCAATTATAAGTATAACACTTCGAATAAACTAAAATCCTAATAGTTCCTAATAGTTCAAAGTTCCATTTTTCATAATTTAGATAGTCTGATAGATAACAAAACATAACACGTCAGTTAGATAGATACCAAAACATAAACTGATAAACCTAACTACCTAAGTACATAACACTTCAGTTAGATAGATAAAAAAACATAAACATAACTACATAAGTACATAACACTTCAGTTACTTCAAACGCGAATACTAGATTGATGTTCCATCCTCGTCTTGTCCATATTGTTCAATGATTTCAACTCCATCCGACTCATATTTAATCTCCTCGTCTACTTCAACCTCACTCTCGAACTCGAATTCTTCCTTATAAAGCTCTCGTGAATGTGATCTAGTACTTGTCTGAGTTCTTAATAGTTCATCCGCACCCATATCGTCTCTAACTGTCTCCCTTGGTAGTCCAGACTCAGATACATCTTCATACACATCACCCTCAACAATCCATTCTTGAGCCTCACTTGCTTCTTGCGCTAGAAGTACTTCATGATCTCTAGCTTTCCTTTTTTTGTTCTTTTCCATCAGGTTTGCATAAACTGGACATACACAAGATTTTTCATTCTAGTTGCGTCTAATCTGTTTCTTTTTTTTTGTATGTACCCCTTCAAATGTGCTCCAGTTTCTTTCACAACCGGACGAACTAGTAGTTAAAGAAAGTATCCTCATGGCAATCTTTTTGAGATTCAGAGTAGAGCCACCATACATTGACCACCACAATGCTAAAACGTAAAATGCATTACGAGGATCAAACTTCTATAAAATTGATGATTTCTAAATTTTGGAAAATAAATAGATGATATATAAAAATATAAAATGCATCACCAGGATCAAACTTCTCATCATTTACCGCACATGAACTAATTGAAACAGCCCGTCCAAACTTCTCAAGTTTACCCTTGTACTTTGGAAACTCACGTAATGTCATTTCGTTCTGCATATCATAATCTTCTCCAAATAAAATACCAACAAGATCAACAACAGGTTCATTCACATTATCATCCTTCTGGACCTCCAAATCGTTATAAAGATAATATGGGTTTAACGCATAGGCTGCTATATGTAGTGGTGTATCAAGTCTACCAGCTGACCTTGTTGAGATGATATTCAAAATAGGTGCGTATAATTTTTCATTATTGTTCAAAACATCCTCGATTTCTTTTTTCGCCTTTTTAAGCTCACCATATATAAACCCCATGGAAGGCTTCCAATTGGCATCGACCATTCTAAGGACTTTGACTAATGGTGCAAAAACTTTTAAACATAATGACACACCGTTCCAAAATGAGGGAGCTACAACCGTTGCATAAGCAGCTTTTTCTTTAACAGTTTTGGAGAGCTTACATTTCTCCCATTCATCACTAGAAAACATATGCTTTAGCTCAGACTTCTTTTTTATTAAACTTTGTAAAGTGAGAAATGCGGAAGCAAATATTGTAACTCCCGGTCTCACAATATCCCTTTTCTTCATAAAATGTCTCATTAAAGCCAATGTTTTATGGTGGGCATAAATAAAGATCGTGAGTTTCTTTGCTTGATCAAGAATTTTCTTAAACCGAGTTAGCCCACTAATAGCTTCAAAACAAAAAATATACATAGTTATATACTTATAAAGCTATAAACACAAGTCACAAAATAGCAAAGCAAGTAACAGTAAGTTATAAACTTATTACCTTCAAGCATCAGATTAATCTTATGTGTTGCACACGATGTCCAAATATTGTTGGCCTATTTTCCTTCAACAATGTTGCCGCTCCCATATTATTAGCGGCATTGTCAGTCACAACTTGAACAACCTTTTCGGGACCAACAGCTTCAATGCAACTATTAACATACTCAAATATGTGCGCGCTTGTGTGAGTTTCATTCGAAGATTCTTTTGAAGACAAAAAAACAGTACCTAACTTCGAATTTACACACAAGTTCACGATGCTCCTTCTTTTTCTATCGGACCATGCATCCGTCATAATTGAACATCCGGTTAACTCCCATTCTTCTTCGTATCTTTTCAACAAGCTTTTAGTTCTATCAACCTCTTTTTTAAGATAAGTATCTCCCAACTCATATCTAGTAGGAGGTAAAGCTCTAGGTCCAAATTGACCAACAGCCTCCAATAACGTCTTGAAGCTATCTCTTTCAAACGCATGAAACGGGACGCCACACTCATAAGCCCACCTACAAATATATTCTTTCACTTTGATCATCTTTTCTTTTAGAATAACATTAGAAAGATTACTTTGTTTCTTCTTCCCCTTATCCAAAGGATCTTCGAACTGTGCAAATCTATCAATAGGACCAAAATGCGTAGGTGACTTCAAGTTTCCAAATGAACATTCCATTTCATCGAGATCAACCGGTTCATTACTGCCAATGTTTACCTCAGATCTTAAAGCTTCGTGTGCTGATTCTTTATTCTTCTTTTTGATTTTGACCTCGTTAAGAGCATTTCTACACTTTAATTTTGGTTCAGCTGTTGACATTGTACAAGCCGTAACTTGTCCTGGTATGCCAGCAACATGTTGTTTTAATCTATTAACTCCCCCGGACACAATCTTGCCACATATATTACATTTAACTTTATCAACATGGTCTGGATCAGCCAAATATCCAAATTCCCACCCAACATCGGCTAATTTCCGTTTAGGTGCTTGACTAGGTCCCGTGGTTTGAGGCGCTGATGATGCCATATTTAGTCGTGCTTAACTGCATTTATAAAGAAACAATGAAACACAAATAAGCTAATGAGTAACAAATCGTTTATAAATAAATCACTAACAATGTTCTTGTTCAATAATTCCTACTGTCCAAGTTCTTAGGCTATGTGTAATGGGGCGCTAGACACCCAATTTTTGCCCCTTTCACGTCCCCCCCCCCCCTCGCGCCCCAACCATTACATACGGGCGCTAAAGCCCTAAAATTTGCCTTGGGCGTGACCACCTTCGCGCCGTGCCCCTCCTTTTTTCCAAGAAAATAGCCGTTGAACGGGCTTTTTTTTTTCATGTTATTTTTAAACCAAAACCCCAAATAACTAAATGTTTTTAATGATATTATGATTAAGGATATGAAAAGTAAGAAAGATGTACCTATGAAATGTGCAAGAAGAGATGCTCCGGCGCACATCAGTAGAAGAAGAAAGAAGTAAAACCCTAAATGTATTTATATATTTGGATTGGTATAAGTGGGCCGGGTCAAATGGGCTTTTTGTTTTATGGGTCTTAAAGGATATTTGATCCAACTCTTTTAAGTTAAATTATGTATGCATCGGATGAGTTTCAGTTAGTATGTAATGTTTTTATTTTATGTAATGTATTATTTGGTTGAATTAAAAAAAAGGAAAAAGAAAAAAAAAAAGAGTGACACATGTCGCATAAAGCCCCACCCACCATTACACACTTAAAGCTTTAGAGCCCCCTTGCTGACTGGACTGCCTCATGGCGCAAAACGCCCCATGATGAGGCTTTATGATTACACATAGCCTTATAAACAAGGGATCTACTATACCCACGGGGGGACAAGGGTGGCAGGACCTTGTCTCCCCAATTTGTCCCGTATTTTTTTCTGTACAGCACAGTTTTTGTCAGTTTCTGTTCCGTATTTTTGACAGTTTTAAGCGTTTGACATATTAAACTTTATATTTTATGTTCCGCACTTTCAGGTTTATAGCTTTTTGATATAAACAAAATTATAAAAATAAAAAAAAAAAAATAATAAAAAAATAAATAAAAAAAAATAAAAAAAAAAGCCTACAAAAGTAGACCCCGTGAGTATAAAAAAGTAGGGACCGTGGGACTAACCCACCCCATAAACAATAAATGAAACACAAATTGGTCTAGTATTGACGTATTGTACTGTCCAAGTTGGCAAGTTCTTAAACATAAATCATTACTAAAGTTCTTAACATAAATCACTTTATGTCTTTAACTATATACTTTAATTATAGTCTTATATAGCATACTGATAATAGTGATATACTTATATTTTCAAATCAAGTAATAACATCAAGTTCTTAACATATCAACAAATAATAACATCAAGTTCGAACATCACTTTAGCTATATACTTAACTTTTCAAAAATAAGGATCTGTCACAAGTCACAACTTATAAACTCACAATGGTTATTGATTTATTTCACATATTAGGCCATTTAAATAAAATTCTATAACAAACCCATAAGGACACAATCACAAATTGCAACAATGGTAACAATTAATCAATTATAGTGCGTGAATTAATTGGTTTGATTTTGGGAAACAGGATCGAAGTATCAATAATTAAACAACCATGTGAGAATTTAAAATCAAAGTAATATACATACCTTTGCATATTCGGTTGACCTTAAAAAAAAGTTGTGTAACTTGTGTGTGAGCGGTTTTTCTCGACGATGGAAATGTTATGAATGAAAATGTAAAATTAAAGAAACCCTAATTTTTAGGTGGGAAAAAATGTTGACTATTGTTGACCGATTAGACCGATTTACCTGATTATTTACCCATTTTTTTCTGGCTTTGACCAAACCGATTTTCTTACCCGATTAGCCTAAATCAACAAGATGTATGGCTGATTACCTTGTAATTGGCGATTAATCGGCTAAGTTGACCGATTTTTGCAACATTGATATTTATCAATATTATTATCGGAAAATGATGACTACATTACAATGTAAGCAATTGCCTACATTTCCTTTGTAAAAATTTTAAAAAAATTTACATTTCAGTCCCTGCAGTAAGTATCTGATACATGTTTTCCCCATGTCCCTTTCTTTTTTTTACAAATGAAATGTAGGCAATTACCTACATTGTAATGTATGCATCATTTCCCCTATTATTATATAATGGAAAACTTTATATAAAAACTCGTGCATATTTATTAGTTGTATATATTACAATTACGAAACGTAAACACGGTCAATTATTTATACGCTCGTGTATTAAACTAAAATTTTAAAATAGATATGATGTATGTGTATAGATTAAATACATATAACTAAATTTGATTTATCATGCTGACGATTAACAAATTCTTATTAATGGCCTATTTACTTTTTTCAAACTTATATGGCAACATTGATTTAAAATTTTAGGGCAAATGCTACAATAATGCATTAAACTTGACACTTTTTAGTATTGTATTGTGCTAACTTTTTTTCGTCTCATTGTATCCATAATCTTTTGATTTCGTGTCATTGTAGGTACTATGTCCACCTTGTCATATGCCAGCGTGTCCATTGTGACACCTAAGCTGCCAGCGTGTCAAGGCCAACTAATTTTTTTTCATTGTATGCATCGAACTTGACATTTTTTGTTATTGTATGTATCCACGTCAGCTAAACGTCGCATCATTAGTCCTTTATACTAACGGCCGTTAGTAAATAACTTACAATTCCGTTTTCCTACGTTTTCGTCCATTTTCATACGTTTATGTCCGTTTTTTTACGTTGTCGTCTGTTTTTACACGTTTTCGTCCGTTTTCTTACGTTTTCATCAATTTTTATACGTTTTCTTACGTTTTTACACGTTTACGTCGATTTTTTTTCATTTCGTCCGTTTTCTTGCGTTTTCGTCAGTTTTTACACGTTTTCGATCGTTTTTATACGTTTTCATCAGTTTTTACACATTTTCAGTCGTTTTTATACGTTTTCACCCATTTTCGTCAGTTTTAAACGTATTTGTCCGTTTTTACACGTTTTCATCCGTTTTTACATGTTTTTGTCTGTTTTTACACGTTTTCTTACGTTTTTACGCGTTTTCATCCGTTTTCGCCCATTTTCTTCCGTTTTCTTACGTTTTCGTCAGTTTTTACACGTTTTTGTCTATTTTTACATGTTTTCTTACGTTATTACGCGTTTTCGTCCCTTTTTTTCATTTCGTCCATTTTCGTCAGTTTTTACACGTTTTTGTCCGTTTTTACACGTCTTCATCCGTTTTTACACATTTTCTTACGTTTTTACAAGTTTTCGTCCGTTTTTTTCATCTCGTCCGTTTTCTTACGTTTTTACATGTTTTTGTCCGTTTTTATACGTTTTCGCCCATTTTCGTCCATTTTTATACTTTTTTTTTCTGTATGAAAACGCAAAAGAAAATGGTCGAAAACGTATAAAAACATAGGAAAACGTGTAAAAACGGATGAAAACGTGTAAAAACGGACAAAAACGTGTAAAAACTGATGAAAACGTAAGAAAACGAACAAAATGAAAAAAAAAAGGACAAAAACGCCTGAAAACGTAAGAAAACGTGTAAAAACGGACGAAAATGTGTGAAAACGGACGAAAACGTGTAAAAATGTGTAAAAACCGAAGAAAACGTGTAAACGGACGAAAACGTATAACGTGTAAGAAAACCGAAGAAAACGTGTAAACGGACGAAAACGTATAACGTGTAAAAACCGATGAAAACATGTAAAAACCGATGAAAACGTGTAAAAACTGACGAAAACGTATAAAAATGAACGAAAACGTATAAAAACGGACGAAAAACGTGTAAAAACGGACGAAAACATATAAAAACGTATAAAAATGGATGAAAATGGGCGAAATCATATAAAAACGATCTAAAACGTGTAAAACTGGACGAAAACATACAAAAACGGACAAAAACGTATAAGTAGGACAAAAACGTGTAAAAACGTAAGAAAACGTAAAAAAATGGATGAAAACGTTAGAAAATGGGCGAAAACGTGTAAAAACAGACGACAACGTAAAAAACGGACGGAACGTATGAAAATGAACGAAAACGTAGGAATACAGAATTGTAAGTTTTTACTAACGGCCGTTAGTATAAAGGACTAATAATGCGACGTTTAGCTGACGTGGATACATACAATAACAAAAAATGTCAAGTTCGATGCATACAATGAAAAAAAAATTAGTTGGCCTTGACACACTGGCAGCTTAGGTGTCACAATGGACACGATGGCTTATGAAAAGATGGACATAGTACCCACAATGACACGAAATCAAAAGTTCATGGATACAATGAGACGAAAAAAAGTTGACACCATACAATGCTAAAAAGTGTCAAGCTCGAGGTATTTTTTTAGGATTAGCCCAAAATTTTATTGTGTATTATGGTGAAAATGTAATGTCTGTTTTTCTAATGTAAGACCGTATTTATTTTGAGTTGGTTTATATAAATTTTGTTTATTTTTCAATTACTTTGTCTTCTACAACAATTTCAACATCTACACATTAAATATAAAATAAAGTTATTCTATTTCCAACGTATCCCTTCTTTAATTTTTTTATGCAATCGTAACTTTGAACTTTCTTTTTTGTAATTATCGTATTATACATTATAGTCGACTAATTTCCAAGGTTTGAGTTTATCGACCAACAAACTCAAGCAGGTAAAGTCGTGCCCATTCTTTAAATCATTATCTTTAAATACAAACATTTCGGTATGTTCCATAAATTTTTTCATATATGTCATATATATTAGAGTTAATTTCATAAATGGTTTCTGTGGTCTGTCGGGTTTAACGAATATAGTCCTTAAATTTTTTTTTAAGGATCCTGTCCCTGTGGTTGCGTAATAGGTTTGGTCCCTGAGACTAACTATCGCTAGTTTTTTCCATAGCTAACGAACGTTTGCAACAAACATTTGCACCGTTAGTCATTTATACTAACGACTGTTTATACTTAACTCAAAATTTGGTTTTCTTATAAATTTTCTTTTCCTAAATATTTTTAAAATTTATACACGTTTTTATACACATTTTTATACAAGTTTTTATACACACATTCTTATACACACATTTTATTACACTTTTTTATACACATGTTTTTTTACCCGTTTTGTACACACATTTTTATACACAAATTTTTATAAACACAGTTTTATACACCTTTTTATGCACATTTTTATACACACATTTTTATACACATATTTTTATGCACGTTTTTATACACGTTTTTATACACATTTTTATGCACATTTTTATGCACGTTTTTACACACATTTTTATACACACGTTTTTATACCTACATTTTTATACACACATTTTATAAAAATATGTGTATAAAAACGTGCATAAAAATATGTGTATAAAAACGTGCGTATAAAAACGTGTGTATAAAATGTGTATATAAAAATATGTATAAAAACGTGTATAAAAATGTGTTTATAAAAACGTGTGTATAAAAACATGTATAAAAATATGTATATAAAAAAGTGTATAAAAAGGTGTGTATAAAAACGTTTATAAAAAGGTGTGTATAAAAACGTTCATAAAAAGGTGTGTATAAAAACGTTTATAAAAAGGTGTGTATAAAAACGTTTATAAAAACACGTATAAAAATGTGTGTATAAAAACGTGTGTATGATAGCAAAGGCATATAAACATTATGTTCTTTGCTCGAGCTAGCGCGTTACATGAGTAAGTGATTAGTATATACCTTGATAATGAATCCTAAATATAATACACATTTTTGGATACCAATCTACCATATTACACAACACTAGCTTAAAGTTTTACGACTCTGCTTCTATGATAAAAATGGAGTATCTTCTTATATTCATCATCCAAAATAACTGTCTTTATATACGGTAATAATTCGGAATGAGGATGTATTTATCTTTGGGTAGATCACAATATACATGTTCCAAAGAGTTAATCAAGTGTGATGGGGAGTGGGTCCAGATAGTGACACTAATAATGAAGGGGTCATGTGAGGGTTGGGTCCAACAAGTAGTCGTGCACATGGAAATAACATGCAATTGACGACATTCATCCCAGTGCACTCGATCTATTCTTCACATCTTAAAATATCTCCGTATCTTTTTTTTATTTTCTCAATTATTGATAACTCAACTTGTACACACATATGATGCAACTAACTGTTTTTGCTAAAACATGTATTAACTGTAAAGTCTCGGTCAAATTCGGGTGATGTTTTTCCACCATAGATAGATTAATTTGACGAGGTACAGTTATAACACCGCATCAACAAGCGTTGGTAAGATCAAAAAAGGACACGTGACCTAGCAGTATGTATAGTTCCACCACGTTCAAGTCTAAGAGTCTAAGAATTGTGTGAGAACTTTTTTTTTTTTTGAACGGCAGACATGTGTGAGAAACTAGCTAGGTGGTTTATGCGTGTATGAACAATATATGTGATCACTGTAAATAAAACAAATAAAAAGTTTGTAAGCTTATAATAGTTGTAATTAGTTATCACTATAGTCGTATATGAAATAGTAACTTGCTTTGAGACGCTTAAGTTTGATACGAGACTTACTTACGACTCATAAGTCGTAGATATCGATTGGTGTTCTTAGACCAACTGTATTTAGACAACGAAAGGTTAAATTAAGATATGTGATTAAAACTGGTCACATGAGTAATGATTATTAATTAAGTGACAACAATTTGACTACATTTCTTGTCAATTTTAACTTCACAGCACTCCGTATCTTCAATCTTTTAAACAAATTTTAATATACACCTATCCAATCAAGTCAATTTTATTTAACCGAATTAAGTTAGTTCGATGCGAATAAAGTTCGTGTTTTAAAACCAGGGTATCTTAAGCCTAAAAGTTGACACAATATTAATTACTCCCTCCATCATAAATTAATAGTCACTCTTTTCATTTTTCATTTTAGGTTGTCTCAAAATTATTGTCTCTTTCCAAATATAGTGGTGAAGAATGTAGCAAGTTTATCAAATTGCACCTAATGATACTAAAAATTACAAACATCATTCAAAGATTTAATTAATTACATAAGGGTAAAACTGTTATTTTAAAAAAAAATAAGAGAGATAATACAGTAGTGATTATGTTTTCTTAAATTTTGTGTTTTTTGTCAGGGATAACAATTTTGGGACGGAAAGGTAAAGCTAAAAAGAGCAAAAGATTCAAAAAGTGATGGGGCATGTGCTCGGCCTAACAGAAAGCACATGGGATTTGTAGTGTTCTTGATTTATATGGGGATGAGGATCTTCTCATGTTCAAATGAACATAAGAGATAAAGTTCTGCATGATATGATTGTACATTTGAATTAAAATAAAATAAATGATTGACAATAATGACAATGTACAATTATATTATGCAAAACTGTACCTCTCATGTTCAAATGAACATGAGAGGATCCTTATCCTTTATATGGGCACCTTCTTTTATCTTTTTCAAAAACATCATTTTCAATATATATATTAAGGTGACTTAAAATATATAACTCCTTAAAAATTGAAAGAAAAATTACTTAATTCTACAAATCTGCAATATCATAAAACTTTATCGTATGGATGTCATTCTTGCTCTTGTTTCTTTTGCCACTGACCCACCAATATCTCAAATTGCAACTCTCATTGTATCCCATAATGTCGTTATCTCAAAAAGTAAAGATTTTTTATGAAACCGTTTTACAATATTTAATAAAACAACAAACATACATATAAATCAATGGTTTTCATATAATTTGAATTTTTATAGTTCCGATTTCGTGTCTGCTGAAATGCAAAATTTGAATATTGAATTTTTATAGTTGCGATTTCGTGTCTGCTGAAATGTACTAAAATGTGTAAAAGATTCCTTTTTTTCTGAAGTTTTATTCATGGTAGCCAATTGTGCACGGAGATGTAGTGTAAAACACAAAACATGAGTTCAAATCCTGTTCATATGTCACTTTAATCATATTGTTACGCGATTTAACCCACCCATGTTGTTCATAGGACTAGTAAGAGGTTGCTAGAGCGTCGGTTGTCATTTATATTACTTTTTACTAAGTATAGTTCTAACGGGTAATTTGGTGGCTCGAATTTATGAGGGATCAAAAAATTTAATGAGGTTAAATTCGATTGTGAGGTTTTGTTTAGACTTTAAATTATGATACTTAACAATAACATTACATCTGAGTAATATATACAATTATCTCTAACACAATCTTCATAAACAAGCTAGACTTGAACTAATAATTAATTGTTTGAGTATCGTCCCACCAAAACATAGATACCGTTGGATGAGACTTAAATTACTACTCCCTCCGTCTCACATTAATTCTAGTAGATAGAGTAACATTTATTTATGTCGAACGAAATCAGAGGGAATGTGTCCACTAGACTAGTGTCGGCCCGAATCGGTACCCGTGATCCAACTTAACTGCTCTTTGGCTAGTTCGCCTACAGTTGCAACTTGTGGACCTGCAGGCTAGCAAAACTAGCAACTGTTTTTTCATCTATAAATAGCTGCAACATACCTATTCTTTTTTCATCAAACCATAACATTTCATACCTTCTAACAACAATGGCTAAGTTCTTCGCAGTCCTCCTCTTGGCTCTCATCACTATTTCCATGCTTCAAGCTTTTGTAAGTCTTCACAATATCGACATTTAAGCTTTCGATCGAATGTTCACCGTTATATTTAATTTAAAGTACATTATGGACATTGTCCATGTGATATGGATAAAATAACAAAAATCGTCAATTATTGATACAGTATGCTTGAAAGGATTTCGAATTGCACTGTTTGTTTTCACTTTGAGTACCCTATTTGTTACCCCTTTAAGGCTTTAATAAACCAAAATAAAATGAAACTAGTTAAAAACTGAAGGTCGAACTTAAAGTGAAAAACAAACAGTACAATTAGAGACCCTTTATGCAAATAGTATCTAGAAATGCTGATTTTTGTTATTTTGATTGAACAGCATGGACGATTTATGTAATTTACGCTTTAAAATGTATCATGCATGCTCTCCAAACATTATCTTTGTTATCTTACATTGTTTTTCGCAACGTTATTTAATAGTATTATTTCTTAAACGAATTAGGTATCTGCAAATGGAGGACATCGCGGTGGATTTGGACCTGGAAGTTTAAAAAGCTCTCGTAAGTTCCTTTATCATATCTGATAATAGATCCAGTTTTGCATCGCGACTAATCCAGCCGCGATTTTGATAATTTTAGATTATTTGCTACAAATGTCTAATGGTTTGTGCCAAAATGAACAGAGTGCGGTGGAGAATGCATAAGGAGATGTAGCAAAACACAATACCACAAGCCATGCATGTTCTTCTGCCAAAAATGTTGCGCGAAATGTTTGTGTGTACCACCAGGTTTCTACGGTAACAAACAAGTGTGCCCATGCTACAACAACTGGAAGACCAAGGAAGGTGGTCCAAAATGCCCATAGAGTGATCATCACTTATATTTACCTAATTAACATGGTTATTCTAATGTTTATTACTGCTTCCAATTTGATATTAAATGTTGTAATATTGTGATGTCCATTTGAAAAATGTGAAAATGGACTAACGGTTTTTTAATTTATGTTTTATTAGTGTGCCGCAATCCATTGGATGCTATTACTGTATCTGCATGTGATTGAGCCTAAAATATTTCACATATTGTATTTTGATTTTATTTGAAATAGAAATGTAAGTGAATTTCTCGATTCACTTTTTCACACTTGATCGATGTTTTTCGGTTCCCTATAATGTTTTAAGATTTGATTATCCGGGCTTCGCTCCGGAATTAAATTACTTTATATGTAAAAATAAATTTGTAAAATCTGCTTGAACTTTGTCAAAAAAATATGAGTTATGATTGTATATCTTCCCTTATTATCAATTGTCAAAAAAATATGAGTTATCATTGTATATCTTCCCTTATTATGTTCTTTTATTGTTTTTGTTTATATGTCATTTCCATTATCAATAACATTTATTAATATTTCATACGTTTTAGATAACTACTTTTGCAACATATTTAGGTTTGAGATTATTTCTTTAAAATTTTCTTTTAAATGATCCACATACATTTTAGATTACGATTTATTATGATTGACAACAAAACTAATTTTGAAAGTACGGGTACAATATTAGTATTTTTAAAAATTCAGGTATGATATTTATACATTTTTAAAAGCATCTTAACCCATACTTTAATAGTCAAAAAAGACTTGTGGCCGGTTGACGTGCGCCGTTGTTTGCTACACTATTATATTTCTTATTCACTATATTATAATATGTATAAAGAATTATATAAGTTAAAATTAAAATTTATAAAATACTTTGATGTATGCTTTTATTTACACTGTGTTCTCAAGAAAAAAATAGAAATAAAGGGAAAGTAAAAGTAAAGAAAGGAGTAAAAAAAATAGAAAGGATGAAAAGCTATGTTTTACTTTATGTTCTTAAGTTAAGAATGAAAGTTAAAAAAGATAAATGTTTTTGTTTTTAGTGAAAAAAAAAGAAAAGAAAAAAAAAAAAAAAAAAAAAAAAAAAAAGCTAGCAAAAATACATTTTTGCCCTTATAATCCCTTCTGTAATTATCAAAGTAAAAAAGTTCAAAACAATAACATAGATGGACAAACACACGTTAAACATCAAAACAAGAACATTAATCGCAAATTTACAAAATATAGTTTCAAACAGAATGTTACAAATCTCATACCCTTATGAAATTTAGATACTAATATGAAACCAGTTAAACATATTAATTTTAGCGTTCAGATATACTGTAGTAGATAGTCACTCATTAGCGATTGAGTTTCTTATTTGTTCTTCTCCACCATGTATGTCTCTTGAAGCATTGGGTTCTTCTTTTTGTGTTGCATTTAAAACCTCATTAATAACCTCATCCTCAAGTTCTTTGTCGCGATCTTCTTCGAGTAAAAGTTATGTAAAATAAAACACCCCAAGAATATGTCTTAGTGTGTTTCACTTGAATAAAATGGTTCCGTTGTGCTACTGATTATAGGAAACCTTTTCTTTAAAACGTCAAATGCTCGTTCAATAGCATTTCTTAATAATGAATGACGAAGATTAAACAATTCTCGTGGAACCAAAAACTTTTGAGGTGCGCGAGACGAGTACTCGTTCAAATGATATCTTACACCTCTATAAGGTGCTATGAGTGTACTTCGATGAGGTAAACCTCCATCGACCAAGTAATATTTGCCTATAAAACAGACTATGGTTATTACAATAAAAAACTAACATAAGACATAATTCAAGAAACCAAAAACGTACGAAAGAAATTACCTTCAGGAGTATATCATCTCTAGTGAGAGCATCTTTTATTATTCTCTGATCGGATGAGGTGCCCTCCCAACCACTCAAGACATATGGAAATCTTAAATCAAATGTGTACGCTACTAATACATTAATTGTGGGATATCCTTTGAGACCACGGAATCTAGGGGCATCCTTATTAGATACTCTCACATGAATATGTGCTCAATCGATTGCCCCTATACAATCTTTGAAGAAAGTTTAAAACCTCTTTTTTTTCTTGAATTTCTTTTGGAACAACATCACGTGTAGGTCTTCGAACATATTGTTCTTCTAAGAATAAAAGTGCATTCAAAACTCTATGAAAATGCCTACTTGTTGATCTGGAGCAGCAATACATATTTTGACACAAAACAGTTTCTCAAGTCATTTCCGATAGTATGTAGAAATCTAGCAACTTGCTCTTCAATCGACATACGTTGAGTTGGTTTAAGACCACCATTACGTTCTAACTTTTGAAACAATATAATAAAAGCATTCTTACTCATACGAATAAGGTCAAGACATTTACCACTTGTTGAAAGGTTATTTAACAATTCTTCTCGTACTCTTTCTCTATGCAACATCAGCTCTCGGGTAGGTAGGCCAAAACGCTTTTTTCTTTTGAATTCGGTGATATGTAATAAATGTTAAAGCTAGACAAAGTAGTTGAATAACTGCTAATTGTTGATTAAACAACAAAAGATGCAGGTCCTCTATTGTATACCTGGTAGCAAATAAAATGAACTTAATTCTAATGAAACTAACATAAGTGTTGGTGATTTTAGTGTCATCAACTATTTTAGGTAATTGTAATTTACCATGAGACCAATGCGAATTTCATATTATGCTCGGATACGAGTTAGGGAAGTGTGGAGTGCACACTCGTTTGAGCTAATATGTTTCCACCACGTCAAAGACGCAGGGGTTAAGGGGATGTTGGTTTATAACCAACTTTAACTGCCATAACTTTCATATAGAATCTGTTTATTAAAAGATTCATTTGTCTCATTCTAACATACAAAAAACACATACAATTCCTCTTTGTTTCTGCTTAGTATTCTTGTGCCAAGAAAACTAAATGTTCTTCTTAAATTATCCCGAGAAGGATTTCGTGATACCCAGACATCAATAGGGTCGAAATACTTTATACAGAAAGTGAACATACACGATTTGAGAAGATATAAAAAATTATCATCACAACCCTAACCCCAATTTCTAACAAATGTATAAAGTAATCTGTGATAATCATGATTAGAGGAAATATCGTGAAGGAGATGACTACGGACTTTGGGAAAATCGATAAGATTGAAGGGCATGATTTTAGACGATGGCAGAAGAAGTGTACGAAGGGCATGATTTTATAGATGATGCCTCTAGGTTTTGCTATGTTTACTTGCTACATGCAAAAGATGAAGCCCTGTATAAATTTAGAATTTATAAATAGAAATTGAATTACAATAAAATGACTTGATTAAAACCTTACGCACAGATAGAGGTGGTGAATATTATGATCCTGTATTTTTCCAATCCGTAGGAATCATTCAAGAAACTACGGCTCCTTATACATCGTAACAAAATGGTGTCGCTGAAAGGATAAATAGATCTCTTAAAGAAATGGTTAATGCTATGTTATCTTACTCAGGTTTGAGCGACGGGTTCTGGGGAGAAGCCATGTTGACGGCTTGCTATTTATTGAACAAGGTTCCTAAAAAAAGGAATAAGACTACCCCTTATGAACTTTGGTATAAGAAATGACCAAAATTGATATTTTTGCGAGTTTGGGGTGTAGGGCCGTTGTTAGACTTCCGGACCCTAAAAAAAAACTTTGGGTGAAAAGGGTATTGAATGCATCTTTGTTGGTTATGTTGAGTATTTCAAGGCATATAGGTTTTATGTTATAGAATCTAATGATTCTGTTTCTATTAACACAATTATAGAATCAAGAGATGCTATATTTGATGAGAATTGTTTCTTTTCGATACCTAGACAAAATGATATTATACCAAATTTGGATGAATCTCAAAGGGGTAATCATTTAAATGATGTACCAAGTGAGACACCCGAACCTCGTAAAAGTAAAAAAGGTATAAAAGCTAAATCATATGGTTCTTATTTTCAACCATATTTAGTTAAGGGATCAAGAGATCAAATTAAATCTCAATACTCTTACTGTTAGTGTATAAAGGAGGATCCAAGAACCAATGATGAAGCTACACAATCTCAAGATGTTGCTTTTTTGAAAGAAGCAATTGATGATGAGATTAGTTCTATTATGGAAAATAATACATGGGTCTTATCTAATTTACCACCAGGTTGCAAACCGTTAGGTTGCAAATGGATCTTCAAAAGCAAGATGAAAGTCGATGGAACAATTGACAAGTTTAAGGCTCGACTGGTAATCCAAGGCTTTAGACAAAAAGAAGGGATCGATTACTTCGATACCTACACACCAGTTTCTCGTATCACTAATATTAGATTGTTGATACCTTTGGCAGCTATTCACAGTCTAGTGATCCATCAAATGGATGTCAAAACAACATTTTTAAATGGTGATTTGGAAGAAGAAGTGTATATGAAGCAACCAGAAGGATTTGTTATGCTCGGTAATGAGCATAAGGTGTGTAAGTTAGTTAAGTCATTGTATGGGCTAAAACAAGCACCTAAGCAGTGGCATCAAAAGTTTGATGAGGTTGTCTTGTCCAGCGGTTTTGTCCTAAACCAATCTGACAATGTGTATATAGCAAATTTGATGAATCCGGTAACGGTGTTATCATTTGTCGATATGTTGATGACATGTTGATCTTTGGCACTGACCAAAACCAAGTTGATAAAACTAAGAAGTTTTTTTCATCAAAGTTTTCCATGAAGGATATGGGAGAAGCAGACGTTATTCTTGGTATTAAGATTAAACGTGAGAATAGAGGGATTGTAATTACACAATCTCACTTTATTGAGAAAAAAATCAAGAAATTCAATCGTGAAGATTGTTCTCCGGTGAGTACTCCCATGGATCCGGTGGAGAAGCTTATGCCGAATACAGGTAAACCTGTGGCTCAGCTCGAATACTCAAAAGCCATTGGTTGTTTGATGTATGCTATGACAAGCACTAGACCTATTATTGCTTATGCAGTTGGTAGATTGAGCAGGTTTACTAGTAATCCTAGTAGACATTATTGTCATTCAATAACAAGGGTAGTAAAGTATTTGAAGGGTACTACGAATTATGGTTTATCATATGTAGGATATCCTTTAGTGTTAGAAGGCTATTCCAGTGCTAGCTGGATAAATCATGTTGAAGATTCATCTTCTACTAGTGGTTGGGTGTTCTTTCTTGTGGGAGGTGCCATTTCATGGGCTTCCAAGAAGCAAACATGCATAACCAAGGTTGCAAAAAGCCGTAGCCGTTAGTCGGGCGGTTGACCACCACCTAGCGCCTAGGCGGATTAAACTTTTCTATATAAAAAATTTGAAATTATATGTATTTGATATAAAATCTGCATAATTTTTATATTTTTAATAATTTTATTAATGTTTTTATTATTTTTAATTATACTTTTTTTGTATATGTTGCAAAATTTACATTGTATGTGATTTTGATTGAGTTTTGGTCTACTTTTATTAAAGCCCATTTAGTTATTTGTTGAGCCCATTCTATAAGTTTTTAGTGGGCCAATAAATACATTAAAGTATTAGGTTTACATAACTTTAATATCACAACCACACTTCACCTTCTTCAACTTTCCCACATTCACATTCTCCACCCTCCCTTCAAAAAAAAATCAAGAAACCACCGGAAAACAACAAATTAAAACACAATCAAGAAAATCAAACACCAAAAATCGGCCGATTTATTGACCCGCCTAGCCCGATTTGAACAATTTGACCCGCCCAGGTGGGATGTTGACCGCCTTTTAACCAAAACGCCTAATTGATCAGCGTAGCTACATATCGCCCTGGTAAGTGACCGCCTAGCGCCTAGGCGGCCACCTAGGCCGCTTTTTACAACACTCTGCATAACTAGTTCTACTATGGAATCTGAGTTTGTAGCATTGGCTGCTGCTGGTGAAAAGCAAAATGGCTAAGAAACTTGATATATGAGATTCAAATATGGCTGAAACCGATAGCACCAATTTCTATCCATTGTGATAGTGCTTTGATGCGTGCGTATATCGTTGTAGAATAGATTATATTATCACGTTTTAAATTTATATTTAGCAGTGTACCCGATCAATGTAGCTAGTTGGTAAGTAGAGTGTCAAACACTAAGAGTGGAACGTTAACACCTACATATCTATCACTATTTTAATCCTAAGTTAGTTCTAAGCCCTAATCTAACGCAAGGGGGGTTTTCAGCCTGAGAGACTGGTACGATTGTGTAGATTAAGTAAGCAGTAAATAAAACAAGGGAACGAATGGAACACACGCACACAGATAGAAAACATATACAGATAAGAGACCTGGCCGATAGTAGAAAAACTTGTCACACGTTTAATTGCTTAGCTGTATAAGGTGAGTGCTAAAATCTATTCTCTCTCAGTGGAATTCTTAACACAGGCGTGTAAACACCTAATGATTACTAAGTTTATGTATTATTTATCCCTTTTACAGGCTTAAATTAACTATGCAAACGATGTTAATGAAGTAATTGTGCGAGCCTACATTGACAAGGCGCGATAAACTCAATATGTAATCAAAGCACATGCATTAAGAAACCAAATAAACATCAAATACTCTTTATAAAAGCTTAAGTCCGATCAAATAGTGAAAAAGACGCTAACTCAACAATTAACAAATTGCTAATACAAGTAAACGAGTTTTCCTATGAATTAAAATACTAGCATGACCTTCTTACTGCTCTGAATTCGTCCTTTAGGTTGGGTCTTATGCTGCCAATTCGTCTGGTTTTTCTCCCTAGGTATATGTGTGTGTCGAATGTGGCTGTCGAATGGGGTATTTATACTTTCTGATGACAGGGTCGATACGGCGTATCCATTAAGTTGATACGCCGTATCTAGGTAACTTCGCGTGAGGTCCAAGATTATTATAATTTGAAATATTCGTACACCGTCATAAGATACGACGCAACTTCAGTCTTCATACGGCGCATCGTCCTTCAGAATCTTGGATAATTTGGTGAAGTCTTGAGATTAATACGCCGCATATATGGAATGCAATATGGCATATCTGGAGTAAAACAAGTCAGATCTTCTCGTTGACCAAGGTTTCATATACGGAATATGGGATAATTCCATACGGCGCATGCTTCAAAGTCAGGCAATGGTCTTCATATTCGTCTAAGTCTTTATGTACGGCGTATTTTTCTAGAATGATTCGGCGTATCTTCCTTCAGTTTAGTCGACTTTTCCAACTTGATCCATTTTGCTCCAATTTACGTCCAAAATAGCTAACTTTCACCAGATGCTTGTTTATAACTGAGAAGTACCAAAGTAAGCGATTAAATATCAATTCTCATATAAAATAATATAAAACAAGCGAATAACAGATGATAAATGATGCCAATAAAACGTACTTATTTGATATCATCAAATATCCCCCCACTTGAACTTTACTTGTCATCAAGTAAACCTTAGATTTAAACTTATGAAAATGTATCCTAAATAAAGTTTAGGATTTATTTTTATAGTTTTAAGCACTCATTCATTTTAATCATAATTGCACAAACAAACACCTCACGAAGTAGGAAAATGAAATCACTCAAATCACACAACTAATCTATGTGGTAACATTTAAGTAATTCGCTCAATTGCTCGGTCGTGACGAATATTCTATCATAAGCTTGGAAAGGATACACATCTCTAGCACTAAAGCTAAGGAGTGACAAGTCTAAAGCGGTAAATTGGGTTATGATAAGGCTTAAGGGTTAAACCTAGCTTTGTTTAAACATCTCCTGCACAAACTTAGTAGATCGCTAGCACGAGCCCTTGATTCCTCAAACAACGGGTGGTCACTAGTGTGTATCTCGGTTCGCTGGCGTGTTATTTTCATAATAGATAGTCACCAAGACATACTCTAGATCGCTGACGCGTCATTTGATTAGTCTAAAACTCGGATGGTCACTACCTTATTCATGCTTTTGACATTCTCACTTAGCCATTACCATATTTGGATGCTCGAAAGCTAACAACGAATATAGTGACTTGGTAAAGGATAGGGATTAAACATTGGGAAATACATAAATTGGTGTAAAATAAAATAAACAAACAGGTAGATAAGTCCTAACAAGTGTGGTTAATCACTTCCCAACCATCTCATGAATAAGACACAAATCATAGACTAACTCGCGCTTTAACACGAAAACTCACGCTTTAGTAGGTAGACATGAATTAAACTCAATAATATCTCATTCAGAGAATATACGTTAGTTGGCGTTCCCATAACGGCCAACTCCCTTGCAATCCATAAATATAATACAACTAGCAGTAGCGATATCTCTACTTGTACATAACTATACATTGTTGGTTTATCAAACTTACCAACATCTTCTTTCTTTTTCTTTTCTATTTTTTCGATATATATATATATATATATATATATATATATATATATATATATATATATATATATATATATATATATATAATATGTATATATATATATATATATATATATTTTAATCATAAAATACTAAATGGTGTAAAATTTCACCACATCACTATCACAATAAATCTGGATAATTTTTCTCCAAACTTTTCATAACTTCAGACATAAAGGTAATAGTGAAAGTAGTAAACACACGCAAATCAAAAATACAATATCTACTTTCACTCCATTGCTTTGTGCAATTCCCGACCTAACCAAAGACAATAATTACGCACACGAACACAGAAAACACAGGGAATACACACTTTTACCAAAAGCAACTAACCACGGACTTAAATCTACAAGGTAGGCTAAGGTGTAAAGGTGCAACGAAACATTTTAAATTGGTGT
Organism: Artemisia tridentata subsp. tridentata; assembly: GCA_021014915.2. Classification (NCBI taxonomy): domain Eukaryota; kingdom Viridiplantae; phylum Streptophyta; class Magnoliopsida; order Asterales; family Asteraceae; genus Artemisia; species Artemisia tridentata. The sequence continues at coordinate 285,657,052 of CP139503.1, forward strand.
ATGAAATGAAAGGAATGGCTCCAAGGGTTTTTCTAGGGGTATATTACTCTTAAAAATGAGAGTAACAAAGGGTTTAACATGGGGATTAACTGTATGGGCAGCCATGGTGATCGGATATGGCTGTCCAACCTTGTTCGCTACTGGTAATATGGGTCTATGATGGAAGTTAGGGTTCTTTGAATCCTATTATCGTGTAATGGTATTAGGAGATAAAACGGATGTTTGGTATGTATCATGCTTGCTGGTGCTGTCGTCTCCTACCATTGGTGTTAGTATGATTTTCATGGTTATTTATCTGGGATATTGCTTGTCCTATCCCATATTTGTCCATGTTAGTTATTCATGTAAGTTAGGGTCTTTAAACCCTATGTTTCGTCTATGATTGATCATGATACAATGGGTTTCATTCTTAGCTAGAGTTTACTCAGTTAAAACTTGTAGCATATGAGGTATTTGATCAAGTTGTAGTATTGGTTTGGTCCTTTTGGATCAATGGAAGTTTGGTGTAGTTGTTTGATGTGGATTGGTGCTGCTCGAGTACTACCATGGATGAAACTGCATCGTTGAAAGTTATGGACATCTACGACGACTTTTGGGAATCAAGTGCTTTATCTTATTTGTAATTTTATAGTCGTTGTAGTTTTTGTTTCATATATTAGTTATAGGAGTGGTGTGTCACTCTTATGTAGTGGTTTTTGTTAGTGTCCTAAGGGACTTTGTGTTTATTCGTGTAAGTGCCTATGTAACGGGCTGAGATATGGGATTTCACCCATATCCTTTGTACTTAAACGCTTTTTGGTGTAATACATTTACCAGGTCTTTTGACCTTTTACCCAAAAAAAAAAAACCTTTGACATGAAGGCTATTTGAGTGTAATCCTAGAAATTTACTTAGTTAGACAAGTCACTCCAATTATATCCATAATGGTCATTATGGTGGTCTCAAATAGTATACAAGCCAAGTTCTATAGTTTACTATAAGTCACCGGCACACTCATATTTTTGTGGAATTTGGGTAAAATATTGAGAAACGAATAAGGCTAAATTCTAACAATAAGGGTTATGTGTGCGGTCATGCAACTTAGATTTAACAAAAATATGCTAGAAAATTTTTAAATTTAAGCATATTAAGCACATATTAAGCAAATTTTTGAAAAATAAGGACAAGAAACGTTCTGATTCTCCATCCCCCTACTTAAGATAAACAACGACCTCATTGTTTAAAATTGAAATTAAAAGCAGGAAATAGAAAGAATCAAAACGGAAAAATCCCCTGATATTTGCTTGGTGTGATCTTCCATTATGCATTTGTGAGCAACTTTTTATTTTCTGTATGGAATGGCATCTGAATGGCTACAACACACAGAAAATTCAGAATGTATGTAAACCACCACTTCTTTGCAAACAACTTGTGTTAATTTGAAAATCACAGCTAGTGCATATCTTGTTAATCGATGGTTAGCAGAAAATAAACCTAAAAACTAAAAATTAAAAATCTGGAAATTTCATCAGGTCAGTCGATACGCCGTGTCCATGGTATGGGATACGCTGTATCGAGCCTGGAATAAAATACGAGTCAGAAAATCTGGTACGACGCATCCTTAAACATAGATGCGCCACATTAAATTAACTGACAGAATGTTCAAAATGCAGAAAAATAAAGCATAGATATGACCTGTGCAGTCGATACGCCGCATCCATGGGAAGGGATGCGCCGCATCGATGTGCAGGTCTGACCAACTCGATAACAGAAAAACAGTAAAGATAAATCCGGTTTGTCTCCCGGTGAGCACTTTTCATCATCGAATTCTTCCTTATACCATGTGTCATCACTGGAATTTGATTCGTAATCTTCGTTAATCTTCTCCTTGATGCGATTAAGCATCTTCCTTTAAACATTTTTCTTATTGTCCCATCCCTTGCAATATTTCATTATTAAGCTTCTCAGTACCTCGCGGAATTGGACTTCATTCCTTAACTCATCAATGTCAAAAGACCCACTTATGTCTAACTCCTTGAAAAGATCATTCTTCCATTCGTTGTCTTTTTTGTCAATTAGTTTAGCTAGCTCTAGCCATCTTGGTTTTTCATCACGTAGTTCGCATCTGGCCTTTGACAATGGAACATTGCTATCATGCCATGCCTTGTTATTTTGAGGCCAATAGTTGTTCCAAACATCATTATACGACGTTTCCTCTTTTCTTTTATTCCACCAATAATCTTCTAATTTCATCATAAGTTCACAATCAAGTTTATGATAATTCCCGAAACATCTTTCAAGCCAAAGGCAGAAGTCTGCTCCTTCATGGCTTCCATGCTCTTGTGGTGCTTCCAAGAGCGCCTTTTCCATCAAAGCTTTATTCTTTAAATCTCCATCTTCTAGTTCTTCATACCCGAAATTATTGATTCCCGGAAGATTACCACCATTGCAACGATTCTCGGTCTTCCAGTTGCAAGTCGGCCATTCAACACGTCCATCTTTAAATCGAAATGATTGGCATGCATGGTTTACTTCTTTAGCAAGCTCTTCCCAAATCCCATGTTCAAGCCAAGGTTTTCCCTCAACCCAAGGCACTTGATCATTCCATTCATAATACCATGCATTTTTTAAATTCTTCACAGGTCTTAAATCCTGGTAAATCTCCTGTAAGTATATCAATGTCAATTTGAAGAAGATAGTTAAATTCCTTGAATTCCCTACATGGTGGTGTTTTATAGTCCAACACATCTATGTCAACGCTAAATAGCCCGGCTATATCTTTGTCATAGGTAGAGTTATTATCATTTGACGATTCATCATCAGTTTTGACCTCCTCATCTTCTCCTCTCATCCAGTAAACCCAAAGTACATTTTTGGTAGCTCGATCCATAGTCTTATGGTTGTTGAATTTACTAGCCAACCAATAAGAAAAACCATCATCGTTAGGATCCTAGTTAACGTCAAAGCCAGTTCCGCCTATCATTTTTCTCTTAAACTTCATGAATTCCTTGAATTGCTGCTTAAAGCTACGAGACAACCATGTAGTAACCACTCTTCTTACTTCATCCTTGGGAACTAGCTTATGGTTTCCATACTTAAGGTCAAGCCACTGCTCTACAGAGATATCCATCAATCTTACCAACCTATTCTTGAGCAGAATCTCAGCTTCGGCATACATCCTTTCATCATTAAGGTTGTTTTTATTTAGTTCATTTGATTGCTCAACATAGGGCAAATAGGAGGGTGTTAAGGTTTCGATTTGTTTCTCATATCCAATCTTCTTATGCATGGGGTTTTTATCATTAGTTTTCCTCATATACTCAATTCGAAACCTCCCTTCATATTCTTCAATAGTTGTCTAAACCAATCCTTTGGATTCAATCATCACCAATAGGAGGAGTAATTCATCTTCGGTGTAGCTCATCATTAAATCGTAAGTAAACAAATCACTCTCCATGCCGCCCAAACGTTTGAACTCGTTTAATGTAGCTTCAAGAGGGGTTTCCCAAGTAAACAAATCGGCTTCGATCGTAAGTATATCAAATACTTCCTTCTCATATGTTTTAATTGAGCAAACCAGAATTGTAGTATGAGACTCCGATTCAAACGGATGGTCAAGCTTTATTGGGAAGTCACAAACGATAGCGTCGTAAGTCACATCGAAAGTTGAATGCGAGGGTTCATTATTCCATGCCGATTCTTCTGAAGTTCGATCATAGATACGAACTGCTGGAAATTCACTCAAGTTAACTTCATAAATCTCACATTCATCCTCATCGTCCTTTAGAAACCATAGCTTCTCCGTTCTAGAATCCGTTTTATGCAGTAGCTTCCCTTGTTCCATAGCCAAATATTCATCCATGGTGATATCTTCCATAGTTATCCCTGTGAACAGAGATAAATTCGTCAGTAGGATTTGTCCGGAAGAAAGATAGCAGAAAAAACTGGAAACCAAATAATAATACGAAGAGTAAAAACTGCTGATATCTTTAGACGATACGCCGTATTGATGGAGATCAATGCACCGTACGTATTAATTTTCAAATACGCTTATATATATAAATAAATACACCGTATACGCAGATGCGTATATGACGTACGTTCGTTATGTCTCAAAATACAATCTTTTTGATATTAATGCACCGTATCGACAAAAATCAATATGCCGTGTCTTGTTTATTTAAAGAATTCGAATATGTTTTTAATAAATAATAGATACGTCGTATGAGGAAAACTCATGCGCCGTATGGCGTTTTGGGGTTTTAAAAATTTTCTGGTTAAAAACAGAATACGCAGTATCTAGAGGGATAGATACATCGTACTCGAATTATTAATTAAGATACGCTTCATATAAAATAAAAACGCAATACGCCGTGTCTAAATAAATAGATGCGGCGTATCGTTTAGTTCAGCCGATAGTAACAATGCAGAAAAACCAAAAACCGTGAATACAATGAATGCAGATAATACAAATACACAATAAAGTTAGTAAATTAAAAAATAAAAACTAAAAACTAATTAAGTAAATTCTAAATTAAAATATTAACAGATATTCAAGTATTAAACAATTCACTCCCCGGCAACGGCGCCAGAAACTTGATGTGTGAGTATATCATTGTAGAATAGATTATATTATCAAGTTTTATATTTATATTTAGCCGACTTATCCTATAACACACACTAACGAGCAGTGGATCAATGTTTCTAGTTGGTAAGTAGAGTGTCGAACACTAAGAGTGGAACGTTAAGACCTAGATATCTATCAATATTTTAATCCAAAGTTAGTTCTAAGCCCTAATCTAACGCAAGGGGGTTTTCAGCCTGAGAGACTGGCACGATTGTGTAGATTAAGTAAACAGTAAATAAAACAAGGGAACGAATGGCACACACGTACACAAATAGAAAACAGATACAGATAAGAGGCCTGACCGATAGTAGGAAAACTTGTCACACGTTTAATTGCTTAGCTGTATAAGATGAGTGCTAAAATCTATTCTCTCTCAGTGGAATTCTTAACACATGCGTGTAAACACCTAATGATTACTAAGTTTATGTATTATTTATCCCTTTTACAGGCTTACATTAACCATGCAAACGATGTTAATGAAGTAATTACACGAGCCTACATTGACAAGGCGCGATAGACTCAATATGTAATCAAAGCACATGCATTAAAAAACCAAATAAACATCAAATACTCTTTATAAAAGCTGCAAACAATTAAGTCCGATCAAATAGTGAAAAAGAAGCTAACTCAACGATTAACATATTGCTAATACAAGTAAGCGAGTTTTCCTGTGAATTAAAATACTACCCGGACCTTCTTACTGCTCTGAATTCGTCCTTTAGGTTGTGTCTTGTGCTGCCAATTCGTCTGGTTTTTCTCCCTTGGTATATGTGTGTGTCGAATGTGGCTGTCGAATGGGGTATTTATACTTTCTGATGACAGGGTCGATACGGCGTATCCATTAAGTTGATACGCCGTATCTATGTAACTTCGCGTGGGGTCAAAGATTATTATATTCTGGAATATTCATACACCGTCATAAGATACGGCGCTGCTTAAGTCTTCATACGGCGCATCGTCCTTCAGAATCTTGGATTATTTGATGAAGTCTTGAGATTAATACGCTGCATATATGGAATGCAATACAACGTATCTAGAGTAAAACAAGTCAGATCTTCTCGTTGACCAAGGTTTCATATACGGCGTATGGGATAATTCCATACGGCGCATGCTTCAAAGTCAGGAAATGGTCGTCATATTCGTCTAAGTCTTTATGTACGACATATCTGTCTAGAATGATACGGCGTATCTTCCTTCAGTTAGTAGACTTTTCCAACTTGATCCATTTTGCTCCAATTTACGTCCAAAATAGTTAACTTTCACCAAATGCTTGTTTATAACTGAGAATTACAAAAGTAAGCGATTAAGTATCAATACTCATATAAAATAATATAAAACAAGCGAATAACATAAGATAAATGATGCCAATAAAATGTACTTATTTGGTATCATCATGCTTCTACTTTGGCTAGAGCTTATAGTCAAATATACATTAGACAGTTAGGTGTTAGACATAATATGATTAGGGACCTAATCATGAATGGTGTGATATCTATAGAAATTGTTCGGTTGCAACATAATCTAGCTGATCACTTCACGAAAGAATAAGCTATGAACTTAGTGATGGGTTGAAGAATATCTTCTTAATGGTTCTTTTGAAAAATTGCAAATGGATGTGTAAGACTAAAAGGACAACCTATGTGAGCATGAAGTTTTACCGCTTCAAGAAACTTGGACTTGACTTCTTATATGTTTATTAATGGATAAGGACACATGGCTAGTAATAGTGTCTAGTACAAACAATAGAGTGTTGTAGAAACTTATGTGTATAGTATATTCTGGTATTCAAATGGGTTGACAGGTTTTGTCGTTACGACACCCCGATTCTCGAGTATTTGAAATGTGTATTATACTAAGATGAAAATTCAATCACAAGACATTCTTAGTTAGGCATTTTTTGTTTTCGTTATGTTTATTTTATATGCTTATATATATTCTTATATATATTTTAGTAAATCAAGGATTACACTAAAATAGGGGGAATTTGTTTGTGATTTTAGTGTCATCGACTATTTTAGGTAATTGTGATTTACAATTAGACCAATGGGATTTCATATTATGCTCGGATACGAGTTAGGGAAGTGTAACACTCGTTTGAGCTAACATGTTTCCACCACGACAAAGACGCAGGGGTCAAAGGGGGCTGTTGGTTTATAGCTGACTTTAACTGCCATAACTGTCATATATAATCTATTTATTAAAAGATTCATTTGTCTCATTCTAACATACAAAAAACATATACAATTCCTAATCTTCACACACCTATACACGGACTCACACCAAGTCCTAATCTACATACACCACTTCACACACAAGTCAGATACACTAATATAAAATAGAGAGAAATGAGTGAGTTTAGACGAAGAAGAGAATCGTAACACAAGTTACGTGTGTGTGATGCCTAATCTATAACACTTCATTTCTTGACGAATACGAGCGTTCTTCGCTTGCACTTGGAGGTAGAGGGTGACGGGATCACTTATAAACACATATCAACGAGTTATTGCGATCAAAGAAGAAGATAAGGAAAACATAAAGTTTTTGTGCCAAGGGAGCTTATTGTCTGCAGGGAATAGTGCAGTATTTATAGGCACTAGGAGGAGCGTGAGACGGTCTATAACATCCTGATATTTTAACTAGCAATTTTAATTATTTTGACAATACTACAGGTACTAATGATATAATAAACCGCATTTTTTTTCTCTCAAACATAAAGATATGATCATATAATGGCTTATTTCCCTAAAAAAGAAAAAAAAAAAGAAAAAAGAAAAAAAAAAGAAATAAAAAGGTTTGATTTGCACATTTAAAATAATAATCACAATATTAATTTAGGAACTAATTCACACTTTAAGGGTATAAACGAATCAAAGAAGGAAAAAGGAAACTATTTTGATTTTAATATCATGTATGTCAAATTCCTAAAATCACTCTTAGAATCGGTTTGGGTTTATTAAACGCACCATGATCTTTAAAAAAAAGAAAAATAATAATAACAAAACGAGAAACTTGCCAACACCATGATCCATATTTTTCTTCAATTCACACGTTTTTCTTTTTTAGAGAAGATACGATCTTATCGAACATATACGTTGATATCTCTCCCATAACCACTTCTATATACCCATCGCCTCTCATCATTGACGACACAACCATAAGAACAAAAAGAAAACGAACCCCATCCCACCTTGTCGAGAACCTGCCATCAGTAACATGATGCCCTTTTCACATAGAGTAAGATATAGTTTCTAGTTGGCTGCTTTCTTTAGTTGTAATATTCAGTTTGTCTTTGGTACCAAGACGTCTCGCGGTTAGACTGTATGTTCATCTTGTTGGTTAAGAGTTTGGTTCGTGATTGATACGGTTAACTCTACGTGACCATTCGAGTTGTGGTTTCGATCATGGCGGGTTGAGTTTTGAGCAGACATTCATTTCATGTCCTAGTTTCGATTCGTCTTTGAGTTGTTTAAAAGGTAACTCTTGATCCATAATATACCATGTACGATAATCATATGTTACTCCTAAATATTAGAATGTGTTAATAGGTTGATCATGAGATTTCATATATTAAGAATCACCATTTTTGTTACGTCAAATTCATGTTGCATGCGCCACATGCAAGGTCTTTATTTTTATAGTTGCTAATATTAAAGAGAACTGCACCTATGAATGTATAATAATAAAGAGTGACTAGTTATGACTAATCTCTAAACGTGTCTCACATCAGGTCTGGTGAGTTTGTATAATGAACTCATGTATATATCATGATCCAAAATCTATATACATCTATATTATAAATATATATCGGTATTATGTAGCACATTAAAGAATAAGTGCAATATGCGTACTTCTTTGAAAATGGGATATGGTAGTGTATATACTGAATTTGTTCAAGTTTTGATCAATATTTTGAGATATAGTACAATAACATCAACATTATATATATAGATGTTTAAACTAATTTAAAAGGCTATACCATATCTTCACATGTGGTTACCAAGGGTGTTTGTCTAGCTTATGCTTAGGTTTCAATAGTGATACCGAGAGGGTGTATTGTTTGTCGGTGTCTCGGCATGAGTCTATTACCAAGGGTATGTTATGGGGTAATCCGAGGCTGTTTTGAATAAATGTGATTCAAATATGTTATAATTATTCTGAGCCTTGTTTTAGAATCTAATCCGAGTTCCTATTTGTTTCTAATTCGGTAAAATGAGTTCTAAAACCTAACTTTGCATAATAAACCCTAAACTTTGATATTTGACTTAATAAGCCCTAGACTTTGATGGTTTGACATTTAAAGCCCTAAACTATGGTATTTGTCATAATGAGCCGTTAACTTAACCTAATTATTATTTGTAAACCTTAAGTTTGATTAATTATGAATTGTAACCCTAAGTTACTAATTATAGAAAGTTACTAAATATGGAAAGTTACTAAATCTGGAAAGTTACTAAATATGGAAAGTTTATAAAAATAGAAAGTAACCCTAATTATGTAATATGGATAACTATAAATACTTAAGAATCTGTTATTACATAAAACGAATTATTAATTCAGGAGGACCTTTGGAAGAGGGAGTAACTTGTGTTATTTTGGTCCTTTCCTTCATTTTCAGTGCTGCTAAGGTACATATATTCTGCACTTTTTCAGTAAGGGTTTTTCTCATGACTCGTTTCGTTATGATATGGTTTGATTCGTTCGTGACTTCAATATTCGCATTTGAATCCTTTGATATTTTGTAATCCATTAGATATTATGACTTGTATGAGAAACCTTTTTTAATATATATCTTAATGATGGTTTTGAGAAATACCATTTTTAAAATGATTTCTAGGAATACGAGGTAACACCACTTTTTATTTAAAGGTTTAATAACTCTTATGAAAACGGCTTTTAAAAGAATACTTTCATGAAAACAACATTTAAATGATTTTCATAATTACATAATCTGGCTGTACTCTATCCTTAAGGATTTCTCACGACTCATTGTCTCCTGATATTTGTTATGCATTGATCCGTATTTGTTTAGTTATTTGTTTGATTATTCGTTTCATGCTATATTCTATTCATATAGCTATTATCTGAGTTGGATAATTTATAATTATCCCTTATCATTAGATTGCATGTACTATGCCTATTATGTTACCCATATTTGTAGCTAGTCATGGGGAGCCTTGCCATTGAAGAACCAATGGTATTGACACTATCTGTGGAGGTGGGTTTTTGTCCACAGCGTTCCCATTTGTTTATATAGCTGTATATATGGCGCACCTGGCCTGTGTTTATTATATGTATGTTTAGTCTAGAACTGGCATATGTATCTCTGTTTTGAGAGGAGCGTATGGATGCATCCTAGGTACTTAGTTCAGTTTTGATATATACTTGTGAATGGACTTGAGTGTGTGCATTACACCCCATTTCACTTTACATCGAGCTAGCTACTCCATGTACAATTTGCTATATGTTTTGTTGGGCATTTCTTTTGATATTGATATCCACTTTATGTTCATTATTATGCTTTGATCCCTTTCATATGTTCCATATTCTGTTTGACATATTGTTTAGCAGGTTCTCTTGGATTCATTCGCTTGTACATTTCGTATACGCTTATTACCTTTCATTTGTTTATATCTGTTCACTGAGCATTAGCTCAGCCGCATTTTCTTTTCTCTGCGGCAGGTTATAAGCGGGATGCTGGGCATGAGTGTTGAGAGTAGAAGATAGAGGACCTACCCTTGATTAGATTTCATTATTGGAGTTATGATTGTAGACATTATGCTTTGGATATGTATTGTATTTAGATTATTGTTTGGATTATTTTTCGTAAGTCCTTGTAATTCTTGACTTAGTATTTAATAAGAAGTTTTCCGCTTGCGTTTATATGTTCTGATTGACACCATAATGTTACACTTAGGCCCTTTTTGGGTTGGTGTATTACAATTATGGTATTAGAGCTTAGGATTCGACCTGTAGTACTTTAAGTTATGACCTATGAAAGATTTGCACTATAGGAGCTTATGAAATCACTTTGGAGTAATTGCTTTAGGTTTTCCCTGTAAAAACTTAAGTTTAACCGGTGAGGATTTGGTAGACTATAAGACATTCGTTTAAGTATCATTGCTTCCGCATCACTCTGATTCGTGCCCATACTTTTAGTTAATCCCTTTTTAAGATCACTCTTTCCGGAGATTAGAAATTTGTCATATTGCACAACCTAAGATTAGTGACCAAGTAAGTTTAGAATGCGTTGAGAATTCTGTGGTAATGCCTTGCACTATATAAGCTTTATTTTCTGATTCCGACCTTAACCTCTGATACGTTTGTTAATTATTTAGATGCCTCTTCGATCATTCTGAGAATTCTTGTGACCATGATATGTTTGACACATTCTGTGATTTCTCTTGCTTTTGTTAAGAATATTTAAGTCTCCCTACACTATTAGATTTACTTTAACCATTCCTATTCCTATGAAAAATCTCGTGGTGATTAACCACGAGTATGAGAATGTTTCCCTCTCTTTGAATGATAAGATTCACTCTGCCGATCTGTCTTTCTCTGGAATGTTAATTTCGATGTTATTCGGGTATGGATTAGTTGATTGAGCATCAAGATGCTAACTATTGTCATGCTGTACACCTTTGACGATTTGAACATCCTGAATTCTTTTACCATGATTCCCGACTAGTTAACCCATTATTATCGTTACTACCCTGGAAACTCGTACGTTATTTTCGCGGTTGTGAAGGTTTCCTTGCACCTATTTTTGTACACCGTGGGATGAATCTCACTTTGAGAGTCATTTTGCAATCTGCGTTTTCTTGAGGAAATCCCTGAATGGACTACCAAGGTTTCCACCGGAGTGTGAAGTTGATTTGAACTGGTACTGAGAGATGGTTTAGTCACGACTCGAGGTAGAACATGATATTAATAAAGGCATGTTTATAGGATGCAAGTATAATGAAGCCTGGCCAACGTGATAATAGTTACATCATATAACCTGAACTTATTGGGATCATAGGATGTCTTTGAGAAGTGCCTGAGAACAGTAAGTGGAATGAGACTGAATTCTATCTGAATAGAGTGACATTTTGCCTGAATCTGAAACTGTGTATCGAATAGCACTAGTTGAATTGAGAGAACTGAAGGGGCTGCAACAAGAACTAGGAAGTAGTTTTATTCGTCTGAGCGTATCTCTGTGAGGTGCTCCAGTTTTATTCGCGATGAAGAAGGATGGTAGCATGAGGTGGTATATTGATTACTGGAAGTAGGACCATATTACAGTTAGAAACCACTATCCACTACCTCAAATCGACAACTTATCTGATCAACTTTAAGATGTGAAGTTTTCTCTAAGGCTGATTTAAGGTTTGGATATCATCAGTTGCGTGTAAAGAGCAAGATGTTCCTAGAACTACCTTTCGTACTCGTTATGGTCACTATGAGTTTTGTGACGCCAATTGTATTGGCTAATGCTTCGACTGTTTTATGGACTTGATGAATCGTGTCTTTCGTGAGTACTTGGACAAATTTGTCATAGTATGACATCTTAGTACATTCAGAGACGAAGGAGAAACATGAGGATCATTTTCGTATTATTTTGGAAACTTTGCGTAAGAAGAAACTTTATATATTCTGGGAGTGTGATATTGATTGGGACAAGTGGCGTTCTTAGTTGATGGTATTATTAGGATCCTGCGAAAATGGAAACTATCACCAAATGGCCAAGACCGACGACAGTTACGGAAGTTAGAACCTTTTGAGTCTTGCAGAAGAATTGTGGAAGATGTTCATGACTGGCGTTACCGTTGACGAAGCTTATGAGAAGAGGAGAGAAGTTTAGTTGGGATGAGAACTGAGTTTTGGAGAAGCTGAAACAGAAATTAGCTCCTACTTCCATACTTACCGGTGAGTACCAATTTTTGGATGTTTCAAGAAGAGACTTGGTTATGCCTTTATACAGTACGAGAAGGTTATTGCTTATGCATCAAGACAACTAGAACCGTATGAGGCGAATTATTCAACGCATAACTTGGAGTTGTCAGCAGTGGTGGTTGTTAGTAAGATTTGGAGGTAATTCTTGTATGGCGTATTATGATCTGTGTTAAAGACTTGAGGAAACTATTTAACTGAAGCACACAGTTCTATTTGCTCTATCCATCTTAGTTGTACTATTATGCGTAGAGACTTGAAGCAAAATTTTGATGGAATGGTATGAAGACGTTTGTGACTACATTGGTGGCGAAGTGTTTAGCGTGTCAACAAGTTAAGATTTAGCATCAGCGTACAAGTGGTTTTCCTTAGTTTGGATGTTCGTATGTGGAAGTGGGATTAAATTTTCAGGAACTTTGTAACGGGATTTCCGCGCACATTTAGGAAGGACAACAAGAATTGAGTCATAGTGGATCATTTGACTAGGTCGGCTCACTTGGAAGATTGGAAGAGATGTCTTTCGGCAGAAGATTATTCAAGCTACATGGCGCACCTGCAGTGATCGTGTCAGAGATTCGCGTTTTTACTTCACATTCCAAGGAGGAACTACTAAACGCTTGAGGAACCAGACTCAAGTATAGTAATGCTTTGTACCTCCAGACTGATGGATAAGTAGAACAACTATTCGAACTTGGAAAATGTGTTGAGTGGGAAATTCGACAAGTGTTTGGCCTGGTTGTGTTTGCTCACTAAGACTGATGGCATGCAAGTGACAAGGGTTTTCCTTTCGGAGTTTTGTATAAACGGAGATGTGGAGCACCTTTTGGTTGAATTAAGTCGGAGTGTTACTTATTGAAGGTCCAGAGTTGATTACAGTGACTAATGGATTAGTTATCATTGTGGAAGAGAAATTTTGAAACTTTAGACCAGGAATTTGTGTGTTCTATATGAAGTTTCCATACAGAAGAGTTAGACGTTTTGGCATATAAGGAAGATTTAGTTTGCGATACGTTAGACCTTAGATTCTTCTTTATTCGTACGATTATCCTAACTATTCATTATGCTTGTGGATAGGTTTTGATACTCTGATATGTGCTTCTCTGATTATTAGCAAGTTCCTTAGTTCGTTCAGAATCTAGATAGAGTTGATGGAGTTTTTCTCACCGTTTAGCACTACCTCTGTATTTACGTTATGTGTATATGTGTTTCAAGTATCTCTTTGTGATATTACAACCGTAATCCCCTATGTCATTGTTTCGTATTCGTTGGATCAGATTTGTTATGATTTGTGTTCTGTGGAGAGCCTATAGCTATCCTAGTTTGTCGGGATCGAGTCATGAGAAATAAAACTATTCCGTTTGTCGAGATTCTTTTGCAAGAACCTCTCTGGGCGTGAGGCTATATATTGTCATTCCTTTTCGTGATCTGATATGGATCCGTCTGACTTTTGCAACTTCAATTTCGCGGACAAAATTTTCTTTTTAGAGAGGAAGAATTATAACACCCTGAAATTATAACTAGCAATTTTAATTATTTTGACAATACTATAGGTACTAATGATATAATAAACCGAAATTTTTTTCTCTCAAACATAAAGATATGATCATATAATGGCTTATTTCCCTAAAAAGAAAATTAAAAAAGAAAAAAAAAAGAAATAACAAGGTTTGATTTGCACATTTAAAAGAATAATCACAATATTAATTTAGGAACTAATTCACACTTTAAGGATATAAACGAATCAAAGAAGGAAAAAGGAAACTATTTTGATTTTAATATCACGTATGTCAAATTCCTGAAATCACTCTTAGAATCGGTTTGGGTTTATTAAACGCTCCATGATCTTTAAAAAAAAGAAAAATACTAATAAGAAAAGGAGAAACTTGCCAACACCATGATCCGTATTTTTCTTCAATTCACACGTTCTTCTTTTTTAGAGAAGATACGATCTTATCGAACATATATGTTTATATCTCTCCCATAACCACTTCTATATACCCATCGCCTCTCATCATTGACAACACAACCATAAGAACAAAAAGAAAACAAACCCCATCCTACCTTGTCGAGAACCTGCCATCAGTAACATGATGCCCTTTTCACATGGAGTAAGATATAGTTTCTAGTTGGCTGCTTTCTTTAGTTGTCATATTCAGTTTGTCTTTGGTACCAAGACGTCTCGCGGTTAGACTGTATGTTCATCTTGTTGGTTAAGAGTTTGGTTCGTGATTGATACGGTTAACTCTACGTGACCATTCGAGTTGTGGTTTCGATCATGGCGGGTTGAGTTTTGAGCAGACATTCGTTTCATGTCCTAGTTTCGATCCGTCTTTGAGTTGTTTAAAAGGTAACTCTTGATCCATAATATACCTTGTACGATAATCATATGTTACTCCTAAATATTAGAATGTGTTAATAGGTTGGTCATGAGATTTCATATATTAAGAATCACCATTTTTTTACGTCAAATTCATGTTGAATGCGCCACATGCAAGGTCCTTATTCTTATAGTTTCTAATATTAAAGAGAACTACACCTATGAATGTATAATAATAAAGAGTGACTAGTTATGACTAATCTCTAAACGTGTCTCACATCAGGTCTTGTGAGTTTGTATAATGAACTCATGTATATATCATGATCCAAAATCTATATACATCTATATTATAAATATATATCGGTATTATTTAGCACATTAAAGAATAAGTGCAATATGCGTACTTCTTTGAAAATGGTATATGGTAGTGTATATACTGAATTTGTTCAGGTTTTGATCAATATTTTGAGATATAGTACAATAACATCAACAGTATATATATAGATGTTTAAACTAATTTAAAAGGCTATACCATATCTTCACATGGGGTTACCAAGGGTGTTTGTCTAGCTTATGCCTCAGTATCAATAGTGATACCGAGAGGGTATAGGACGGGCGAGGAGAGTTTCGGCGGGGACGCTCTTGTCCCTGCCGAAAGTCACTAAACGACAAAAACTGTGCTGAGCTAGCACAAAGTCTCTTTGACCGTTTACTAAATTTTCAACGCATCTTTTCGGTGGGGACATGTCCCCGCCGAAAGTGTTTCCCATATTTGACAAGGTTTGACCTAACTAAGAACGCTTAATTGTTCCCGCGTTTTTTTCCCGCTCTCACTTTCGGCGGGGACATGTCCCCGCAGAAAGTATTAACCATTTTCCCTCTAGTGATAGCTTTATCCCGCCAATATTTTACGCCTTTTGGCGGGGACATGTCCCCGCCAAAAGGCCTAGCGCCAATTTTTCCCGCCAAGGTTTTACTTATATATAACCTAACCGCGGCAAAACACAAATAACCAAATCACTAATTCTCACAAAACACACATAACAATGAATGGTTACTCGCCGGAAGAGGAGTGGTCAAAGGTTTTATCGTCGTTGCTCCTCTTTGATGAAGTTCTTAATGAATATGGCTCGGAAATTATTGATGAATATGGTTCATATAAGAACTGTGCACCGTGGATGAGAGACCGGATTCTGGAATGGTTGAGGAAAAAGCCGTACTACAAAGAGTATTTGGACGCTCAAGCTGACGATGAAGCTGAAAGCACGTTGGACATCAAACTTGATGATCTGGGAAATAGGGTAACAAATCTCGAAGATACGTTTGAACATATCAAGCAAAGGAAAGCAAGGAAGGGAAAAGATGGTGCAGGTTCTAGCAAAGCGGGAAGTAGCAGTAAAAAAATGAATGGGCGATGTTTGTTAATACTTTCGTGAAAGTTCTAGCAAAGCAAGAAGTATCGTGTGTTGTTTCGTTTGAGTTGTTTCGTTTGCTTGTCGAGTTGTTTTGTTTTATCTGTTTCGTTTGCTTGTCAAGTTGTTTCGTTTGAGTCTGTATGAAATGTATGTGGTTGAGAACTCTTACGTGTTTTAAATAAAATGTTTGCCTTCGTGATTGTTAATTGTGATATTGTTCCTTCAAATAAGCTCATAAACCCAAACACCCTTTTGGGCTGCTGTTAACCAAACAGCATAAACCAAACGGCCCTTGTGGGCTGCTGTTAACCAAACGGCCCTGTTTGGACAGCATAAACCAATCGGCCCTTGTATGTGGGCTGCTGTTAACCAAATAGCATAAACCAAACGGCCCTGTTTGGACAACATAAACCAAATGGCCCTTGTATGTGGGCTGCTGTTAACCAAACAGCATAAACCAAACAGCCCTGTTTGGACAACAACAACATTTTATTAAACAACAACAACACCACAAACAACAACATCTCGTATACAACCATATCATCTCGGCTCATTCGTTAAACCATATAGTTAGGAATTGCATCTTTCAAACTAGAACAAGATAAGCTGTTAACCAAACAGCATAAACCAAATGGCCCTGTTTGGACAACATAAACCAAACAGCCCTTGTGGGTTACTGTTAACCAAACATCATAAACCAAACGGCCCTATTTTGACAGCATAAACCAAACGGCCCTTGTAGGTTGTTGTTAACCAACTTCTTTTAACCAAAATGGTCATGGTTACAACAACAACAACATTTTATTAAACAACAACAATAACAACATAAACAACAACAACAACAACAACAACAACAACAACATTACATATGAAGATTGTCCATGTCACCTAACAGCTCACGGAGTATTGCAGCCGACTGACATGCGTGGTTCGTTTAACATCTTATGTACAACCATATAATATCGGCTCATTCGTTTAACATCTTGTGTACAACCGTATCATCTCGGCTCATTCGTTAAACCATATAGTTAGGAATTGCATCTTTCAAACTAGAACAAGATAAGATGGAACTTTGTTGTTGAGCACGAGTTCCATAATTGCTCGGCTCATTTACAACCATATAGTTAGGAATTGCATCTTTCAAACTAGAACAAGATAAGCTGGAACTTTGTTGTTGAGCACGAGTTCCATAATTGCTCGGCTCATTCGTTTAACATCTTGTGTACAACCATATCATCTCGGCTCATTCGTTAAACATCTCGTGTACAACCATATCATCTCGGCTCATTCGTTTAACATCTCATGTATAACCATATCATCTCGGCTCATTCGTTTAACATCTTGTGTACAACCATATCATCTCGGCTCATTCGTTAAACATCTCGTGTACAGCCATATCATCTCGGCTCATTCGTTTAACATCTCGTGTATAACCATATCATCTCGGCTCATTCGTTTAACATCTTGTGTACAACCATATCATCTCGGCTCATTCGTTAAACATCTCGTGTACAACCATATCATCTCGGCTCATTCGTTAAACCATATAGTTAGGAATTGCATCTTTCAAACTAGAACAAGATAAGATGGAACTTTGTTGTTGAGCACGAGTTCCATAATTGCTCGGCTCATTTACAACCATATAGTTAGGAATTGCATCTTTCAAACTAGAACAAGATAAGCTGGAACTTTGTTGTTGGGCACAAGTTCCATAATTGCTCGGCTCATTCGTTTAATATCTTGTGTACAACCATATCATCTCGGCTTATTCGTTAAACATCTCGTTGATCGGCCTCAAACGGTCAACCCAAATTAACCAGGTAAATGGTCAATAAAAGTCAATCACTTGAGAACACAATGTAATTTACCAAAGGAGTTTAGTGATTCCCCGGGTCGTTAAGTCCCAACGAGGTGTGAACACTGTAATAGAACGAATTTGTGATCGGTGATATTGAATAGGAAAAAGGGTGTGAGTGATTAAACTAAGGAATTTTAAAAGAAAATAACTTAAACAGCTATAAGAACGATTACGTTAAAGTAAATGACTTAGAAACGTTTAAAACTTAAAAACGTACGTTTAAATAAAAATTACATAAACGTACAAAATAAAACGTGAATTCTGACCAATATAAATCCCACGGATGTGAAAATTATATTTTTAGAATCCAAATGATAAAAGAAAATTATTGGAAAAAGAAAATTATTTATTTGACTATTTATTTAATTATTATTAATTAATAACTATTTATTAATTATTTAAAATGCACTAAATTAAAAGAAAATAGGAAATTATCCTAGAAAATTAAAATTTTAACTTAGATAAATCTAAAATAACCTAAAACTTATTTTAAAACTGAAAATATATTTATTACACTTTTTACCTAATTATTATTAATTAATTACTAATTAATTATTATTTAAACTATTTTGATTTTTAGTAAATACTAAATAAATAAAGAAAACTCTGAAACTTTTTCTATAAATACTCTAAGGTGACAGGAAGCTATGAAAATTATAAAAATGAAAAGTGCCTAATGAAAAAGTAGAAAAATAAGCCAAATGGCTTAAATAGAAGCTATCACTTTTTTATGTTTTGGTTTTCTTGGTTTTTCTTTTACAAAACTATTATACTACTGATAATAACAAACTTTAATGAAGACAAAAGTTTTAAAACTTAAAAATAAGCAGATTGGAAGCTTATGAGCTAATCAGTTAGAGCTTTTTGGCTCAAAATGGATATTAAGCTCAAATAAGTGGCCAAATAAGCTAAACAAAAGGAAACAAAAGGGTAAAATAAGAATGAAATAAGTACAAGGAACTGGAAATGAGTAAAAAGTATTTAGAGTAGCACTGATAAGCTTGGAATAAGCAAATAAGCACTTCCTAATCACCACAGTCAACCACTCAGGCCTGCAGTCAACTTTAAGGGCAAAATAAGCCTATGGAATAAGCTGATAAGCACAAATAAATGACTAAAGTAGCAAGCTGAGCTGGTGGACTTTCCAAAAAGCCAAAGCTTTCACTGTGGGGATCAAAAATGAGCTTATAAAGGGCTTGTGAAAAAGCTTAAAATACACTGAAGACTCAGTATATAATGAAAATGGGACAAAGTGAAAGCTTGTTGCAGGCTTATAAGGTAAGCTGCAAAATGGAAATTTAGCTTTGAACCAAGTAATATGGTGGATTGGCTTTAGGAAAAACCAAAATACACAAGCTTAAGCTCAGTGATGAACTTTTGATTGGCTTGAGAAAAGTGCTCACCTACACTAATTTCTCAGTGTAGGGAGTGGTTTTAATGAACATGTTAAGCACAAATTAAGCAATCCAACAAGCAGATAATTAAAATACAAGTACACACTAAGCAAACAAGCCAGAAGGGCTTCACAAAGAACCAAAATACACAAGCTAACAAGCACTAATGAAGCTTTTAAGGAGCTTATGAAAAAGGCTCACCTATACTGATGACTCAGTATAGGGAGTGATTTTGAGAAACCAATATGAGCATGATAAGCAGTCCAAATAAGCAGATAAATGAAAGACAAGCATACATGTAGCAAGCTAGCCAGAAGGGCTTAACAAAACACTAAGCCACACAAGCTAAAGCTAACAATTGAACAAGATGCAAGCTCTTGAAAGTGGCTTATGAACCTGTGCACAGGGCACTTTTTGACTTTTGCAGATTAAACTATAAAGTTGACTTATATGAACTTTGATCCTACTCTACTTACTGATTATGTAATATTATGCTATTATAAGATGAAATTAAGATAGATAAACAACTTATGAACTGGTTTGATGATTATGGAGTTGTAAATTCCAACAGTGATCAAGTTAATGAGCCAAGAGGTTAATTTTGACTTTTATACAAGTAAACAATGGACTTTATGGTTTGTCTGACCTCAAAGAACTTAGAGTAACATGTAGCAACCAAAAACAACAACCTAGACTCAGCTTAACACCAAGAATTCAGCAATTCCAAACACACCTATAACCTACTGATTTTTAGATTTTCAAATTGTTGGACTGAATTAACTTATCGTATCAATCCCAAAGGTTATAATTTGTCAAATTAGACCCTTTTAAGCTTGAAAATGCAGATAACAACAGTTTAAACACAGATTATCAAAAATGAGCAAATTGACAGTGAATTTTGTAAACTAAGCAACAAGTAATTTAAATGAACAAGCAAGGTAAATTAAGCAATAATTTCACTTAATGACACTACAAAAACATAAAAACACAAATATTAGAGCAATAAACTTATTAAACAGTAAAATGCCAAAAATGGTAAAAATGGCTTACACAAGATCAAGACTGAGAAAGAGTGAACCAAGGACCAAGGAACAACCTATAAGCTTGCCAATAAGCTACTAACCCAAAGGCAATCCAGTATAAACCTTGCTCCAAGCTTTCATCATCATTTCACTGATTTTTATTTTTCACTAAATTTTCTTGAGTTCTTTTTGTATTTTTGTTTTTAAGGATTATAACTTGTTTTAAGGTTTCTAAAAGCTAAATTAGCTTTGTCAGGAGCTTATGTGAGCTAAGAAGTCCAATAAACAACAATAATCAACAATATTTAAAATGACAAGAAATTAAAGGTACGATTAAGCATAAATGGAAATTTTAAGATAGACTGAAATGGGTACTGTAAATAGGTTTATTACAATTTGTCAAAGAGTAATAAGATCCTGAAAGCTTTTAAATTACAAGGTAATTAAGAAGAGCAGTAAAATGACAATAAGTAAAATGATCATACACTATGAAATCTATGATATCTGTTACAATGCTCAAAAGCCAAATTATATAGATACTTCCAACTCTGTCGACCTCTCAGAGACTTTCCCACTTGATCTTGGCCATTGGTTCTCTGTAATTCATCCTAGCCATTGAAATTGCTTTTGGCGCCAAAATATCAAAAGCAGGTTTTTAGCAATTAGGGATTTTTGGTTAGATGTGGAGGTGGAAGGGAAGCATTAATTGCTTTTGGTTTGTTAGGTAGAGTGTTGAGGAGGAGGGGGTGGTATTGCAGAAAAATCTGTAGGTGAAGGGTGGTTTTGGCGGGGTAGTTTAGGAAGAAGAAGAGTTTGACCGAAGTCAAACCTTCTGGTTAGTTAAGAAAGTCGGGTTTGGGTTATTTCTTTTGGGCTTGGGTTTAGTTTGTAGGATTGGGCTGGGTTTAGTAACTGGGTTTATTTTTTAGTTTTAGGATTAGTAGTGGAATTGGTTTAAGCTTAGGGACCAATTGTGTAATTTCCTGAAAATCCAAGGACCAATGCTGCCAAAATCCAAAACTAATTCCAAGGGTCATTCATGCCAAGTTTCAATAGAACAAGAACCATAAAAGATAATTTTCCATTTTTGAAAATCGGGGGACTTGTTTTGCCATTTTTGAAACTTCAGGGACTAATTCTGTCAAGTATGCAAACTTTGTTCGTTTTTACCTGTTTTTTCAATCTTTTTGCACTTGCAACACATAAAAACACAATCAAATGATATTTCCTGTATTTTGAAGCATATCTGCATGTTTTTAAATGTTTTTGCAGTCTAAATGTGACAGAAATGATGAGTATTTAGACACTCATCAATCCCCCACACTAAACTACTTCTAGTCCCTAGCAATCTTTTATGAAAATTTAATGGATTTTTCTCTTTACCAGATAGCCATTGCTTCTGGAGTTGCCAATGTTTTAGTATGTGATACTTTGGTACAATGATAACCAAATGATTTTGAGCAAATCATCAGCTGTCAACGGATTTGATTTGTCTTTACCAAAAGCCGTTTGCTTCTGGACTAGCCAAGTCTTAGATAAAATACAGTTATTATCTTGGTGAGCTGATTACCAATTATGTTTTTCCACTGCCTTTACCACAAGCCATAACCTTGCGGGCTAGCCAACTCTTCACTATAAAAGATATGGTGAGTCGAATACCATACAATTTTTGGCAAATTGTAAGCCATAAACGGATTTGAGATATCTTTACCAAGAGCCGTTTGCTCTCGGATTAGCCAATCCTTATGTGGGTTAGACATGGCGGACTGATAACCATTTATTGCGTTCTAAGTGAGAAAAAAAATTTGAAAATTTTTGCCAAAATGGGGGTACTAGATGGTACATATGATCAAATTCGCTAGAATTCCCCCCCCCCCCCCCACACTTAGAACTGAATATTGCCCTCAATATTCAAAGTACCCGGCTGTTAAACCAACACTTAGAATGTGAAAAGGTAATACTAATAGCCATTTTTTTATATACACACTTTATATATATACAACATGTGGGGCATCTCCCCCACACTTAGGTGAGACATGGGTGAAAACCCATGTTTTACTACTGTTTTTATTAACCGAGTCGCTAGCTTGACTCGACCCCGAATTCATTGGTTCATGGGGAAGTAAGTGGAAGAGACCATCTCAATCGGACTTTCATTCAAGATGTCTAGATAAACATTGAAGTATATGAAAGGTCCACACCGATGAGATATATCCGGCTTTAAACCAATGTTAGATGGAAAATGTCGGGGTCAAAGGTAATATCCTCACTCCCGAATGAGTGAAGGATAGGGGAAATCACCGGGTAGGTAAAGGGAAGAAGAGAGATCTGAATAGCAATTAAGATAAGAACTTCCTCCTCAAGAATTGCATATTCAAGTGGAGGAGGCAAGTCCTTAAACTTGATCTCAGGAAATTTATCAGTTTTCTCAGCTGACTTAATTTCCTCATTATGAAGTTCAACGGGAGGGAATGGAGGAGAATTGTCCTGATTCAACAATTTCTCAAGAAGAAGAATATCTCCCTCCAGATCAATCTCAGCGTTATCAATTCCTTCTAGAAATGAATCACACTTGAGAAAAGCCTCGATCTCTTCCAAAATGAAATCACTTCCCTCAAACGGAGTGAGAGAAGGGGAAGAGTCGGAAATGATAGGTAGAGAAGATGTGGTGGGAACCCCACTCACAGAATTATGAGAGTAACCAAGAAACTCATGAGAGTACTCCTCTGAAACAATATCAATGACATCGATTCGGTTAACCGATTCAGAATCATAATTTGAGGAGTATCTCGAAGTTTGATCATGGTTAATGGTAACAGCTTCATTATCCACACGCAATGTGATCTCATGCTTAAATACATCAATAAGAGCATGGCCCGTTTTTAGGAATCCTCTCCCAAGAATGAGAGGAACCTTTTGATCTGCGTCGAATTCAACAACCACAAAGTCAGCTGGAAAATGGAACTTCCCTACTTTTACAAACACATCCTCGGCAATGCCGAGAGGAAGTGATATAGTACGATCTGCAAGCTCAAGAGTCATGCAGGTAGGAGTGAGAGCCGGAAGAGAAAGTTTCTTCCACACTGAATGAGGCATCAGGTTGATGCTTGCACCAAGATCAGCCAAGGCATAGCATTCAACCATTCCTGGAAATACACAAGGTATTAGAAACTTTCCAGGATCTCCAAGCTTCTCGGGAAGCTTTTTCAAGATAACTGCTGAGCAGTTCTCATTTAATGGAGTTTTAGCCATTTCAATCAGTTTTTCCTTGTTGCTTAACAAGTGTTTGATTGTTGATGCAAACTTAGGCATCAGAATGATAGCATCCGCAAAACTTATGTCAAAATGTAATTCTTTAAAGATTTGAAAGAATTTATCCATTTGTTGACTAGCCTTTTCTCGGAGCTTTTGCTCATTTAAGCGCGATGGGTAAGGAATATAAGGTTTGGATTTAGGGGCAACAACTTCAGGAGTCTCAACAGATTCAAAGACAACTCCTGGTTTGGATTTCTTTTTCGGGACAACCGGAGGATGGACTTGTGCTGTACTTTGTGGGCTTGGAATTTTCACTTTGTCCGTTGTAACCTCCGTCTCTTTTTCCATTTCATACAACCGAGGAGGAATAGGACCAGAGGGTCCCTCATAAGCAGCACCACTACGAGTGGTGATAGCTTTGATGAAATTGGTATTTTCATCATCATCACTGTCATCAATTGCACTGATAGGAGCAGCATTGAGGATATTGGAATAAGTTCTAGCTGTCCTTTGCTCACTAAGTTTGCTTGACAAACTTTTAACTGTAAATCGTGAAAGAGTAGGATCTATTCTTGACGGTTTAGGAGCAATTGTGGGTGTAGAGTTTTGGACAACCATAGGTTGGACGTATTTAGCACTTCCATTGTTAGAGGGAAGTACCGGGTCCTTTTTCACCTTGAGTCCATCATGAGCTTTACCACTACGTGTAGTGACAGCTTTGAGTTCACCCCTTGGGTTGACAACAGTGTTACTTGGGAGACCTCCCGAGGTAGAAGGTGGATTGAGATGGTCCATGAGACTGGCAAGCATATTCTTAACTTCGCTTTGAGAATGATCAATTTTGTTTGAAATTTCATTCTTAAGCTCAGTTCCTTGCTTATGTATTGAAGATTGAAATTCATTCTTCAAATTAGAGATTTGATTTTGCATTGCCCTCATTTTGGTCTCATTAACCTTGATGTAGTTATCAAGTTCATTTGAAAGAGGTCCTTGGTGATTAGGAGCTGAATACCCTTGATTACCCCTTTGGGGTGGGTATTAATTGTTCGGGGCATGAAATTGATTTTGCGTGTTTTGCCCTCTTTGTTGATTAGGATTAATCCTATTTGGATTGTTGGGAGGAGGAAATCCGGGTGGTCCAATTTGGTTGCTAGCACGGTAGTTTGGTTCCACTTGAGGACGGTATTGATTACCTCCTTGATTGGAAGTTCCGGCTATAGCATTAACATCAAATGGAGTGCCATCAGTGGCAGTACAATTGTAGTAAGCGTGAGGACCACCACAAGTAACACAAACTTCTATCTTTTTAACTTCAGTAGTGTGAGAAGTTTGTGGAGCAGAATCTTTCTTTTGTGAGGAGAAAACCAAAGCTTGAATAGCCTTCGTGAGTTTAGCAAGCTGAGTATCGGTACTGGATTGACTCACGGGAGATGAAGTAGAAGGACCAGCACTAGCCTGAGAATTATATGGTCTGGCTCGTGCAGTGCGGACTTTAGACTTATTTTCAATGAGTGCAATGGCTTCCTTAGTGGATTTTCTCAGAAAATTACCTCCAGCTGAGGCATTGAGAGAATCTTGGTCAGATGGGTTTAACCCATTGTAGAAAGTGTCCATTTGCATCAAACCGGTGAAACCGTGATGAGGACATTTGCGGAGCAATTCTTTGAAACGATCCCATGCCTCTCCAAATGGTTCATCAAACCTTTGAGAGAATTTCATGATTTCATTCTTGAGATACGTGGTTTTAGAAGGAGGAAAGAATTCATTTACGAACTTTTGAACCAAATCTTCCCATGTTTTAATCGATCGAGGGGGTTGTTTGTCAAGCCAAATTCGGGCTGCCCCATCGATGGAAAACGGGAAAAGAAGAAGTTTGATTGATTCCTCAGGGACATTTTTGCATTTGATGGTGCAAGTGATTTTGTTAAACCATCTAATGTGATCCTGAGGATCGTCCCTGTCAAAACCATAGAATTGCCGCTGGGTTACCAGGTTTATCAACCCAGTCTTAAGCTTAAAATTCTCAGCCACGATGGCTGGAACAAAAATGGCATCTCTGTACCCATCGGAGGGTGCCTGGAGAAGCTCATTCATCGGTCGATCTTCTGTCATGATGACAGGAGTTTTAGGATCAGTACGTATCTCGGGTACGACTGATGGAGCAGAACGTCTACGACGTCTTCGAGGTATGTTTACAAGCTCACGAAAAGGGCTCGATGACCTAGAAGAACGAGTGCGCATGCACTAAGACGAGTCTAAGAATCCTTTAGAGTGATGGAAACTTAGAAAGGGGAGAAGAATCTTTTTGGATTTTATTTGTTTATGGAAACTTTGAAATACGATATTTTTGGTTATCGATCAGTCAAACGAATCAACTTAACGATAATTTTGGTTTTATATATATATAAAAATAAGAGAATATGAACAAGGATGGTAAATATACAATGGATGTATATTCAACAACACTGATACTGCAAATGCGTTCTACGCAGCACACCTCCCCGGCAGCGGCGCCAAAATTTGATCGGCCTCAAATGGTCAACCCAAATTAACCAGGTAAATGGTCAATAAAAGTCAATCACTTGAGAACACAATGTAATTTACCAAAGGAGTTTAGTGATTCCCCGGGTCGTTAAGTCCCAACGAGGTGTGAACACTGTAATAGAACGAATTTGTGATCGGTGATATTGAATAGGAAAAAGGGTGTGAGTGATTAAACTAAGGAATTTTAAAAGAAAATAACTTAAACAGCTATAAGAACGATTACGTTAAAGTAAATGACTTAGAAACGTTTAAAACTTAAAAACGTACGTTTAAATAAAAATTACATAAACGTACAAAATAAAACGTGAATTCTGACCAATATAAATCCCACGGATGTGAAAATTATATTTTTAGAATCCAAATGATAAAAGAAAATTATTGGAAAAAGAAAATTATTTATTTGACTATTTATTTAATTATTATTAATTAATAACTATTTATTAATTATTTAAAATGCACTAAATTAAAAAAAAATAGGAAATTATCCTAGAAAATTAAAATTTTAAATTAGATAAATCTAAAATAACCTAAAACTTATTTTAAAACTGAAAATATATTTATTACACTTTTTACCTAATTATTATTAATTAATTACTAATTAATTATTATTTAAACTATTTTGATTTTTAATAAATACTAAATAAACAAAGAAAACTCTGAAACTTTTTCTATAAATACTCTAAGGTGACAGGAAGCTATGAAAATTATAAAAATGAAAAGTGCTTAATGAAAAAGCAGAAAAATAAGCCAAAAGGCTTAAATAGAAGCTATCACTTTTTTATGTTTTGGTTTTCTTGGTTTTTCTTTTACAAAACTATTATACTACTGATAATAACAAACTTTAATGAAGACAAAAGTTTTAAAACTTAAAAATAAGCAGATTGGAAGCTTATGAGCTAATCAGTTAGAGCTTTTGGCTCAAAATGGATATTAAGCTCAAATAAGTGGCCAAATAAGCTAAACAAAAGGAAACAAAGGGTAAAATAAGAATGAAATAAGTACAAGGAACTGGAAATGAGTAAAAAGTACTTAAAGTAGCACTGATAAGCTTGGAATAAGCAAATAAGCACTTCCTAATCACCACAGTCAACCACTCAGGCCTGCAGTCAACTTTAAGGGCAAAATAAGCCTATGGAATAAGCTGATAAGCACAAATAAATGACTAAAGTAGCAAGCTGAGCTGGTGGACTTTCCAAAAAGCCAAAGCTTTCACTGTGGGGATCAAAAATGAGCTTATAAAGGGCTTGTGAAAAAGCTTAAAATACACTGAAGACTCAGTATATAATGAAAATGGGACAAAGTGAAAGCTTGTTGCAGGCTTATAAGGTAAGCTGCAAAATGGAAATTTAGCTTTGAACCAAGTAATATGGTGGATTGGCTTTAGGAAAAACCAAAATACACAAGCTTAAGCTCAGTGATGAACTTTTGATTGGCTTGAGAAAAGTGCTCACCTACACTAATTTCTCAGTGTAGGGAGTGGTTTTAATGAACATGTTAAGCACAAATTAAGCAATCCAACAAGCAGATAATTAAAATACAAGTACACACTAAGCAAACAAGCCAGAAGGGCTTCACAAAGAACCAAAATACACAAGCTAACAAGCACTAATGAAGCTTTTAAGGAGCTTATGAAAAAGGCTCACCTATACTGATGACTCAGTATAGGGAGTGATTTTGAGAAACCAATATGAGCATGATAAGCAGTCCAAATAAGCAGATAAATGAAAGACAAGCATACATGTAGCAAGCTAGCCAGAAGGGCTTAACAAAACACTAAGCCACACAAGCTAAAGCTAACAATTGAACAAGATGCAAGCTCTTGAAAGTGGCTTATGAACCTGTGCACAGGGCACTATTTGACTTTTGCAGTTTAAACTATAAAGTTGACTTATATGAACTTTGATCCTACTCTACTTACTGATTATGTAATATTATGCTATTATAAGATGAAATTAAGCTAGATAAACAACTTATGAACTGGTTTGATGATTATGGAGTTGTAAATTCCAACAGTGATCAAGTTAATGAGCCAAGAGGTTAATTTTGACTTTTATACAAGTAAACAATGGACTTTATGGTTTGTCTGACCTCAAAGAACTTAGAGTAACATGTAGCAACCAAAAATAACAACCTAGACTCAGCTTAACACCAAGAATTCAGCAATTCCAAACACACCTATAACCTACTGATTTTTAGATTTTCAAAGTGTTGGACTGAATTAACTTATCATATCAATCCCAAAGGTTATAATTTGTCAAATTAGACCCTTTTAAGCTTGAAAATGCAGATAACAACAGTTTAAACACAGATTATCAAAAATGAGCAAATTGACAGTGAATTTTGTAAACTAAGCAACAAGTAATTTAAATGAACAAGCAAGGTAAATTAAGCAATAATTTCACTTAATGACACTACAGAAACATAAAAACACAAATATTAGAGCAATAAACTTATTAAACAGTAAAATGCCAAAAATGGTAAAAATGGCTTACACAAGATCAAGACTGAGAAAGAGTGAACCAAGGACCAAGGAACAACCTATAAGCTTGCCAATAAGCTACTAACCCAAAGGCAATCCAGTATAAACCTTGCTCCAAGCTTTCATCATCATTTCACTGATTTTTATTTTTCACTAAATTTTCTTGAGTTCTTTTTGTATTTTTGTTTTTAAGGATTATAACTTGTTTTAAGGTTTCTAAAAGCTAAATAAGCTTTTTCAGGAGCTTATGTGAGCTAAGAAGTCCAATAAACAACAATAATCAACAATATTTAAAATGACAAGAAATTAAAGGTACGATTAAGCATAAATGGAAATTTTAAGATAGACTGAAATGGGTACTGTAAATAGGTTTATTACAATTTGTCAAAGAGTAATAAGATCCTGAAAGCTTTTAAATTACAAGGTAATTAAGATGAGCAGTAAAATGATAATAAGTAAAATGATCATACACTATGAAATCTATGATATCTGTTACAATGCTCAAAAGCCAAATTATATAGATACTTCCAACTCTGTCGACCTCTCAGAGACTTTCCCACTTGATCTTGGCCATTGGTTCTCTGTAATTCATCCTAGCCATTGAAATTGCTTTTGGCGCCAAAATATCAAAAGCAGGTTTTTAGCAATTAAGGATTTTTGGTTAGATGTGGAGGTGGAAGGGAAGCATTAATTGCTTTTGGTTTGTTAGGTAGAGTGTTGAGGAGGAGGGGGTGGTATTGCAGAAAAATCTGTGGGTGAAGGGTGGTTTTGGCGGGGTAGTTTAGGAAGAAGAAGAGTTTGACCGAAGTCAAACCTTCTGGTTAGTTAAGAAAGTCGGGTTTGGGTTATTTCTTTTGGGCTTGGGTTTAGTTTGTAGGATTGGGCTGGGTTTAGTAACTGGGTTTATTTTTTAGTTTTAGGATTAGTAGTGGAATTGGTTTAAGCTTAGGGACCAATTTTGCAATTTCCTGAAAATCCAAGGACCAATGCTGCCAAAATCCAAAACTAATTCCAAGGGTCATTCATGCCAAGTTTCAATAGAACAAGAACCATAAAAGATAATTTTCCATTTTTGAAAACCGGGGGACTTGTTTTGCTATTTTTGAAACTTCAGGGACTAATTCTGTCAAGTATGCAAACTTTGTTCGTTTTCACCTGCTTTTTCAATCTTTTTGCACTTGCAACACATAAAAACACAATCAAATGATATTTCCTGTATTTTGATGCATATCTGCATGTTTTTAAATGTTTTTGCAGTCTAAATGTGACAGAAATGATGAGTATTTAGACACTTATCACTCGTGTACAACCATATCATCTTGGCTCGTTCGTTAAACTTAGTTAAAAATGTTTTAAATTAAGTATAAATAACTTAACTTAGTTAAAAATGATGTAAATATTTTTTAAAAGTTTTAAATTAATTAAAGATAATTTACAAAATATTTAAATTGAATTTAAATGATTTAATAGTGATTTAACTTAATGAAAATGTTTTAAAAATAATTTTAAATGATTTAAATTAAGTATAAATGATTTAATTTTAATAGATAAAAGTGATGTAAATAATTTTAAAAAGTTTTAAATTAATAAAATATGATTTAGAAAAATTTTAGTTTAATTTAAAAGAATTAATATTGATTTTAGTTAGTTACAATTATACAAAAGAGTTTTTTTTTTTTTTTTTTTTTTTTTTTTTTTAGTTAATATACTTTCCGCGGGGACATGTCCCCGCAGAAATATTTCACTAAAAAATTAATTTTCCCTCGTAGCATTTGCTTTATCCCGCCAAAGGTTTTGGCGAATAATTACATCTTTTTAGCGGGGACATGTCCCCGCCAAAACATATGGCTAAATGACAAATTTACATTCGGCGGGGACATGTCCCCGCTGAAAGTAATAGCTAATACCTACCCTCTATATTTTCATATCTAACACTTAGCGAAAATAAAAAACAAAAACTCATCATCTCTAAGCTTCTGCTTCTGCTTATCTCCGCCACCACCAGAACAGCACCATCTCCACCTCCACCACAACACCACCATCTCCACCACCACCACGACAACACCATCATCTCCACCACAACACCACACTCGCACCACTGTGTACGTTTAATTCTCCCCTCTCATCGTTTAATTATTTCCTCAAAACCTCTCATTGATTAATTCTTTCTTTTTCTCATCTCATTTCTTCCTTTATCCATCTCGTTTACAAAACCCAGGTATTAATTTTTGTTAATTTCTTGATTTTTTTATATGTTAATTTTTTTATATGTGTTAATTTTTGATATATGTGTATTATGTTTTTTGTTATTTTTTAAAATTTTTTTGTTAATTTTTTTGGGTACAGTTGCTGCTGAGAACCGAAGAGGAGACCTGAAGCCGAGAACCAAAGCCGGGACCACTGGTTTTCTTTAACCTTTTTTTTTTTTTTTTTTTTTTTTTTTTTTTTTTTTTTTATGTGTTACCGGGGACATGTCGCCGCCAAAAGTTTATAGGCATATATGCATTAGATAGGAAAGTAGACAATAGCAGCAGCCGTGGATGATTGTGTGCTAAGTAGACAATAGCAGCAGCCACTTGTCTCATTCGTTAGACCAGCCGAGATAATTTAGACAATAGCAGCAGCGACTTTTTATGTGTTTGTTTTAGTTGTATTCAGCTTTAATTGGTTTGATATTAGCCTTTGTTGAATGGTCATGTTCTTTGTTCCCATGTTCTTTGATATTAGCCGAGATGTTATATACACTACATGTTAAGCGTATCAATTGGAAGTGGCAATTTACTTCTAAATGGGTTGAGTTGGGTTATATTTTAAGTCTAACAAGTCGAACGGGTAAAACTAAAAGATAACTTGATATGAGACAGGTTAGAGTGGCTTGTGATTACTAGCTTATATTCCACAAAAGGTGTTACATCAGTTTTTTGAATATATAGAGATGGCATGGGTCAAATTGGATAATTTCATACAAGTCGGGTTGAGATGACTTAAAACATTGTTTACCTACTGATTTTTCATGTGATTATGTTCTTGTACTAGTACGTTTACAGATGGCGGATGTCGTAGCTACGAGCCATAGTGGTGATGGAGGTCACGAGCCACCCCGCCGTCCCGGGAGGAGGCTAGGCACCAACTGCGAGCGTGAGAATTTCTCGATTATTTTAATTAAACTTGATCATTATTTGAAATTGATAACTTGTTATTTTATGTCACCATCACTTTAATTTGATTACTTGAAGGCTCTAATTCGAGAGCTCCCAGGCCTAAGCCTACGAAGCCTGGTTCAAAAATAGGTAAAGGCGGGAAGGTGGTTCGCGGTACCACCAAGAACGAAGCCTTACACGCGATGAGCAATGAAACTCGGCGCCCGGTCTCGATCAGATTCACTAAGAATGTCGAAGGCATGTGGCAGCATGTTGGCCCTCACGCTCCGTGGTTCTCGAACTATGTCGGGACATTGATACGGCAAACGATTCCATTGTATCACGATTCGTGGGATGATGTTCCAGAGACCTCGAAGGCACACGTGGATAACCAGCGCCACGTAAGTTTTTTTTTTATCTTTTATTTTTTTAATTATTGTGTTTATTTATTTTAAATGTGTTTATTTATTTAAATTTGTCTCTTTATTTAAATTTGTATATTTATTTTAATTATATTTTATTGCAGCATTTTTTTGATCTCGGCCCCCACCTTGCCGGTCCACATGGAGACGAGATTGTCATTAGTATCGAAGCTTACCTAAAAAAGCGATACGATGACAACAAGTACAAGCACAAAAAGAAACATTTTACACAGCACGGTGGGATCGAGAAAGTGGACGAGATCAAGGCAAAGCGTCCCGAGAACATGACGGCTGAAGAATGGGTGAAGTAGGTAAATTTCTGGATCGACACGTGCTTTGTTGTTGTTGTTGTTGTTGTTGTAATTATTATTATTATTATTATAATAATAATAATAATAATAATAATAATAATAATAATAATAATAATAATAATAATAATAATAATAATAATAATAATAATAATAATAATAGTCACTCAAATAATGCTAAAAGTGGTGTTTTTATCTTTCATAGAGTTAGCTTTTGTATTCAGAAAGGAGTGGGAGCACAACTTGTGTCTAGACTCCCATCCAACTTTATGTAATATTTTCTATGTTTAATGAAATTTTATTATTAAATAATAATAATAATAATAATAATAATAATAATAATAATAATAATAATAATAATAATAATAATAATAATAATAATAATAATAATAATTCATTTATATAATAGTTTTTATTATTTATAATAAGCAGATTGGGCACTGGACTGACCCGAAGAAGTTGAGGATCGGGGAGGTCAACAGGTAAAACAGGAGAAAAATGAAGACGGCTACCCTTCACGGATCGCATTCCTTAGCTGTCACAGCTGATAACTTCGTAAGACACTTTTTAATCATTTTATTTATATATATAGTGTTGGGTGAGTATTGATTGATTTTATTTATAAACAGTTGAGCTCCCCCACCGACTCCGAGGATACTAGAGACTTTATCGACATGTACAGACACACCCATACCAGAGACGGCGTCTGGGAATCTTAGTTGTCCGAAGCCAGATACATAAGTATAATTTATTTCCAAAAACTCACCAACATTAATGCAATATAATAAATCACGACTTATATATTACTTTTCTTGTTTTTTTGTAACTAAACAGAATGAGATGATACGGCTGCGGACAGAGAGCACCTTTGATGGGAGGCGTATGTCTGACGTGGATATTTTGTGCCAGGTGATCGGCGGCAAGCAGCGGGGTCATGTTCCTGGCATAGGTCCAGTTTTACCAGGCCGTGGTCACAAGACGACTTGCAGCTCCTCACGAGCTCGCGAGGAAGCCTCCTCGTCCTCACTGTACGAGACCGTGAATCAGCAAGGGAACACGCTGCAGATGTTGCTGGATTGGGCGAGGAAACAGCCGGGATTTACTAAGGAGCTTGCGAGGGGATTGCTGGGGACATCAGGGTCCCAAAATGCGTCGGCGGGTGAGTCTACACCTACAGGGGAGGGTAGTCGGGGTACTGGGGGTACTGGGGATAGGGGAGAATGGGGAGAATGGGGATTAGTATATGGCTTCTGTGGGTCGGATGGGTCACTTTATATTTGTTTGGGTTATTGGACAAAGTTGTGTAGATTTAGATGGATTATTATGTGTTTATGTGTTAGGATTCCCACTAAATTGTTCCTCGCTAGCTTATGTATAGTTTTGTAGAATATCATGTGGATCACGGTTTTTGAACCGTTTTTGGCGAATTTGGATTCATATGATTATGTTTAGCGAATTTGGGTAGTTATTGTAAAAACAGGTTCTATGTTTAGCGAAGTTGGCGAATTTGGATTAATATTATTTTTAGCGAATTTGGGTTTAATTTGTTGTTGTTGTTGTATATGTTTAGCAAATTTTTGTTGGCGAAAGTAGTTGTTGCTAGGTGCAAGTGAAAACAGCAGGTTCTGCATTGCTGCATTGGGTAGATTTTTTCCGGAAAAAATCTGGAAATTACCCATTTTGCAGCAATATGCTGCATCATGGGTCAGAGACCTTTGGCGGGGACATGTCCCCGCCAAAAGTTGAATCAGATTGGCATGCTTAACCTTATTGGCGGGGACATGTCCCCGCCAAAATGGTTAGTTAAATAATATAATCACTTGATTAATTAACCTTTTAATTAGTTTTCCCAGTTTTTGACGGGGACATGTCCCTGCCAAAAACCGTTGCCATGCTGGACAATCTTTGACCGGCTAGAAGGCGGTTGGACCCACCAGTCGCCGCCCAAAGATGGTATAAGTCCCTGCCGAAAGTATCAGCGATGAGCATTTGGCGGTGACATTTCGGCGGTGACATGTCCCCGCCGAAAGAGTAAAAAAGACCCCTCCGAAAGGGTCGAATGTTGTAGTGTGTATTGTTTGTTGGTGTCTCGGCATGAGTCTATTACCGAGGGTATGTTATGGGGTAATCCAAGGCTGTTTTGAATAAATGTGATCCGAATATGTTATAATTATTCCGAGCCTAGTTTTGGAATCTAATCCGAGTTCCTATTTGTTTCTAATTCGGTAAAATGAGTTCTAAAACCTAACTTTGCATAATAAATCCTAAACTTTGATATTTGACTTAATAAGCCCTAGACTTTGATGATTTGACATTTAAAGCCCTAAATTATGGTATTTGTCATAATGAGCCGTTAACTTAACCTAATTATTATTTGTAAACCTTAAGTTTGATTAATTATGAATTGTAACCCTAAGTTACTAATTATGGAAAGTTACTAAATATGGAAAGTTACTAATTCTGGAAAGTTACTAAATATGGAAAGTTTATAAAAATAGAAAGTAACCCTAATTATGTAATATGGATAACTATAAGTACTTAAGAATCTGTTATGACATAAAACGAATTATTAATTCAGGAAGACCTTTGGAAGAGGGAGTAGCTTGTGTTATTTTGGTCCTTTCCTTCATTTTCAGTGCTGCTAAGGTACATATATTCTGCCCTTTTTCAGTAAGTGTTTTTCTCATGACTCGTTTCGTTATGATATGGTTTGGTTCGTTCGTGACTTCAATATTCGCATTTGAATCCTTTGATATTTTGTAATCCATTAGATATTATGACTTGTATGAGAAACCTTTTTGAATATATATTTTAATGATGGTTTTGAAAAATTCCATTTTTAAAATGATTTCTATGAATATGAGGTAACACCACTTTTTATATAAAGCTTTAATAACTGTTATGAAAACGGATTTTAAAAGAATACTTTCATGAAATCAACATTTAAATGATTTTCATAATTACATAATCTGGCTGTACTCTATCCATAAGGATTTCTCATGACTCATTGTCTCCTGATATTTGTTATGCATTGATCCGTATTTATATACTTATTTGTTTGATTATTCGTTTCATGCTATATTCTATTCATATAGCTATTATCTGAGTTGGATAATTTATAATTATCAATTATCATTAGATTGCATGTACTATACATATTATGTTGCCCATATTTGTAACCAGTCATGGGGAGTCCATGGCCTTGCCATTGATGCACCAATGGAATTGACACTATCTGTGGATGTGGGTTTTTGTCCACAGTGTTCCCATTTGTTTATATAGCTGTACATATGGCGCACCTGGCCCGTGTTTATTATATGTATGTTTAGTCTAAAACTAGCATATGTATCTCTGTTTCGAGGGGAGCATATGGATGCATCCTAGGTACTTAGTTCAGTTTTGATATATACTTGTTAATGGACTTGAGTGTGTGCATTACACCTCATTTCACTTTTCGTACATCGAGCTAGCTACTCCATGTACAATTTGCTATATGTTTTGTTGGGCATTTCCTTTGATATTGATATCCACTTTATGTTCATTATTATGCTTTGATCCCTTTCATATGTTCTATATTCTGTTTGAAATCCTATTTAGCAGGTTCTCTTGGATTCATTCACTTATTCATTTCGT
Organism: Artemisia tridentata subsp. tridentata; assembly: GCA_021014915.2. Classification (NCBI taxonomy): domain Eukaryota; kingdom Viridiplantae; phylum Streptophyta; class Magnoliopsida; order Asterales; family Asteraceae; genus Artemisia; species Artemisia tridentata. The sequence goes on from CP139503.1 coordinate 285,693,374, forward strand.
ATACGCTTATTACCTTTCATTTGTTTATATCTGTTCACTGAGCGTTAGCTCAGCAGCATTTTCTTTTCTCTGCGGCAGGTTATAAGCGGGATGCTGGGCATGAGTGTTGAGAGTAGAAGATAGAGGACCTACCATTGATTAGATTCCATTATTGGAGTTATGATTGTAGACATTATGCTTTGGATATGTATTGTATTTAGATTATTGTTTGGATTATATTTCGTAAGTTCTTGTAATTCTTGACTTAGTATTTAATAAGAAGTTTTTCGCTTGCGTTTATATGTTCTGATTGACACCATAATGTTGCACTTAGGCCCTTTTCGGGTTGGGGTGTTACACAGTCCCTTAAACATTGGACGGTCCCATATATATAAGGGACCGTCCCATATATATAAGGGACCGTCCCATAAGACGCTCCTATTTTTGTCCTGATGTGGTGAAAATGTATCTGGTGAAAATTTTATCTGATTTGGGCGGGAAAAATAGTTGTTGGAGAATTTCAAATTCAAATTTATTTTTTCTTATTAATACATTTCTTTATAAATACAAAAATACTTTGTAAAAATGTTTTGTCACATAAAAATATGAGGTTTAAGTAAAAATAAATTCTTTGATCACTTAACTAAGTTGGTATATTGTTTGTTCATACCTTAAGTGATGTTGTAGTCGAAATGAGTTTTCTCGATTAAAAACTTATCAATTGTAGCTTTATGTAACGTGTTTTTATATTTTGTGAATATCAAAACGTATAGAGATCAATTAATGCAAATGAAGTTTTTGACATTATTTGTATTAACATAATTTAACCTCAACAACCAACCCACTTAAATCGTACTAATGGAGTGTCAATTTGGTGGTTTAGTAACCAATATATATAAATATATATATATATATATATATATATATATATATATATATATATATATATATATATATATATATATATATATATAACAAGATGCGTATGACGTCATCAAATGCAGGATTGATGAATAAGCAGGTGGATTGATGACTAATCATGCTCTTAATCCACCTAAGCATGCCACCTAAGCAATATTTGACCAAATAATTCGAAGGTTGACTTTTAATTCCGAAATTTTAAAAAATACACTAAAGATTCGAACTTGGGTTGTTTATATAGCTTAAGTATATGTCAATGTTACCATCAGACCAAATTATTTTTTGTGATATAACTTCCACAAAAAAAAAAACTATAATCTTCTTCTTGAATGACCAGGCGGATTTTTTTAAATGATATATATATTTTCTAAACATGTATCCCGGATTTTTTTCAAAATATGTTTAATTTGTAGAAGATATGATTTGAAAGATAAGTTTAGAATGTATTTTGTATAAATATTTTATTCCTATATTTAAGATCATATACCTACTTTGACACTATATGTGGATCAAAATATAACGTTTCTTCTCAAGCCAAAAACACCCTGCAAGTCTTGCAAGAGGATCTCATAATAATAATAATACGGGAACTCCTTCAGAAGGTATGTTTTTTCCATATTATTTAACCAATGTGTTGTTGTTGTATAATTAATCTAATGTTTACATGGACAATCATATATATAGCAAACATCTATTTGTAAGGTTGTTATATTCTTATTGATGTTGTTGTTGAAGCAATCCAATGCAATAGGGTCTCATAAGAATAATACGGGTACTCCTTCAGAAGGTAACCACTGTGTTGTTGTATTTTTATTGTTGTTGTTGTATAATTAATCTAATGTTTACATGCTCAATCATTTTTTAGTAAACATCTATCTGTAAGGTTGTATAATTAACCACTGTGTTGAAGCAATCCAATGCAAGAGGGTCTCATAAGAATCATATATACGGGTACTCCTCCACAAGGTATGTTTTTTACATATAATTTAACCAATGTGTTGTTGTAATTTTATTGTTGTTGTTGTATAATTAATCTAATGCTTACATGGACAATCATATATATAGCAAACATCTATTTGTAAGGTTGTTATATTCTTATTGATGTTGTTGTTGAAGCAATCCAATGCAAGAGGGTCTCATAAGAATAATACGGGTACTCCTTCAGAAGGTAACCACTGTGTTGTAATGAATCTGAATATTAATTGTTTAAAGATTACTGTCTAACCTTTTTTTTACAGTGTGTGAAATTGAACTGTGTGTTTTTATACGTTTTTAGTTATGGTGGATTTTGGGAGTGAATCCTAACCTCAAACATGGGTATGAACCATGGTACTATTTCTTATAGGGGCGTTATGGTTTTGTTTTACAAAAGACTATTAAAGTTTGATACATAAAAATTTAACACTTTCATATAGGAGTTTTAAAGGTGTTGGTGAAGGATATTCCAAATCATCTGCAAGTCTAGAGCGCTGAATGTTCACACTTGATTTTTGGGAGCTTTGGTGCTACCGTGATTCCGTGAATACCAGGTTTCCAGGATCTTTTGGATCTAGGCAGCTAAGCAAAGTAGAGGATGAACCTGCTGAAGCAGATATTCCATATGCATAACTACCTCTATTTATAGTTGCCTTAGATTTGAGTATAGTGGAACACTAAATTGCAGCTTAATTGAATATTTGAAATTGCAGTGGTCAATCAGAGCAATCCCAGTCTCGAGCTTACACCCACACCACTAGACGGCTCAGCGGAGTATTGTGAGCGTATAGCCTTGTGAGCGTATAGCCGTCAATGGTTTATCCTGACTAAATGTTGGGAGTTTTACTAAAGTATATCTTGGTTTGTTGAAAGCAACAACAGAGTCATTTTTTCAATTGATTATAGTTGCTGAAGCACAAAAAAAGATTTTTACAAGAGGATCTCATAAGAATAATACGGGTACTCCTTCGGAAGGTATGTTTTTTACATATAATTTAACCATTACGTTGTTGTATTTTTATTGTTGTCGTTGTATAATTAATCTAATGTCTACATGCACAATCATTTTTTAGCAAGCATCTATTTGTAAGGTTGTTATATTCTTATTGATGTTGTTGTTGAAACAATCAAATGTTTTATTGCGAAATGTTTTTTCAATTGATTATAGTTGCTGAAACACACAGAAGCATTATCATTCAGAAGAAACAATTGATTATAGTAACAATTTAATAGTCTTTGTTGAGCAACACAGATATCACATCGATACATAATGTTTTGCTTTCAGAAGGTATGTTTTGTTACATATAATTTAACCATTGGGTTGTTGTAATTTTTATGTAGTCGTTGTATAATTATGTTTACATAGACCATCGTTTATTAACAAACAATCTATTCGTATGGTTGTTGTATTCTTAATGATGTTGTTGTTGAAGCCATCTAATGTTTTATTGCATAAACACACAGAAGCAATATCAAGTATATCGAGCGGTACTAATAGATTATGGCAGTGCCAACAACATGTAAAATAAACACACAAAAGCAGTATCAAGTATATCGAGCAGTACTAATAGAGTATGGCAGTGCTAACCACATGTAGGACACTATATTACCATGTAAATTTATCATTTTGTATCAGGTAATCCTATACAACATGATTCTGATATTTTTTGGCTTGAGAAGAAAAGTTTACACCGTCTAAATCAGTATCGAATTGTTGTATATGTTTACATGCATTGTGCATATATCTTAATATTTTTACTGCCTATGCTTATGCTTCTATAACATGTAAACGTCCACATACGGTAAATGTGTTTTCATGCATTGTGCATTAATCTTAATATTTTTACTATCCATGTTTATGCTTCTATAATAGGTGAACGTCCACAGACGGTAAACATGGTTGAAAGTTCATGAGGTATTTTGTTGTTATATAGATTTTAATACATCATACATTAATTTGTTTTATTTTACCATGTAAATTTATGATTTTGTATCAGGTAATCCTCGGCAACACGATTCTGATACAGTACGCAGAAGATTATAAACACGTGTTATTTTCCTAAATGTTTTACTTGCGTACAGTGTACATGGTGTCTGTAATGTGTTAATTGGTTTGTATCATCTAAATCGGTATCGAATTGTGGTATATGTTTACATGCATTGTGCATTAATCTTAATATTTTTACTATCCATGTTTATGCTTCTATAATAGGTAAACGTCCACAGACGGTAAACATGGTTGAAAGTTCATGAGGTATTTTATTGTTATATAGGTTTTAATACATCATACATTAATTTGTTTTATTTTACCATGTAAATTTATGATTTTGTATCAGGCAATCCTCAGCAACACGATTCTGATACAGTACGCAGAAGATTATAAACAGGTGTCACTACTAGAAAAACAGCTATTCTTGACTCCAAATGCGAGTCAAGAAGAGGCCTTATGACTCGCAAATGCGAGTCAAGGATGGACCCGTCATAAAGCTTTATGACTCGCATTTGTGCGTCATCCCTCTATGACGCGCACTTATGACCCACGTTTTATGACTCTCTTTTTTGCGAGTCATAACCTAATTTTTTTTTTTAAATTAATTTTTTTTCAGTTCCTAATTATGACCCACGTTTTATGACTCTCTTTTTTGCAAGTCATAACCTAATTTTTTTTTAAAAAAAAATAATTTTTTTCAGTTCCTAATTTTCTATTAAATGACAATTAAAAACCTGAGAATACAAAATTAAAAACACAAATATCAAAATAACGCATTTCATATATATATATCAAAACAATGAGGTTAATTCAAGTACTAATTCACGATAAGTCACAAGTTAATTAACGACAAAAATTACATATCGATATGCCTAGTTTTTATATAGATCAAGTTTTTAAACTACCCCTGTGCAGACAGCATGATTCATCTAAATATGTCATCGTCAAAGTTTACTTCTCTAGCTGCTGCAGATCGATATCCCATGCTGATGCTAACTGCAACAAGAGTTGGTCTGGCACCCTTGAGCAAGTCTAACTCAAAAACCAGCTTTGGAGTCCTGATTAAGTAACTAAAACAGATGAGAGAACATAGAACGCATTTGAAGAATTGAGACAAATGAATGTTTTAGACTTAATTAACATCACCATAGGTCCATAGGATGGTTGTGAGAAATGGTATTCCATTAGAGATAGTATGTCTCAGGGCAAACATAAGTCTTTAAAAGCATGGTTACATGGTAATAAAAAAAAATTCCAAGCTAACCTGTACTGGTCTTAAGCTTCAGATATATTTCATCACGGCTCTTGCTTGATATTTTACTAAGTCTGTCCTGTAGAGAATGCCGAAGAGCACCTACGATGAACATAAACATAAATCATTAGAGTTAAGAATGGTAAGCATACCAATACGTCAAAATATATGGCTGCGTCATTTTTATCGTTGACTTCTCCAATATGTTGAAGGGAACCCGGTTTCAAAAGCTTCAACTTGTCATTCTAGTTAAAAGCATAAAGATAACTCATTAGGGACTTAAAAATATATGATCGCTTCAACTTATAACTTATAAGCATACATGAGAACAATGTATATAATAGTTATACTGATGGTGTTATAACCTACCTTTGTGTGATATACAGCAGTATTATCTGCGTAGGCAAAGTCAAGTCCAGAAAGACCAGCAACCTCTTTGTAAACTTGAAAATCAGTAGCAGATTTTATTACACCAGAAGTGAAAAGATCCTGCAGCACTAAAACAAAAATGGAACTTAAAAATCTAGAATTGATATATCTAATGACAAGAATAAAGAAGGAAACAAAAGAATACATACCTGAGCAAGAATTTGGCCAGACGGGTATTTCGCTACTAATGCAAAGTTCTCAATAGCCCATGGATGAGGACCAGCCTTTCAAAACGAACACATTTACCAAGATTAAATGATTGTCAGATGAAATTTCGTGCAAAGCAATTGGTTTTTAAAAAATTAAGAATTATAGCACTGTTTAACGGCGTCAATTACCAGAAAGTACAATACTTAAATCAACAAGAAGCTATTCGCTAAACCAGACCTGAAATATAGCAGATGCTCCTCCAATGTCCATGGCTTCCAAGTCAACAGCCTTGCGTATAGTACTGCTCCATGGATGCTGCAACGATTGTATAAGTTATAACTTTGGAAAAACAGGAGAAAAGCGATATGCCAAACTAATAACCACAAACTAAAAACCAAATCATGTCGCATTAACTTATGCAAAGATGAATATCTAGGCGTAAAAGTAAAGCAAACGGTCATACCTGAGTTATAAAGCTATGGGCACCATTTAAGCCCTCTTCCTCACCAGTATTGAACAAGAATATAACAGAATTCTTGAAACCATGAGCCCAATGGGAAATTCCTCGAGCAAGCTCTAGCATAACCGCTACACACGAACTGCAGTCACCAGCTCCTTCCCTTTATGAACATAAAGGTTCATTTTTCATCATTAGTTAGTAACTTGCTATACTTCGTGAAATGCATAACAAGAGCTGATACAACTTAAAAAAGCGGTGGTAAAAGAAATATGTAGGAATTAGGAAATGCAAGAAACGTACACTGAAAATACAGTGTCTATGTGAGACGAGACTAGAATAGCACTATCTTCTGCTTCAGAAACGTACTTTGGCGAGATTCTTAAAACCACATGCTTGAGATCTGAATAAACAGTGTCTATGTGAGACGAGACTAGAATAGCCCAGATTGACCCGTTCGTAAGGAAACGGGTCAAAATTGTCACCTCTAATTCTTAGGAATGTTGATCTATACCCCGTTAAAATGCTTGTACAGGAGCTAAAAGATGATGAGATATTTACAAATATTTCTGCTAAGTTGTTAGGCTGCAAAAATAATAGATTCTTATGCTGCTAAACTGCAGGTGTTGCTACTATGTTTCGTCTTCTGCACAATAACTTACTCATCAATGGCTGTTGTTGGTTACCTTATGTTTGGTACAAACGTGTAGTCACAGATTACCTTAAACCTTCCCACGGACAAAATAAGCTCAAGAGTGGCTATATGCACCACCTTGGTGAACCCCATAGTCAAATATGCACTTATGGTGACACCAATTATGGACAGTATTGAAGAACGATTTCTGTCAATTTACAATACAAGAAAGTTTAACCTCTTGATCAGAACAGCATTGGTATTTAGCACGGTTATTGTAGCCATTGCACTTCCTTTCTTCGGGGATTTAATGTCACTTGTGGGAGCACTATCTTCGGGGATTTAATGTCACCAGAGCTTGCAAATAACACCTAATACGCAACAATGTTATCAGCAACGGCAAGGCTTATAGGTGAGGAACAGCTCATACATTTTATATAAACTTACACGCCAATCCCCATACATTTAATATAATAATAAGGATCAATATCTCTAATCTATAATGTTCTTTCTAAACTCAGATTGCATAATTCAACGTATAATTCAAATTTAGGTACGCGTATAGGCACTGGTCAAGCGAAGCTTATATCATTAAACTAACTAGTAATCTGGATGTTAAAAATATACGAATCCACTATTCGAAAAACAATTCGCAACTACGTTAACCTAATTAGTTTCTCAAAACGAATTCCACGCCCTTCTCGACGTCTGGTAACTCTTGTGTTTTGATACTTTAACAACAACAAAAACGCCGTTGCGCCGTGAATCAACCTACTTAGTTTCACAAAGTAAATGAATCTCAATACAACTACCGAAAATTATTTAGCTAATTACCGATCGCACAAGACGAATTTTGCATCAGCCTAAAGGATCTAAAACTTACAGATCTACACATTCAACACAATTAAACAACAGCTTAATTAAATAAAAAAAAAGTTAATAATAATACCGTGTTACCGAGAGCAACAACATTCAAAAAAGTAGAACCACGTCTATTAGAAGAAGAATTAGCATCGTCTAAATCTTCATCGTTAAGCAACGCAGCAGCTTGCCGCATCGAATCGGATAAATTAACGAGCTCTTCAATCGCCACCATTTTTATAAAATGAATATTATTAGATCTAAACCAAAAAGAAAAAAAAAAATAAAATAAAATAAAATTAAAAGAAAGAAATCAAGAAATATAAAGATAGTAGGGAATAACTACCTCAGATGGTGGCACCGATGGTGTTGGTGGCCGGAAAAGGAGGCGGCGATTGTATTTGTACCGAAGATGGATAGAGAGGCGGCGGGTTTGGATAGAGAGCAGGAGGGTTGCAGAGAGTTTTTTGGTGTGTGTGTTGGTTGGGTGTGTGTGTGTGTTATATTTTTAGGGTTGGGCTTATGTGAGGTACTCATTGGAGGGAGAATTTGATTTTTTGGGATATTTTTTTTTTGAGAGCAGGAAGTGTTTTGGGCAAAAAAAAACTATAGATTTTGATGAAGCAGATGGTAAAAAAAACATAAATGACCCCTATTTATGACGAAGCAAAACGAGCGTCATCTAGCAGGCTAAATTTTAACTGATTATGACCCTATGTTATGACGCTTCTGAAAACGAGTCATCCCCAATAAAAAATTTACTCGTTATGACTCTTATTTTATGACTTTGCTATTTGCGCATCATCTTGTAGCGTGCGTCATAAAATGCGAGTCAAGGATAGACCTTTTTCTAGTAGTGTGTTATTTTCCTTAATGTTTTACTTGCGTACAATGTACATGGTGTCTGTAATGTGTTAATTGGTTTGTATCGTCTAAATCGGTATCGAATTGTGGTATATGTTTACATGCATTGTGCATTAATCTTAATATTTTTAATTCATATTGATAGTTTTTAAAATTGCTCATCTTTGTTGTGCAACACAGATAATTGATATTCCTGCAACGTGTGCTGATGGAACGGCCGATACTCTACCTGGATTTGATGATGCAAACAAGGATACGACATGCCACATTAACAGTGTTCGAGAAACATTGGATGATAAATCAGTAGCCGATTACCTTAATAATCTATAAAAGCAGAAAGACAAATGAGTTTCATTTCCATTTTTTATTATTTTCGAACAATTTAATTACAATTTGCAATTTATCATATGTATGGATATTCTTTACAATATTAAGGTATAAAAATTGGGCTATAAACTTACCTTAATATTCTTAAAAAAGAGTTTATCGTTAACATACATTTATCAATATGGTCTCCCTACGTCTCTTTAATAAATATATGAAAAACCCTGGCCCAAGAAAACGAGCCCAGTAATAACTATTCCGAATAAATGATGAACTATATAATATGTAAAAGAACAACATCCATCAATATATATATTTCCTATGGAGTCATCAAACCTTAAAATGTTTCAAGATAAAAAGTCACATGCGCCTCGCACTGATTCAAAGTGCGAAGATCAAACCGTTCATGGAAAAAAACATTTGACAGAATCAAAGATTGACGATGGGGTACATGATCGACGCAGTAAAGATCCAAATACCAAGGTGGACGATGCATTGAGATTTCTTGCGTCGGTTTTTGAAGAAGGTGGACCTTCTCAAAGTAATAAAGGTATTGTATATAAGGCTTATAATATCTTCTAAATAGATTTATGTTTTCATGTTAAGTTTATTAGTCCATACAATTTTTTTTGATTAAATGAGCTACCTGAGTCTATTCTCCTTGATTGGCTTAAATTGAACGTTGGAGATCCTCAAGAGTCTCTACAAGTTCTCAATGCGGTTCAGTCAAAGGTCCTAAAGGCAGAAACTATGATTAATGAATTACGTGGGATGGGTCATGAACTAACTGATGACTACTTTGTGGATTTAAACTTCTTTAGTGATGAAGATTGAAATTTTATCATCTTATTAGTAATCATTGTTCACAAGTTAATTTAATTTCAGTTCAAATAATGCATGACTTTCGTTGATGTTTAAGGATTTGAATATTTTTTAGTTCATCGATTTTGTTTAGTAGTTTTATACATCGTGTTTAACTTTTATTAGATGCAAATAATACGATTATTTTATACTCTAAATATATAATATGCGTAAATCATGCCGGAATATAATCTTATATTTAAATAGGATAATATGCATGCTAATATATGGTAATTGATAAACATGGTATATAGGATATTGGTTAAATTTAAAAGATACTCGTCATAGATTATACACCCTTTCCGCACCTATAAATGCTGAATCGAATTCAAAAGCAATTAAACATTTATAATTCTTTTCTACTTTCGGTTAACAATAAGAGTTTCCAATGGGTCGTTTGTTTTTTTCCTCATCAAATTCACCAGACAAACGTCCAAGAAGTGTTTCCCCAACAAAAGAGCTCTCATCAAATTCAAAAACAGACGCAGCCGTTGTGAGGTATTTCCTACCAATACGATATATTTCCCAACTTAGACGACTGATAGCAGAGATGGAAGCAGGAATCGCACGCGATGAACAAACAGTATTGGAATGTAAAGAGGCTATTGATCAACAAAAGAAAAAAATATTGGAGTATCAAGAGAGGATAAAGAATGTTAAAAAACAGATGGACAACTATAATTGTTTGTAGGTTTTTTCGTATGCGATGGTATTTGTCAACCTTTATTTTTTTTAAATACATTTTTTATGTTTAATGTTGCTAGATTCTTGATCACATTCATGCGGTTCTCATAAGCTTGACAGTACTAATATCCAATGTTAGTAATACAAACTTATTGTATGGCAACGTTAACCACATGTAGAACACAATTAGCTAAATTGCAGCAGTACTAACATGAACAAGCAATAGTAATCATGTGCGAGCAGAATTAACCAGTTTTAGCAGCATTACAAAATAACAGATTTGAATACCATGTTTATTAATCAGCGTTCATAGCAGATGAATTTTAGTTTTTTTGCTGATGAAACATTATACAAAAAGTTAGTTGATATGTGAAATATTGTGTTTATTTAGTTCAGTATTTAATGCATATGTTAACCACAAAATATTACATAATTAACAATTACGATACAATTTAAATAGAAAAATGATACTTAAGTTTTTTTGACTATAATACATACGTATAAATTTATAAAAAAAGGTTTGAAATAATCTTTAATGCGTATACATAAACAGATTTATAGGTAGTACGAATTTATAACAAAATACGACTTTCCATTTAAATTTAGTGACTTTCCAATGAAGGTTTAAACTAATCTTTAATGCGTATAAATAAACATATTTATAGGAAATACGAATTTGGAAAGAAATCGACTTTCGAATTAAATATATTCGACATAATAAAGGTTATGTATATTCAATTTGAATAAAAACTTAATATTTAATATTATATTTAAAAGAAATATGAATATCTTTATTGTGTATACATAGATGTATTTATAGAAAACATGAATCTGGAAACAAAGCAACTTTTCAATTAAATGTTGTGATTTTTCAATGTAAACATTGTGACTTTTAAGGAGTCTATAAATACAAAGGCATAACAAACACTTTTTATTATCCTTTTCACTATTATAAGTTATTAATTTACTTGATTATTCAATGGCATCATCCTCATCAAACCCTAAATCGAAGGAGGCTAAAAAACCAAGACGTGGTGATGTTCCTCCAATGCCCGAGAAGTACAAGATTTACGACATACCCCAGCATATATGGGATAAATGTCATTCAGGCGCTTATGCGACTGAAAAAACGTTGATTGATCTTTACAATCAACGTATAAAGACTCTTGAAGAACAGAACAGGAGGGATGCATAAATCATCCGGGAACGACAACAGAACTCGGAATGCAACAATAGCAGAAACAGAAAAAAAAATTGTTGATGTTTACAAAGATATTGAAAACAGTTTGTTTATTTCCTAAAGATTCGTTTATGTTCAGAAGATTATGTTATTTAAATGATTGTTTTAATTGTTTGGATAATAAATGTCATGTGTCTTGAATTTTTTTGATTGTGCATATTATTGGAACCATTGACTACAATTGTGAATAACCATTAAGGGAGAAAAGAACGGTGTACAAAAACATTCATGTAAGTTGTCTAACAAATGGACTAAAAAAATAGATCAAGCCAATGGACTTACTAAATACATAAAGCAAATATCGAAATCAAACATTGTATAGGAAAAAAACTACTAAAACAACTTAGTTAAAATCGTTCATCTTCATGGCATTACCCTCTTCCTCGCGGGCACCGGATTTGGCTTGAGCACACAAATCAACCAGCAATTCAAGCAATGCCCGATGCCTCTCTTGAGTTTTTTTCAAAGCATCAAGTGAATCTAATGCGACTCCATGGTGTCCTAATGTTTCCATGTCAGCTATCATCACTCGGTTCTTCGCCATCACTCTCCTGGGTCTGCTCACAACAGGCGTGTATCAATTTTGCAGAAGCTGAGTCTTCATATGCCTGCTGCACAAACCACACGCGCATACAATCATGCAACTTGGATGAGCCAGCAATTTTCATCAGATCATATAAAATTTGGAATTGTGCCATTGGAAACATTATGCCAGTTGATCGGCATCTTTCATTATATATTATTGTATTTAAATAGTAGACCTATCTAAATATATTTAAACTTTGGTACTTATCTTATACCCTAGATATATGATATGCACAAATCATTTCCAGATATAAGTTTATACTTAAAACACATTGATAAAATTTTATTAACATATGCGCTTATATTTTGTTAAAGTGTATGCTATTATATAGTAATAGATATATATGGAATACCAAATTTTGTTTAAATTTGATGATATTCATTATAGATTATATAATTTTTTTACAAGTTAAACATTTTCAATCTCTTTCCACAACCATTTGATACAATAAACAGCTCAAGCGAATTTACAATATATTTGATTTATTAGCAGCATGGCAACTATATCAAATGATTTAGCAATTCGACCAAGAGGAAAACCAAAACGAAAGGAGCCACAAACAAATGTACGAAGAGGACGGCCACCAATATATCCAATCGAAACAGGTAATTCAATTGATTGAAACTACACAACATTATATTTACATACTGTGTTTGCCTTCAATGACAAATATTTGATTGTGTTAATGCATATTAAATTTACGACAGGTACCAATAGTTTCAGCACACGGCCAACCTGCACGCCTTTTCAAACCAAGACAACAACATCTTAACGCATATGCCAGCAATATGCATACCAAATGTGAATAGATAAAAAGACACCGATACAAAATATTTGTTAATTATTTGTTGATGGAATAATAACTTTGTTATGTGTTTTGGTTCAGTCTTTGAATGGACGTCCCCTTAGTCTCTTTGTGGTTCCTATGGCTGATGTTATTTTGGTTTGTGAAGGCGTGCGAGTTGACTATATGTTGATATCATTAATATCTGTTGTAAATTGAAATTGTGTTAATATGATCAAATAATTGTCATTGTAATATAATTCAGCGTGTAAATATCATGTTTCGTAGTTTCAACTAATATTCATGATGAAATTTGCAACAGATACTAATGATCTCAGCCTACGGCCAACTCGCACGCCTTCTCAGACCAAAAAAAGAACGTCTGAATGCATAGGACGACCACCGATATGCCCAAACCAAACAGGTCATTCAATTAACTGAAACTATCCAACATGATATTTACACACTATTTTTGCTTGCAATGACAATTATTTGACCATGTTAATGCAACTTCAATTTACAACAGATGCTAATGATATCAGCATACGGCCAACTCGCACGCCTTCACAGCCCAAAACAACAGCAGCCACAGAAACCACAAAAAGACCGAGGGGACGTCCATTCAAAGACTTAACCAAAACACGTAATAATGTTATAATTCCTCCAGCAAATAATTAACAAATATTTTCCTCTTAGTCTTTTTATTCACTCGCTTTTGTTGTAGCCATGCCTAAAGAACCTACCTATCTTGGAACTATTCAGCCTGGTGTACACATTTCAAAACGCAAATCACAAAGATTACATGATAAAATGAAAGCACCCGCGCAAAAAATACCAAGACGTGAGGGTTTAAATACTACAGCTTCTGCAAACAATCAAGAAGCACAGAAAAACCAATTTAAAGGCATATCTAATGGTAAAGCCATTAGACAAATCCCTATAAAAAACACCATTTAGTGCCAAAAAATATATCAGTTTTCTCTTCTTTTTTTTTCTTTTTTTTCTTTTTAGAAATTATTTAATTTATTATACGTTTACAGAGTATTTTGACCATGGAGATCCTATTTACACATGTCAATCGTGCGATGCATTACTGTGGCATGCTGAAACTATGGTAGGATCGACGTCTTCAAACGAAGAGACATACTCTATATGTTGTGGAAAAGGAAAAGTGAAATTAGGAAATGAAGTTAAGAATCCACCTGAATTGTTGAGACAGCTTATGAATGGTGAACATCCAAAAAGCAAGGATTTGGTTGATAATATCAGGCGATACAATTCGATGTTTTCATTCACATCCATGGGTGCAAAGCAGGACATATCTGTTAATCAAGGATATGGAGCATATTGTTACAGGATACAGGGGGAAAATTACCACAGAATGGGGAGTCTGTTGCCAGAGGGCAGTAAACCTCGTGTTTTTGCACAGTTATATATTTACGACTCAAAGAATGAAATACAAAATAGAATTAATTGTGTCAGGTATGACAACATTGATTATTGTGTCATTTCGTACATGTTGTTTATATATTCCTTGCATAAACAACAACATACTAATATAATTATATTCATTTCATACAGTACCATCGACATCACATCGACATCAACCAACTATAACATAGACCACCAATTGACTGTAGATTTACGCGACATGCTGGATACCATCAATCCATTAGTTGGTCAGTTCAGAATGGCCGGGGAACGATTAGTCAGGAAAAGTGATGAAAACAAATTCAAATTACACCTTATCGGTACACGAGAACGAGATGGTAGAAATTATAACCTACCCACAGCTGATGAAATTGGAGGACTCATAGTTGGGGACTTTGACGCGACAACACACAAAAGAGACATTATTTTACACTTACAAGAAGGGGGTCTTAGAAGAATTAGTGAATTGCACCCGTCATATCTGGCATTACAATACCCATTGTTGTTCCCATATGCAGAAGATGGTTACTGGACAGATATATATCATGTAGGCGTTACCGATTACACACCAACAAACAAGAAAACACGAGTAACAATGAGGGAGTATTTTGCATATCGACTACAAGAAAGGACAGGAGTTTTCTCGATGATAATCAATGCAAGGAGGCTATGTCAACAATTTATTGTTGACGCATACACTATGATAGAATCTGAAAGGATGTCGTTTGTTAAAAATCAACAGAAAGATTTGAGGAGTGAAACATATTCTAAACTTGCAAAATTGGCAGAGCAAGAAGATTCTGGGGTCACATTACATGGGAAAAAGGTTATATTACCATCGTCATTTACTGGGAGCCCAAGATATATGATGCAAAACTATTTAGATGCCATGACAATATGCAAGGTTTACGGATATCCTGACCTGTTTATCACATTTACATGCAATCCAAATTGGCCAGAAATTGCGCGTTTTGTCGCAGATAAGGGGTTGAAGTCTGAGGACAGGCCTGCTGCGATAACCAGAGTCTTTAAACAAAAGCTGGACAGCCTAATGAGAGATTTTAAAGACCGACATTTTTTTGGACATTTAAAAGCAGGTATTATCATATTTCTATTAGAAAAATGTAGAGTAACTGCATCAATTATCATTGATTATATACAGTACTTAACATTATCATCTTGATGCAGCTGTTTATACCGTTGAGTTCCAGAAAAGAGGCCTACCACATGCTCATATACTACTTTTCTTGGAAGAAAATGATAAAATCAAAACAACAAGGCAAATTGATCGATTTATTTCAGCGGAAATACCGGATAAAAATGAAGACCCGGAACTGTATGAAATCGTTACTGATCATATGATGCATGGACCATGTGGCCCCCAGCGTCCAACTTGCCCGTGTACCGTAAAAAACAAGTGCACAAAGAAATTCCCTAAGGAATTTAACGATTCGACAATCATAGATGACAGTGGATACGCACTTTATAAAAGGAGGAACGATGGATGTACAGTAACAAAGAGTGGGTCAGAATTACACAACAGATACGTGGTACCTTACAATCCAGCGTTGCTGAGACGCTACCAATCACATATTAATGTGGAGTGGTGCAATCAGGCGGGTTCCATAAAATATCTTTTCAAGTATATAAACAAGGGTCCAGATAGGGCCACGTCGGCCGTAGAAGACCGAGATATAGATGAAGTCAAAGACTATTACGATTGTCGATACCTTTCGGCGTGTGAAGTGGCATGGAGGATTTACAAATTTGACATCCATTACAGATTTCCTCCCGTTGAGCGCTTGCCATTTCATTTGGAAGGTGAATAATCGGTTATATTTGATGCTTCAGAAAGCATTTATTGTACGTTGGATAAAGCATCCGTAAATGATACGAAATTTGTCCAGTGGATGAAAACAAACAAGACGGATGAAGAAGCGAGAAGCCTACTTTACCACGAGTTTCCACAACACTATGTATGGAAACAAGAAGAGAGGATTTGGGTAAACAAACAAAAAGGCACATGCATTGGACGTGTACATCACGTGTCGCCGTCAACCGGGGAGCTGTTCTATTTACGCCTCTTGATTAACAAAGTTCCAGGTGCACAAGATTGGGTTGACTTTAAAAAATTCGAAAATGTTACGTACAATACATACAAGGAGGCTTGCCAAGCACGGGGACTATTGGAAGATGACAAAGAATATATCGATGGGTTGTTAGAAGTCAGTCTATGGGGGTCCGGAAACTATCTGCGTAACTTTTATGTCATACTAATCCTGACAGATTGCATGTCTCGACCAAAGTTTGTTTACGAAAAAACATGGGAAGTAATGGCTACTGACGTGTTACATGCAGAGCGAATAAAGAGGAATGATCCAGGTATGACATTTTTAATATAATAAATTAAATTCGAAACAGCATATCTGCATGACTTATAAAAAATACGCCCTGTATTTGTTATCTAAAAACATTGTAATTCAACATAACTACTAATAAGCAGGACATTATATTAGGACACAAACACTGTCTACAAGTCTACATATTATATCCATAACTAAAGGAAACTACCACTACCGTGTCCACATTACGCAACAACGCATACACGTAGCTTACACATACTTATCATAACATATGGTCACCATAACCAAAATAAAAGTTTACGTACCCAGAATAACATACCAAAAGCATTTGTTAGACAGCATCATACGAAACAAGCAGCATCAGCAAACATGAAACATTAGAATCTTGACTTCATTTTCCCCATAGAAAACAATAGCTTTGTCGTCCTTAACATTCTTGACATATTTAAATCTCAGAATCTGATTCTCTTTGAAACCCCATTCTGCAGCCAATTGTCTCCAGGGTCCTTTAAGATAAACGTGGGTAACACGGTTCACATTCTCATGGTGCTTCTCCTGGAAAATCATAAATCTGAAACGATGAGACTTATGCCGCACCAATGCATGCTCATGTTTGAAAAGTTTGTGCTTCCTCACAAAGTTTTCAGGAATTGTCTGAAAAATAATGCAATAAAAAAATATGAAAACCGTTTGAATGAATAATTTTAATTTAATAACTGAAACCCAAAATTTAATACTTATACCAATCTTTTCTGCTCAAAAACATAACAATATAATGGTCTGTAAAAAGTTTTTTCTTCATCCATATGATACTTGCCATGGCCACTCCATTTGCAAATTTGTAGTATCCTTGGATCTAACAAATCAAAATAACAATATCTCATTAAATAACGCAACCAATCATTAACTGTGCACACAACAATAATACACTTATAAACATTAACCTTTATCGATGTCAGGATACGGATCACCTCTTGCCACTAAGGTGCGTGATGAGTGTCTAAATACTCATCATTTTTACCTAATTTGAGCTGCCAAAACATCCAAAAACACTCAGAAATGCATCATAATACTGAAATTATCCCAAAATTGTGTTTTATATGTTTCAGATGCAAAATGTTTAAAAACAAGTGAAAAATGAACAAAGTTTGCATAATTGGCAGTTTCAGTCCCTCAACTTTTAAAAGTTGTCTAATCTAGTCCCTGATCACTAAAAACTTGTACAAATATCATTTTAGGTCCTTGGGGATTCATAAGTTGTTAGAAAAGTCCTTTGAAGTTAAAAATTACAAATTTACAACTTTGGTCCCTCAACTTTGAAAAATGTCAGAAATAGTCCTTAAGGTTTTAAAATTGGAATTTATCAAATATAACCCTTGTACTATTCTCAAGTGACATAAATGGTCCCTATGATAACTTTGGAAGCTTGCCAAATTCAGTCCCTCAACTTTTCAGAAATTACAAGAATGGTCCTTGTGATTTAGCTACTAACCAAACCGGACCACTTAATAAATAAACCAAACCCATCCTTTTTATTAAACCCAATCCACAAAACAATAACCCAGCCCAACATCCCAAGCCCAATCCCTTAACCCTTTGACCCGACCTGGTATTTAATACCAGGTTTGACCTCAGTCAAACCTATCCCCTTCCTCACAAACCCGCCAAAACCAAAACTACCACCATAGCCCATGGTTTCACCATCCCATCACCCACACCTCATCACCAGCTGTCTACCTGCTTCCTTCCACCTCCACTAGCACACAAAAATCCTTAATTGAGAAATACCTGCTCAAATCCACTAGTGATGTTTTTGGCGCCAAAATCCAAAAGAGTGGCTCAGATCGAATTGAGACAATCCAATGGTGCAGAAGTGATCAGAGATGTCGACAAGGGATATCCCACCTCAATTTTGTATATATAGATCAAATGTAATAGGAATTAAGTAGTAGTTAAATTTTATTAAGTCGTATTTTATTTAATTGTCTTTCCTTATTGTAATTTTCATTTCAGTCATCAATATAGTCACTTTACAGTCATTTTGATCTCACTTTATTGTACCTTGCATTTAAATTCAGTCAATTTACAATTTCATGCTTCACTGTAATTTGTTTTAAATTAAATGTTGTTTGGAATAGCTTATTCTCTGTTTACATAAGCTCATATAAGCTAAACATAGCTTACTGTGAGCTTATGTTAGTGTAATCCTGCTCTAATTCAAGAAAACAACAAAAGTCAAATAAAGTCAAAGAAGTGGAAATAAGCTGTTCTGGGTTGATAAGTTGGGGTGATTAAGCTGGAATGGGGTATTAAGCTTGGTAATGACAAGCCAAGTTGGTTCCTAATCAGTTTTCTCTGTTTCATTACTTCACAGTTGTAAGCTCATTTTTTTCTATATTTTGCTTTATTTTTCTATTCTACTGTTTCAGTGCTTATTTATAGCTTATTGTTATTAGTTTATGCTTAATATTAGTTTATAAGTTAATTTCATCAATATAATCAGTATAATATAGTACCTATCTTAGTTTCACTTAAAAAACTCAAAAAGTCCAAAAATAGCATCATATAGTATAGCTTATTATTTGCTTATTGTCCTGTTATAAGTTGCTTATTATAGTTAGTATAAGTTGATTAGTCAATAAAATTCAGTGTTCATTAGTAAATTTTTCTATTTTCTTTGAAAACTCAAAACAGACACACCAAAAGGGTTGTTTGGTTTAGCAGGTCAACAAGGTCAAACCTTGGTTTTACTGTTGCTTTGCACTTATCCCAACTTTGGTTAAGCTTTTATAAGCCATATTAAGCTGTTTTCTAATTTTAAAAAGTTACTTAAGTATAAAACCAAGTTTTTGGTTCTTTGTGTTGATTTTGGGCTGTGAAAAGCTCAAATAAGCCATCTAAAGCCATAAGCTCATTTTGTCCTTTTTCATGGCTTGTCTGAGTCCATTGTGATCCAATTAGAGCATACACAAAAGGTTGGTTCAAAGCTTTTGGCCTGTGCTCTTCTGATCAACTCTGCATCAGCACAATCAGTATACACTGATTGCTGTTGCTGCTGATCTAAGCCATTTTGTGGCTTATTTACATAAGCTCAGGGTCTGATTTTTAGTTTTCTAGAAAGCTCATACTGCTAGCTCAAGTTTGCCCCCATAAGATTGCATCTCAGTACTTATTTGGTTAGCTTAATTTGCCTTGAAAGTTGGGAATTTTCCAAGGTTTCTGCTGAAACCTTGTTACTGCTAATCTTTGCATCAGCTTATTTGCTTGTGCTTATTTATACTTTTCAGTTGTTTTAAGCTTATTTAAGTATATTAAGCCTGTCCTGATCATTTGGTTAAGTTTCCTGTTTTTTAGCTTATTTTTGGGCTTATTCCAAAATGCTCATTAGCCCAAAAGTGCTTATCAGGCTTAGCTAACTTCTGTTTTTATTTTTCTTATCTTTTAAATAATATTTTTGACTTATCCTGAATTTTTCATAATTTTCTGAATAGTTTTGATATTTTTAATCTTTTTTATTAGTTTCTAATAGTAATTAAATCATAATAAATAGAAAAATAATCAGAAAAATATAAATCCAATTTTCATAATTTTCTTTTGTCATTTTTAATCTAGGAAAAATATAATCTTATTTTTAGAACTTAAGAAAAATCAAAAATAGAAATAAAGTGATAGCTTCTATTTAATAGAATTTATCTTTTTAAATTTTAATTAAGTAATTTTTATTTTTATAATTTTCTTAGTTTCTATTTACTTAGTAATATTTTTAGAAAAAGTTTTAGATTTTTCTTTGTCCATTTAGTATTTTTTATAAATTTAAATAGTTTAAATAAGTTATTAAATAATAAATAATTAATAATAACTAATAAAAAGTATAAAAAAAATAAAAAATACAATATAATTTAAGTTTTTAAATAAGTTTTAAGTAATTTTACATTTTTAGGTTTTAAATTTCATAAATTTTATAAATTTCAGTTTTTGTCCCATTTTAGCTTTTTCGTTACGCGTTTTAGTTTATTTATTCGCGTTTTAATTTCTTGTGCATATCTGTTTTTAATTGTTATTTAGAATTATTAAATAAAGCAAAATCCAAAAACATCTGAATCATCAATCACTCTAATCCTAGCTTTTCACAGTTGCCCATTCATATCTCGTTGGGAAACGATTCGGGTAATTACTTACCTGTCTACACACTACACACGAACGTGAGTTTTTGCAAGCATCCTTTTTCACAAAGGGGTGATTTGTAATTGTTCACGCGTATCCGTCGTTGCATAATATTTATATCTATTTAGCACGGATCAAATTTTGGCGCCGCTGCCGGGGAGGTGTGCTGCGACAGTTGTGTAAATTTTAGCGATTAGTGATTCGAGATCCTTCTCCCAAGAAGTTCCTATTTCTCAAAAACAATATAAAATACAAAAATATTTTTCTTTTCTTTTCTATATATATTATTATTATTATTATCATATAAAAATTAAAAACCCAAAAACATTTTCCGTTTTCTTTAATAATAAACAATAAAAATTAACCATCGAGAACCAAGACTGAGTACTACCTAACTGGGGGTACGGCCATAATAAGTTCCCAAACCTAAGATAAAAACTTGCCTTTGTATCACTTGCGAATATCGGCTCACCTTTGATTGATAAACAAACTCTAACGGAGGTTCTAGGATAGTCTGACATTAAATTGTCGGACTGAAAGAAGCGGGTTTTTAAGGAGCATTAAGTTGCCCACCTCTGCTTCTCCGCCACTCTGTGCGTTTATCTTTTAGAGAGCTACCGTACGCTTGTTGATTATTGGTTTAAGTTCACTTGTGTTTTTTCTCGATCTTGATTTTAATTGAAATTTTTTGTTTTCATCTCCACTTTTCAAAAACAAATAAAATCCAAAAAGAATCTTCTTACCCCCTTTTCTAAGTTTCCTCCACTATAAAGGATTCTTAGACTCGTCTTAGTGCATGCGCACTCGTTCTTCTAGGTCATCAAGCCCTTTTCGTGAGCTTGGAAATATACCTCGAAGACGTCGTAGACGTTCTGCTCCGTCAGTCGTACCCGAGTTACGTACTGATCCTAAAACCCCTGACATCATGGCTGAAGACCGTCCTATGAATGAGCTGCTCCAAGCTCCCACCATTGGGTACGGAGATGCCATTGTTGTTCCAGCCATCGTGGCTGAGAATTTTGAGCTTAAGACTGGGTTAATAAACCTGGTAACCCAGAGGCAATTCTATGGTTTTGACAGGGACGATCCTCAAAATCACATTAGATGGTTCAATAAAATCACATCCACCATCAAATGCAAAAATGTCCCTGAGGAATCAATCAAACTTCTTCTTTTCCCATTTTCTATCGATGGGGCAGCCCGAATTTGGCTTGACAAACAACCCCCTCGATCAATAACAACATGGGAAGATCTGGTTCAGAAATTCGTGAATGAATTCTTTCCTCCGTCTAAAACCACGTATCTCAAAAATGAAATCATGAAATTCTCTCAAAGGTTTGATGAACCATTTGGAGAGGCATGGGAACGTTTTAAAGAATTGCTCCGCAAATGTCCTCATCACGGTTTCACCGATTTGATGCAAATGGACACTTTCTACAATGGGTTAAACCCATCTGACCAAGATTCTCTTAATGCCTCAGCTGGAGGTAATTTTCTGAGCAAATCTACTAAAGAAGACATTGCTCTCATTGAAAATAAGTCAAAGGTCCGCACTGCACGAGCCATACCATATAATTCTCAGGCTGGTGCTGGTCCTTCCACTTCATCTCCCGTGAGTCAGTCCAGTACTGATACTCAGCTTGCTAAACTCACGAAGGTTATTCAAGCTTTGGTTTTCTCCACACAAAAGAAAGAGTCCGCTCCGCAAACTTCTCACACTTCTGAAATCAAAAAAGTAGAAGTTCGTGTTACTTGTGGTGGCTCTCACGCTTACTACAATTGTACTGCCACCGATGGCAATGCATTTGAAGTCAAAGATTTAGCCGGATCTTCCAATCAAGGAGGTGGTCAATACCATCCTCATGTGGAAACAAATTACCGTGCTAGCAATCAGCATGGACCACCCGGTTTTCCTTCTCCTAATAATCCAAATAGAAATAATCCTAATCAGCAAAGAGGGCAAAACACGCAGAATCAATATCATGCCCCGAACAATCAATACCCACCCCAAAGGGGTAATCAAGGGTATTCAGCTCCCAATTCCCAAAGACCTCTCTCGAGTGAGCTTGATAGCTACATCAAGGTTAATGAGACCAATATGAAGGCAATGCAAAATCAAATCTCTAATTTGAAGAATGAATTTCAGTCCTCAATAAACAAGCAAGGAACTGAACTTTCAAATAAAATCGATCATTCTCAAAGCGAAGTTAAAAATATGTTTGCCAGTCTCATGGACCATCTTAATCCACCTTCTACCTCGGGAGGTCTTCCAAGTAACACTGTTGTCAACCCAAGGGGTGAACTCAAAGCTGTCACTACACATAGTGGTAAAGCTCATGTTGGACCGTCAATTCCTATTTTCTCTCCGGTGAGGGAATTGGAACAAGAAATCAAGGTGACAAAGGACCCGGTGCTTCCCACTAACAATGGAAGTGCTAAATACGTCCAACCTATTGTTGTCCAAAAATCTACACCCACACTTGCTCCTCAACCGTCAAGAATAGATCCAACTCTATCACGATTTACGGTTAAAAGTTTGTCAACCAAACTTAGTGAGCAAAGATCAGCCAGATATTATTCTGAAATGCTCAATGCTGTTCCTGTCAGTGTACTTGATGACAGTGATGATGATGAAGATACCACTTTCGTCAAAGCTATCACCACTCGGAGTGGTGCTGCTTATGAGGGGCCAGCTGGCCCTATTCCTCCTCCGTTATTTGAAATGGAAAAAGAGACGGAGGATACTGTTAAGATTCCTGAAGTCCATCCTCCGGTTGTTCCGAAAAAATCCAAACCAGGAGTTGTCTTTGAATCTGTTAAGACTCCTGAAGTTGTTGTCCCTAAATCCAAACCTTACATTCCTTACCCATCGCGCTTAAATGAGCAAAAGCTCCGTGAAAAAGCTAGTCAACAAATGGACAAATTCTTTCAAATCTTTAAAGAATTACATTTTGACATCAGCTTTGCGGATGCTATCATTCTGATGCCCAAATTTGCATCAACAATCAAACACTTGTTAAGCAACAAGGAAAAGCTGATTGAAATGGCTAAAACTCCGTTAAATGAGAACTGCTCAGCGGTTATCTTGAAAAAGCTTCCGGAGAAGCTTGGAGATCCTGGAAAGTTTCTTCTACCTTGTGTCTTTCCAGGGATGGTTGAATGTTATGCCTTAGCAGATCTAGGTGCAAGCATCAACCTGATGCCTCATTCAGTATGGAAGAAACTTTCTCTTCCGGCTCTTACTCCTACCTGCATGACTCTAGAGCTTGCAGATCGAACCATATCTCATCCATGCGGCATTGCCGAAGATGTGTTTGTAAAAGTAGGTAAGTTCCATTTTCCAGCTGACTTTGTGGTTGTTGAATTCGACGCAGATCAAAAGGTTCCTCTCATTCTTGGACGAGGATTCCTAAAAACAGGCCATGCTCTTATTGATGTATTTAAGCATGAGATCACATTGCGTGTTGATAAGGAAGCTGTTACCTTTAACCATGATCAAACTTCAAAGTACTCCTCAAATTATAATTCTGCATCGGTTAACCGAATAGATGTCATTGACATTGCTTCAGAGGAGTACTCTCAAGAAAGTCTAGGTTATTTTCATAATTCTGTGAGTGGTGATCCCACTCCATCTTCTCAACCTAACATTTCCGACTCTTCCCCTTCTCTCCCTCCGTTTGAGGGAAGTGATTCCAATTTGGAAGAGATCGAGGCTTTTCTCAAGTGTGATTCATTTCTGGAAGGAATTGATAACGCTGAGATTGATTTGGAGGGAGATATTCTTCTTCTTGAGAAATTGTTGAATCAGGACAATTCCCCTCCTCTCCCTCCCGTTAAACTTCATAAATTTCCGAAGATCAAGATTAAGGACTTGCCTCTTCCACTTGAAAATGCAATTCTTGAGGAGGAAGTTCTTATCTTAATTGCTGTTCAGATCTCTCTTCTTCCCTTCACTTACCCGGTGATTTCCCCTGTCTTTCACTCATTCGGGAGTGAGGATATTACCTTTGACCCCGGCATTGTCCATTTAACATTGGTTTAAATGCCGGATTTATCTCATCGGTGTGGAACTTTCTTATGCTCAATTGGTTATCCACGCATCTTGAATGAAAGTCCGATGGAGATGGTCTCTTCCACTTACTTCCCCATAGACTTTTAAAATTGCTTTTTCTCACAGACTGTTCAGGAACCCTTTGTTACGGTTGACCGTTCACAAGCGGTTAGCTTGCATGATAAACCTGACTGTTCGGGAGGAATCAACTATATTCGGGGTCGAGTCAAGCTAGCGACTCGGGAATCAAAAACAGTAGCAAAAATATGGGTTTTCACCCATGTTTCACCTAAGTGTGGGGGAGATTCCCCACATGTTGTAAATATGTACAGTCAAAAAAAAATAAAAAAAATGTGTGTATATAAAATAATGGCTATTAATATTTCCCTTTCACGTTCTAAGTGTTGGTTTCACAACCGGTTCTTTGAATATTGAGGGCAATATTCAGTTCTAAGTGTGGGGGGAAATTCTTGCGAATTTGATCAAATATACCATCTAGTACCCCCATTTTTAGCCAAAATTTTAAAATTTTTTCTCACTTAGAACTCAATAAATGGTTATCAGTCCGCCATGTCTAACCCACATAAGGATTGGCTAATCCGAGAGCAAACGACTCTTGGTAAAGATGTCTCAAATCCGTTGATGGCTTACAATTTGCCCAAAATTGTATGGTATTCGACTCACCATATCTTCATAAGTGAAGAGTTGGCTAGCCCGCAAGGTTATGGCTTGTGGTTAAGGCAGTGAAAATCCATGATTGGTAATCAGCTCACCAAAGATAATATTGATAATTTATCTAAGAGTTGGCTAGTCCAGAAGCAAACGGCTTCTGGTAAAGACAAATCAAAACCGTTGACAGCTTGTGGTTTGCTCAAAATCACTTGGTTATCTTTGTACCAAAGTTCTTACTTGAACTGAAACAATTGGCTACTCCAGAAGTAATGGCTTTTGGTAAAGAGTCTTTCAAATCCATTAAATCTTCATAAAATATTGCTAGGGACTAGCAATAGTTTAGTGTGGGGGATTGATGAGTGTCTAAATACTCATCATTTTTACCTAATTTGAGCTGCCAAAACATCCAAAAACACTCAGAAATGCATCATAATACTGAAATTATCCCAAAATTGTGTTTTATATGTTTCAGATGCAAAATGTTTAAAAACAAGTGAAAAATGAACAAAGTTTGCATAATTGGCAGTTTCAGTCCCTCAACTTTTAAAAGTTGTCTAATCTAGTCCCTGATCACTAAAAACTTGTACAAATATCATTTTAGGTCCTTGGGGATTCATAAGTTGTTAGAAAAGTCTTTTGAAGTTAAAAATTACAAATTTACAACTTTGGTCCCTCAACTTTGAAAAATGTCAGAAATAGTCCTTAAGGTTTTAAAATTGGAATTTATCAAATATAACCCTTGTACTATTCTCAAGTGACATAAATGGTCCCTATGATAACTTTGGAAGCTTGCCAAATTCAGTCCCTCAACTTTTCAGAAATTACAAGAATGGTCCTTGTGATTTAGCTACTAACCAAACCGGACCACTTAATAAATAAACCAAACCCATCCTTTTTATTAAACCCAATACACAAAACAATAACCCAGCCCAACATCCCAAGCCCAATCCCTTAACCCTTTGACCCGACCTGGTATTTAATACCAGGTTTGACCTCAGTCAAACCTATCCCCTTCCTCACAAACCCGCCAAAACCAAAACCACCACCATAGCCCATGGTTTCACCATCCCATCACCCCCACCTCATCACCAGCTGTCTACCTGCTTCCTTCCACCTCCACTAACACACAAAAATCCTTAATTGAGAAATACCTGCTCAAATCCACTAGTGATGTTTTTGGCGCCAAAATCCAAAAGAGTGGCTCAGATCGAATTGAGACAATCCAATGGTGCAGAAGTGATCAGAGATGTCGACAAGGGATATCCTACCTCAATTTTGTATATATAGATCAAATGTAATAGGAATTAAGTAGTAGTTAAATTTTATTAAGTCGTATTTTATTTAATTGTCTTTCCTTATTGTAATTTTCATTTCAGTCATCAATATAGTCACTTTACAGTCATTTTGATCTCACTTTATTGTACCTTGCATTTAAATTCAGTCAATTTACAATTTCATGCTTCACTGTAATTTGTTTTAAATTAAATGTTGTTTGGAATAGCTTATTCTCTGTTTACATAAGCTCATATAAGCTAAACATAGCTTACTGTGAGCTTATGTTAGTGTAATCCTGCTCTAATTCAAGAAAACAACAAAAGTCAAATAAAGTCAAAGAAGTGGAAATAAGCTGTTCTGGGTTGATAAGTTGGGGTGATTAAGCTGGAATGGGGTATTAAGCTTGGTAATGACAAGCCAAGTTGGTTCCTAATCAGTTTTCTCTATTTCATTACTTCACAGCTGTAAGCTCATTTTTTTCTATATTTTGCTTTATTTTTCTATTCTACTGTTTCAGTGCTTATTTATAGCTTATTGTTATTAGTTTATGCTTAATATTAGTTTATAAGTTAATTTCATCAATATAATCAGTATAATATAGTACCTATCTTAGTTTCACTTAAAAAACTCAAAAAGTCCAAAAATAGCATCATATAGTATAGCTTATTATTTGCTTATTGTCCTGTTATAAGTTGCTTATTATAGTTAGTATAAGTTGATTAGTCAATAAAATTCAGTGTTCATTAGTCAAATTTTCTATTTTCTTTGAAAACTCAAAACAGACACACCAAAAGGGTTGTTTGGTTTAGCAGGTCAACAAGGTCAAACCTTGGTTTTACTGTTGCTTTGCACTTATCCCAACTTTGGTTAAGCTTTTATAAGCCATATTAAGCTGTTTTCTAATTTTAAAAAGTTACTTAAGTATAAAACCAAGTTTTTGGTTCTTTGTGTTGATTTTGGGCTGTGAAAAGCTCAAATAAGCCATCTAAAGCCATAAGCTCATTTTGTCCTTTTTCATGGCTTGTCTGAGTCCATTGTGATCCAATTAGAGCATACACAAAAGGTTGGTTCAAAGCTTTTAGCCTGTGCTCTTCTGATCAACTCTGCATCAGCACAATCAGTATACACTGATTGCTGTTGCTGCTGATCTAAGCCATTTTGTGGCTTATTTACATAAGCTCAGGGTCTGATTTTTAGTTTTCTAGAAAGCTCATACTGCTAGCTCAAGTTTGCCCCCATAAGATTGCATCTCAGTACTTATTTGGTTAGCTTAATTTGCCTTGAAAGTTGGGAATTTTCCAAGGTTTCTGCTGAAACCTTGTTGCTGCTAATCTTTGCATCAGCTTATTTGCTTGTGCTTATTTATACTTTTCAGTTGTTTTAAGCTTATTTAAGTATATTAAGCCTGTCCTGATCATTTGGTTAAGTTTCCTGCTTTTTAGCTTATTTTTGGGCTTATTCCAAACTGCTTATTAGCCCAAAAGTGCTTATCAGGCTTAGCTAACTTCTGCTTTTATTTTTCTTATCTTTTAAATAATATTTTTGACTTATCCTGAATTTTTCATAATTTTATGAATAGTTTTGATATTTTTAATCTTTTTTATTAGTTTCTAATAGTAATTAAATCATAATAAATAGAAAAATAATCAGAAAAATATAAATCCAATTTTCATAATTTTCTTTTGTCATTTTTAATCTAGGAAAAATATAATATTATTTTTAGAACTTAAGAAAAATCAAAAATAGAAATAAAGTGATAGCTTCTATTTAATAGAATTTATCTTTTTAAATTTTAATTAAGTAATTTTCATTTTTATAATTTTCTTAGTTTCTATTTACTTAGTAATATTTTTAGAAAAAGTTTTAGATTTTTCTTTGTCCATTTAGTATTTTTTATAAATTTAAATAGTTTAAATAAGTTATTAAATAATAAATAATTAATAATAATTAAATAAAAAGTATAAAAAAAATAAAATAAAATATAATTTAAGTTTTTAAATAAGTTTTAAGTAATTTTACATTTTTAGGTTTTAAATTTCATAAATTTTATAAATTTCAGTTTTTGTCCCATTTTAGCTTTTTCGTTACGCGTTTTAGTTTATTTATTCGCGTTTTAATTTCTTGTGCATATCTGTTTTTAATTGTTATTTAGAATTATTAAATAAAGCAAAATCCAAAAACATCTGAATCATCAATCACTCTAATCCTAGCTTTTCACAGTTGCCCATTCATATCTCGTTGGGAAACGATTCGGGTAATTACTTACCTGTCTACACACTACACACGAACGTGAGTTTTTGCAAGCATCCTTTTTCACAAAGGGGTGATTTGTAATTGTTCACGCGTATCCGTCGTTGCATAATATTTATATCTATTTAGCACGGATCAGTGCGCTTGAGTGTCTCATGTGTTAACGCCATACCATTTTCTTTAAATATGATCATCCGAGCTCTGTTGTTGAACCGATTTGTAAACACAACCTTAACACCTTGAACAATGTGATTATCACTAACCAAATCCAGCCAGCCCTGCCCATAGAAAACAAAATCATACTTCGTTGTTGATGCTGGGTTTGGCGTACGACGATGCATCACATCATACTCTTGATCATCCACTTTCAACATAAAAACCTCATCATCTTTAACATCTTTAAGAAATTCTCCGGGAACAGTCTACAGAAATACCAGGGAGAAAAAAATAAATGAACAACTGTTATTACTTTCAGGAAAATTTAAATTCACATATCACATTATCCAAATCAGAACAATAAACAATAAATGTGCATATACTGACCGGTGATTCAATAGGATTGTTGCCAACGAACCCCATCCATCTGGATGAACGCATGTCTGAGTTAACATTCCTGTAACCACCGCTCTCAACTCCTTCAAGATTATACCCTGTCACATAGAATGTATCGGCACTTTCCTTAATGAAGTGGATGTATGAAATGTCTTCGTAACCACTTTTTTTAATAAAGTTTCTCCATTCATCACCGTGCAACTGCCACTGTTCACACGACAACCAGTCCATCCAAACCTTGAATTTCACACACTTATTGTTGATCAAATAGACCCAGTTTTGACCATTATAATACATCTCATGAAACCATTCAGGGAGTGTCTACAACATAACCATAATACAATTAGATATATGTATTAACAACTATTAGGAAAACAACTCACAAAATCAAATCAAGTATTCTACTATGTACACAACAACAACAAATTAGTACACACCTGATTTTTCCGATAATAGTAATCAACCTTCATCAAAAACTGATAAGCCATGGTTCTGAAAATGAAAAAATCAGCTTTAATAAGTTAAACAACAACAGACATTGAATATGAGGTCCATTCATTGTTGCCTTAAAAAAAATGACAAACCCCCGCCAAGAAACATAATTCATTTTAAAATACACATTCAAATCTACAATATATTAAATAAAAACACATGGGTGACACTATAACACAATGTTATTAAACAAACCACTAATCATTGTATTACAATATTTGGGGATCATTTAACTAAACAACATAACAACAATGCAATCTTATAATGTTATAATTAACCATGAATTACAGTGATAATCAGTCGTCAATCATTACTAACCCATTACAAACCTCCATATAGTTTAAGATACGTTAAAAAAACACCGGTCAAATACTGTTATTAAGATGAATATTACATTGCTTGAAAATGGAAGCCTTCTTTTTATGTGGGGGAAAAAAAGGCACTTACAGTGATGATCGCAACTGAAATCGGCAAATATATGTGTGTTAGATTGATATAGATGAATACCGGAGTTAATTTTTATATACTAGTTTAAAGTCGGTAGTGAAAACAAGAAACTAAATAGCCACAATGATAACCTATAAAACACTTCTAAAATATTAAACATGCATTTGATATATATACCATGTATAGTGTACAGCAACATGGATAAAGGCCTAGAACAAAATTTACGTTAAATATTGTACATGCTATATTTTATGTTAATGTTTTATAAAATGAAACTAAAAAATATAAATTTTAATTTTGCAGATTTGGAACTTTCGGACGAACAAAGAAAGAATATATGCCTTACATATATCGAGCGCATGCTTCTTTGTAACAATAAAAGTTTAAGGAATATCCCAAACACGTCTTTCCCAAACGAAATGTTTTTTATGGCAAATTACAACAGACTGATAGCAGACGAGTTAAAATACAACCCAGAAGAATTACGAGAACAACACAATAAACTCCTCGGTACGTTGACCGCCGAGCAAAAAAAAATATAATACTTTAATGGATGCTGTTAATGGCCAAACGGGTGGTATGTTCTTCGTATACGGATATGGAGGCACAGGTAAAACTTATATTTACAAAACATTATCCGCTGCAATCAGATCACAAGGCGCTATAGTATTAAATGTCGCATCAAGTGGTATAGCCGCACTTTTGTTGGAAGGAGGGAGAACTGCGCATTCTCGATTTGCAATTCCCATCAATGTAGCCGATGATTCTATGTGCCATATCCCAGCCGATAGTGAACTGGCCGAGTTGATAAGGGTGTGCAAACTAATCATATGGGATGAAGCTCCAATGACACATAGACATTGCTACGAAGCGTTCGATAGGACACTGAGAGACATATGTAGGACACACCATTCAACCCCATCGGAACAAGTATTCAGAGGAAAAGTAGTTTTGTTTGGGGGTGACTTTAGACAAATTCTTTCGGTCATCACAGGTGGTTCAAGACACAATGTTGTACACGCGGCAATAAACTCTTCGTATCTTTGGGACCATTGTACAGTGCTACGCTTGACTATCAACATGAGACTTGGAACAAGCTCAAATCATTCCGAACGTAAAGAAATACAAGACTTTGCGGACTGGATATTATCAATTGGCAATGGAACGATCAGAGGTAAAAATGATGGAGAAGCAAACGTTGAATTCACGGACAATATGTTGATTCCTGACTCCGAAGATCATATTGGTGCAATAATAGAAGAAACTTACCCGGATGTGGTCAAAAACCTCTATAACCCGACCTTTTTCCAGGAAAGGGCCATCCTCGCGCCTACACATGAGCTTGTGGATATGATCAATGACAGAATGCTTACGCTACTTGAAGGAGATCAAAAAACATAACTAAGTTCTGACTCAATTGGTATTGTTGATGAAGACTCCACTTTCAATCCGGAGTTATACACATGTGACTTTCTCAACAGCATTAAAATATCCGGACTTCCACGTCATTCATTGACCCTGAAAATAGGGGCACCTATTATGTGCATGCGAAACATTGATCAAATAGCTGGATTGTGCAATGGAACCAGGCTCCAAGTTCGAAGGCTTTGTACTTATATAATTGAGGCTAAGATTATATCGGGCGGAAGTGTTGGTACTATTTGCGCTATACCACGTATGGTTTTAAGTCCTTCGGATACCAAAATGCCTTTTAAATTTAATCGAAGACAATTCCCGGTATCACCGTGTTTCGCAATGACAATTAATAAAAGCCAAGGCCAAACGTTGACACATTTAGGACTATTTCTCCAATGTCCTGTTTTCTCGCACGGCCAGCTTTATGTAGCAGTGTCTCGAGTGAAGAACAAGAACGGTTTGAAAATCCTTTGTTGTGACGAGGATGGGAAATACACAAAATCAACAACGAATGTTGTGTATAAAGAAGCATTGTTTCGAATTTAAAAGGTATTTCGACCTTTGATTCACGTTAAATGTTTGTTTTTACTTACAGCTTATGAATTAGACATGTATAGTTCCACTTAAGTATCATAAGAATGTCAACACAAAATATAACAAGACATAACCTGTTACAAAAACTGACACTTTCATTTTCCAGAACAAAATTTTCCAGAACAAGCATTCTCCAGAACATCCATCTATTGAGGAATGGTTGTTAAACCTACTACTACAGTTAAAACACCTTATGCACACAACAGTCGTAGGGATACTAATCTAACTTATGTTCATACACCTATTTTTCATATACACAACCAGCAAAATACCATACCCACCCATGTATACCCGCATGGGAGATATTCATAATAAAAATGTCTGGACAACAACTGATACGATGTTGTGACAAGCTTAACAGACGTGAAAGATCGGAATAACATTTTGTTCACCTTCCACATTTTCCACAACAATGTCAACAAATCTGAACCGCATCATTTTCCCAACCCTGAACCCACACCTGTTTGAAAACGATCTAAAATTCCCAGTGAGCCTCACCTGCTGTTCCCTGTCTGTTCTTTTTGTATCCTTTATCGTACGAACCATAACGGGAAACCTCTCATCATCATGCACGAGAAGTGCCTGTTTGTATGCCTGCATCTGATGATGGCCAGGAAAATCCACGGGTACAGTCTGTCATGGAAAATAAATAAATAAAAAATAATAAAAAAAAAAATCTTCAAATATCACAAACTAACAGAATATAACCAGCATAAGTAACATAACATGTTCCTTGAATACTTACCACATGGTAGAACTCCAAGACAATTCCATTGAGCTCAGCATAAAACACAGCGTTTTCATCATTATGGTTGGTATGTCCTTCCAATGTACAGATATGATGGGCTCTTTTATCTGCAATTGGATTTAACAACAACACACACCTTCTTACATCACACATATTCTATTTAAAACACATCATCAACCATTGAAGTATACAAACCTTCCATGGCATACAGTGGTATTTCACGACCGGGTAACCTCAACAATGTTGGATAAACAGTCTCTGGATATAAGCACATACCATTATTGCGAAAGAGTGCCAGATTCAATTTGTTATCTCCCAGATTGGTGAATACCATCGGCTGACTTATGCCAATTTCCAAATTGTCAACAAGGCTTTCCCAACGGTTACCAAACAACCTATTGGACCTTACGACACTGTTCGTATCCAATTTAACCCTTTCATGCTTCACCTTAACTCTCAAACCGTTTGCATAAATTTTGAACCTATCTTTCCGTATATCTTGCAAAAAGTCTCCCGGTAGAATCTGAATTACACAAACAGGA
This sequence comes from Artemisia tridentata subsp. tridentata, assembly GCA_021014915.2. Taxonomy (NCBI): domain Eukaryota; kingdom Viridiplantae; phylum Streptophyta; class Magnoliopsida; order Asterales; family Asteraceae; genus Artemisia; species Artemisia tridentata. The sequence goes on from CP139503.1 coordinate 285,727,362, forward strand.
AAACCAGTTAAATAAGTTAGTAAATCGATGATTTAAAGATATAAACAAAAATTTGGTGCTCAAATGTAGCTAACGAAACTCTAATTTGCTTTCAGTTAAAGGAGTTCAAACAAAACTCACAATCAGTTTATGTGGCCAACTTATATTGTACTTACTTTAGTTGAACGTTAACTCATAGTGTCTACAAATCTACACAAATCCAACCTACATGTAAAAGACAGAAAATAACACATTCATACCTGTCCTCCAACCATAAATCTGACCAAACACCTCGCAACTCTATGCCCCACAACACGTCTGTCGTACCCAGGGCCCTCACTGCCATCCTCATTATACCCGGTGACGTAAAAAGTGTCTGACCCCTCCTTTACAAAATGCAAAATTGTAACTGATGATGGCAAATTATCCGGAACAAACCTTTCCCACTCATGTCCATAAAGCTGGATTTCACCTTCAACGATCCTGATTAAGCATACATATCTGCATCTGTTATTGCCATTAACGAATATATACTTTTCATCATTGTAGAATCTCTCTTTAAACACGTTGGGCAATTTCTTTATCTCTCTTTAAACACGTTGGGCAATTTCTGTAGAGACAAAAAAGTTTCAAAAAAGTGTACACTTATAATCCTGTGTTACTAAAAGTGCAAAACATCTTTGGGTAAAAATCAACAGTCACATGTATATACAAATGTAAACCTGATATCTTGGGTTGGTTCCTAAATTAAAACGGCACAAGAACTGCTGATCCATCTTGGTTATTTCAATCCTGAAGATTGATTACGGTCAGCCTAATACTGCTAAATACGATATTACAAAAGGCACAATCACATTATAGAACCATGGCATATTCACTCACTAAACTATGTCCCACCATACTCGACTTACTTCAAGATCAACATAACTAACAACTTTCGATCCTTACGATCTATAACAATGTCATACAATTGCAACCTACTAATAACGATTTTAGGAAACAGTAAACAACGCCAAGACATTTTTTAATCATGATCTAGCCAAAACCACCTAACCACCAAGGATTAAAATGTTTCAAAACAACTAAAAATTACCTTCATCCACAGTAACTCAAAACAGACTTCAATTACCTCCTTACTCTGTCTCGATTCCTTTATATTTCCTTGCTTCTGACCCACTCGGTTCTTCTTCACATGAGCATGAAGCATTTTGTAAAATATCTCTGTCCTCAAACATATTTGCCTTTATAAGTTCATACCACTCTCTTAGTAGGTATGGTATTGCACAAAACATTTCAATATTCAGAACGAATACCATAAGTAAAAAAACATTAGTATTAGTTAATAAAGGCGCTTCATGCTTAAATTGGAGACGATTTTGTGCTTCTTGCATGAAAGAAGATAAAGTGCTTCATATTCATGTGAACAAGAAAGGAGAAAATGATGCCGACATAAAAAACCGAATGGAAACAGAACTAGCTGAACCAAAAAATGATATCAGTAGGTAATACAGTTCAAGGACGTAGTTCGTTAATAAATAAAGCGTATAAGTAACAACAGAATATCGTATCTAAGATTATAAGTTCAAGATTGTAGCTTTACCTTTTCTTTATCAGGATACCCAATTTTGTATCAAATATAATTTTGTCTGACTATATTCATTAAATGTACACATCAACTCACACTCAAATATTATTAGAATACAAATATGTATTTTGATACATAAATCAAATATCAGATACTAATACGAAAACATCCTTAAAGTACCCTACCAAATACCCACAATAAACACCTATTAATTTATATGTATTATCAAATGAGAATCAAACAAAAAATAACTTATATCTTATAATTTTAAGGTGTGATTAAAAACACCCTACTAAATAGCCACAATGAATACAAACAGAACACTCCAACTAATCAACAAACAATTACAAACCAAACTAATAAAAGATCATATTCATTTAAAGTCAGACTGTTTGTACATACTGACAGATAACCTTCTAAACATCAAAAGAGAAACACACCACGGATGATCAAAGATGGACACTATTTCACGACCATAAACAACCATCTTGAACGACTTTCCCAAAAGATATGACCCATAAGCATTGATATAATCTAAAACAAGCTTAAACTAAGATTTACATAACCCAAGTGACTTCCCACACCAGATTGACCAAAATCCATATGTTTTTATTGTTCGTGAGCAGTATGAGACTCAGGAGAGGCAAGAACAGCAGATGGATTATGATGCTGCACAGTTTGCTGAAGGAACTGGTGGATTTGATGAAGGTAATGATGAGACAGAACATGATACTGCCAGTGTTGAAGGTGCTCCAATAGACGAGATTTCATCCCTAATATTAACAACTGTGTTATTGTGACCTGTAAGCCCTAACAAATAAACTTTTATTATCTTCTCGCCATTCTAAACTATTTTTTTTCTAACTGATCAAAAATAAATAGTATAGCAAACATGTTTCATCAACATCTACCCAAAAAATAACACCCTACCAACTGAACTTCTCATATTAAGTTCATAAAATGATAACTTAAGTTAATTATAACATAGGATCAAACACAAAAAACAAAACATGCAATTACAAGATATAAGCTTAAATATACATATAAATAGAATACAATTAGACAATCAAAATATTCAAGATTTCATCTTTTCAATACGAAAATCAGGTAACAAAGGATAAAAAAACATGAACAAAAAAATTGTATCAAGAGTATGTAGTTCACCTTTTGTTGATCCGGGCACGAATAATTTGAGCAGTGAGAATTTGGTGTTTTCGATAATGTGATGATGTTTAGTGTGAAGAGCAGCTATGAGTAATTATAACTGATAAGATGAAAAGACAATGTAGCAAACCTATATGAATAGCCTATTAATTAATGAGTATCCTACACAATTTGCATGTTCTTCAAAGATGCTTCTCTTAATAATTTACGAACAGAAGGTCATGCCATAACAAGAACATAACAAAACAAAAAAAAACCAAAAAAAAAAATAAAATAAAATAAAAAAATAAAAAAATCCATCAGATTATTTACATCAAAATATATTTGCATAATACAATTCATGAATGCAGTTTCTTAATATAGTAACTCAAATTATAAGATCAGTATTGTAGACTCACGTTTTCTTTATCCGGATACACATTTTTTTTGATAAAAATAATTTTGTCTATTAAATTTAATAATAATAGTTATTCTCTTGAAAATGAAGAGACCATGTAAAGGCTAACCTAACCTTCTTTTGAATAATAATGATTAGCTTGAAATTTATTCAATATAAAATATATACCTATAAATATACATCAAACCGTGTTCTGAAGTTATTAGGATGTATTTATTCATTATAAAATATATACCTATAAATATACATCAAACCGTGTTTGGAAGTTATTAGGATGTAAAATGTATTTTCATACAAAAAGACAATATTGCTTGCAGCTAAGCGACAATAAAAAAAAAACGTTGCTTGCATCAAAATGTATAAGCAATGTTATTTACTGTGTTAACATGTAAGTGACTATAACGTTGCTTACATCAAAATGTATAAGCAATGTTATTTACTGTGTTAACATGTAAGTGACTATTGTGTGCGAATATTAAAGAGGGAAATAGTGACAATAAAAAACAACCAAACGACAAATATAGTTGGCCGTATTTTATTGTGTTTATATATAAGTGGTTATATTTTATTGTGTTTCATGTAACGAAATTAAAACATAATTTAAAATTGATCAAAACCATCCAATCTAAAATTAAAAGTCATGCCCGTCCATTGGACGGGCTTTGAAGTCTAGTATATATATATATATATATATATATGCCAAAACATGGGAAAACGGTCATATGACCGTTCCGGTATGCTGTTTCGCATTCCAAGTTCCAACGTTCAAAACGGTTTAAACCGATTTCGAAAACCAGTTTAAACCGGTTTTAAAACTGATCGCTAAAAAAAAGAAACCGGGTATAAAACCGGCGGTTCGGTTAAAGGGAAACCAGTTTTTACGGAAATTGGTTTTTGGTTTTTTTGTCAGATGAGATCGGTTTTCTGTTTTTTTTTTCACCTTCTAATGTGGGCGGTGCCCTCTATATTATCTCCAACAGTTCTAGTTTTCAATGTAAACTTTTTCATATTTTTGGGCTTTTAATAAGTTTGCCCTCGGCCCATGATTCAGATGCCCTCAACACCACTTTCAAATTCCCATACAAGCCTTCTAAATATATTATTGGGATAATTGTCTAGAAATATAATCAACTTGACACTTTTCTTTTGTTATGTACTAAACTTTTAATTTTCTTATTGTATGTATAAATCTCTCTAATCTTTCTTATTGTATGTATCATTCTTTTAATATTTTTTATTGTATGTATCATTAGTGTTAAGTGTTGTATTTGTTAAGAGTTAACTACATTTTGGTCCTTGTGGTTTGCCGGGTGTAACACTTTTAGTCCATTTGTTTGGTCTCCAATACATAACCTCAGTTAGTCCGAAATACATAACCACCGCCCACCACCGCCACTTATTACCAATCACCGCGGCCATACACCACCGCCACACACCACCACCTAACACCACCACTTACCACAACCACTACCAATCAGCACCACCACGCACCACCGCCACCCGCTACCACCACCGCCACCCACCAACACAACCAATCACCACCACCACGCACCATCGCCACCCAACGCCACCACCGTCGGTGGTGGTGTGGGTGGCGGTGGTGCGTGGTGGTGGTGGGTGGGTGGCGGTGGGTGGCGGTGGTGCGTGGTGGTGGTAGGTGGCGGTGGTAGCAGTGGGTGGCGGTGGTGCGTGGTGCTGGTGATTGGTAGTGGTGGTGGTAAGTGGTAGGTGGTGTTGGTAGGTGGTGGTGGTGGGTGGCAGTAAAGGTAATAGGTGGCAGTGGTGATTGGCAGTTGTGGTGGTAATTGGTGGTGGTGGGAGGTGGATGGTGGTGGTGGTGGCGGTGGTGGGTGGTGGTTATGTATTTCGGACTAACTGAGGTTAAGTATTGGAGACCAAACAAATGGGCTAAAAATGTTACACCCGACAAACCACAAGGACAAAAAATGTAGTCAACTCTTAACAAATACAACAATTAACACTAATGATACATAGGATTTGAAATAATAAAAGAATGATACATACAATAAGAAAGATTAGAGAGTTTGATACAGACAATAAAAAAATTAAAAGTTAAGTATACAAAAAAAAAAGTGTTAAGTTAAATACATTTTTAGACAATTATCCCTATATTATTAATAGCCTTTAACCCACGTATAAACATCGAAGACAAAAGCTATTTAAAGTTTTAAATTACTCCCTCCGTCATTAAATAAATGTTCACTATTGACTTTTTGAGTATTCTCTTTATAACTTTGACCTTAAATTATTTTATTTGTATTATGTAATTCTTGATGCAAAATATATGAATATATTGGGTTTTAAATGTATTTTCATTGATATAATTTTTATCAAGTATTACATAATACAAATGAATTAATTTAAGGTCAAAGTTGAGCAAATAAGACTTTAAAATTTGATAGTGGACATTTATTTAGAGACGGAAGGAGTACCTATTAGTTTAATACTTAAATGTTCTTTGTTTCTTTCTTACTTTGGGTGTCTCGTAATCTCATATTCAAATTTCGAATTTAATGGCCACTATTGACGTGTAATTTCTAAACAACCAAATACTAGTACTAATTGTTGGTACATTATATCAGTAGAATTGTAATAAAATTTCTATTCAAGAAAAGTACCTTTGTAACTAAGGGCCAGTTTGGTTTCCAGGTTTAGGATTTAGATTTGAATTTAGATTTAGGTTTAATGTAAGAGAAATAAAAATAATAAAAAATATATATATATATATATTTTTCAATCAAAAAGGCCCACTCGAATATTTTTTATACAAAAATATGAAAAAGACGAAATAGCAATTTGGATTCACGGTGTATTTATGTTACATTTAATATCGGACCCACTTGAATAAGTATTTTTTACCAAAACCTCCCCTCCTAGCCATGATTTGAAGATGCCAAGATATTTGGTTTTGGTGGGTCCTCATTAACCCTATCCCTAAGGGTGTGTTTGGTATGCTGGCATAAATGATAATGGGTATGAGTTTGATAGTAGTGGTGGGTCTCTCACCTATTAAATATTTATTCCCACCTAGTTTGATGTATATGAAGTATGGATAATATCCCACTTTCATAGTTATAGTGGTGGGCCCTCTCATCTTAAACAAACACCATTAATCACTTTCATAGTGATAGTTTGATTCCCATAGGGGGAAACCAAATGCACCCTAAATGTTTCCTACTACACTTTGTTACTAAATCTAAACCAAATTTTTGCTCAATATATGTTGTTTTATACTCGTCACAAGCTCTTTTTTTGCATACTCAAAATTCTTTATTTTGGCTGTTTTTTTTTCTGGCTTATAAAGGTATTGATTTTTTTTTGCCCCTCATAACTTAGTTTTCTTGCTCCGCCACTGATCTTAAATGTTGTGATTGTGTGAGCTCCATATGATCAAAAGTGAAATTCGAGTCACGAATCTTAACGTTTGTTAGTGTGCCATACGTACTCCATGGGATTGAGTTCTTACGCCTGACATACTGGCATGTGATAGAAATATTAACAAAAAGAGAAATATTCACACGACCACCAAAAATATCGATCTTAGTATGTCCCGATCGAATCTCGTACTCATAAACTTTTTGATGATAGGACATGCATGCCGTAAACTAAAGTTCATATGATTCTATAGAACAATATTTTTTTTGGATCCATCTATTTGTCAAAGGATGATCTATCTATTCACTATTTCATATCAGGTATTTCTACAATTGCTAGTTTGCTTTCACGTAATTTAGTAAGTGTAGTCTTATGTAGATCCTGTTAGCGGATATAATAGCGTAGGCCCGTTTGATTTGTATTAGGGCTTAGCCCATTTACTTAGCGTTGTTTTGTATATATGCATGTGTCGACACATTAGTTTAATCATGGATGATGACATATGGTCCGGGAAGGCCATAAAGAATGAGTTCGGGATGGAGCTGGACCCTTCCGGGCTTGAGCTGGACATATCCGGGGCTGGAGCAAAGCCCTTCCGGGGCTGGAGCAAGACCCATCCGGGGCTGGAGCAAAGCCCTTTCGGGGCTGAAGCAAGTCCCGCTTGAATGCTTCCCGCCTAAATGCGTCGCTATTGCGACCCGGGACCACCAGATAATGACAAAGAAGCCCACCTATAAATAGAGTGCATTTATCACTCTCAACGGTATGATCTATCTCTTTCTCTCTCACTAAACACACATAATCCTATACTTACACTGACTTGACCGTCGGAGGGTGGTTCCCGGGGCTTCGGCCTCGGGACCCCTTCTAACCGGTTTATTTCTTGTACTGCAGCACACTTCCATGCTCGGGATGATGTGGAACGGCTCAATCTACCGTCAAGACTAGCCCGACGGATTTATGCTTCAACAAGTGGCGCCATCCGTGGGACCAGAAACATAACTGCGTTCCAAAGTTGCTTTTACCAAATGAGCAATCAGGCAAAACATGCTTTGAGCTCTCTTAAAAAATGAATCCATAGATTTCTCCTCGAGAAAATGGTTTGTTTCGGTACTACTCAGGTCCAAATCTCTCCTGGGTTCCAAACCTCTACTAACGAAAAGAAAAAAGGAAAGGGTAAATGGGTTTGTAGCTGTTTTTGACTCCAACTGTATGGGTACGTGAAATCTGCTGTTTTCCTTTGTTCCTTTTATTCTGATCACACCCTTTGTAACTCTACAACTTTCATACTTTATTCGTTAGACTACTGGTTCATAACACCTCGACATGATCTAATCATTAGTATTTTAAAGAAATATTTAAAACATGATTTGATTTCGTAAAGATCGCAAACAATAAATACGGTTTGTATTGTTATCGTGTATATAAAGTACGTTTTTATTAAAACTTGGTGTTAAATGTACAAGGCATATGATTCTCCTCTCATGTGACAAAAATAAGGCATTGATATAGCTTGGTCTTATGAACATGTTACAAGTTATTATTGCTTGGTCTTATCACTGTTCAAAGTAAGAGAGAGAATAAACAAAGAAATTGACTATACGACAAGGGTCTAGTAATTTGTGGTCTACATCCTTTATCTTTCGTGTCAAAGTGTTGCCCACATCTCTTGTCTTCCCAATACAATAATGTAAATTACAAAAGTTAGACAACCTATTCAGTACTATCCCACTATAGTACTATTAAAGCGCTATTTGGGAGTACTTTCATGACAGATTTACAGTTTTTTACTTTTATGATCCGCTGATCATTTTCGCCGCTCCCAGCTCTTAAGAGCTCGACCTCCGGTCACTCTATTATTGTCCGCCCAATTGCTGGGCTCCGGATTGTTTAACAAGTGATTCAGTTGGAACATTTTTCTGTCACATTTGGAACATTTTTCATGATTATTATTTTAGCATATATGTACCTAAGATTCTTGCTGGGCGTTTAGTTGCCGCGGATTTTAAAAATTTGCAAGTTTTGCAACCGAGTTTCAATCTTTCAGTATATCATTACTTGTCTAAGTGACCGCACCTTATAACTCAACCTATCGAGTAACGCTCAGACGCTCGGCACTTTATTTGTTGAATCCTTCTAATATTTAGCCTTCGATCCTTGCATGATGTCGACCGAAACCGTGGTATCAAACACTGTACAGATAGCAAAAGAAAGTCTATTACGACATTCACTTAAACTACTGGATCATAACTATCAAAACTTCCCCGTATCCCTTGATCCTCATCATAGGCCGATAACTTATTCGAACATGACACATCGGTACGTTGCAGGAGTAAGACCTCCGGTCATTACCTTCTCAAATATAACTCCCGTTAAACTTCGATTCGTTGGTCCGTCTTGCCACCCTGCGACCTTAAAAATGATAATGATTCTCTGGTCCGTCTTGGTCTAACCTTCGTAAACACGACCTCCATTGTTGGCTGGCTCGAACTTCAAGCTCCTCCATTCGGACGGAGACACGAAATGATGGAGCTACAAAATTCCAACCATTGAGCTCCAAAATGAAATACTCACAGTTACATATATTTGCGGTCAAACACTTTAACCTCTTGTATATCCGACCACACTTTGGAATTTGCCTCAACTTCCATCAGCTTCAAAAACTTTTGTTCAATCATCATATCGACACGCTAATAACATTACTGTTAATGGTCCACTAGATAAGCGTATTGGACAAAAACATGCCGCTCAAATGTAACCCGCGGCACCCCTACATACAACCTCCGACCAAAACTTACCAGTCTAAGACGAGTCAAGTGAACACTCGCGAACTACGTACCCGACCAAGCGTCGCTGGAGAAATTTGATTCCACTTTCAGATAAAGTTCATGGTGATCATCGAATAAATCTGACAAGCTGGTCCCGGCGTTGGTGAACAAAGGACCGCACTTAAAGAATCTTGGTACTCGTTCTTTCTAACTGCGGTGCATACTTTCGATTTTAAGTCCGCGAATTGCAATACATTGTTCTTGATCAGTGAATCTTTTGTTATCATAACCATCACTAGTAGCCTTTGAGCTCTAGTACGAATAACTGTTGGGTCCGTCAGTACCCAAGCAGCCTGAAAACAGGATTTGGACACAAATTAAGCTAAGTGTTAAACAACCGTAAACACTATTAAGTCACTGAATGAACAGTCACTCAGTGAGTTACCTTCAAGATGCTTAGGACGAGTCTAAGAAGAAAGATTCACCATTTAGTGAGGCGGAACTACCTGAATGTCACTTAAGCCAAAGAAGAAGGTAATGGGTTCAGTGAGTGTTTGACAAGAACTCACAGAACCCTCAGTCTCATCAACAACAATAAGTGATTAAAGACTGAAGACTGAAGGCGTGGACTGAAGAACCTGAAGTCTGAAAGAAAGGCGGGATTAGGCGGGAAGAGTTTGAAGAGATAAGGAGTAGTCTTATCAGGCCAGAAACGAACCTTCCCTAAAACGGCAAAATTCAAGAAGTGTCAGAACTGACACTCGGAAAGACTTTTGGCCTATTCCTATTGGTTCTTGGAAATGAAAAATATTGTTGTAGTTGTCAGACACGCTTGCTTATTCTTTTTGTATTTTAATCATCAGTGCTCTTTTATACTTGTGTATAAATAGAAACAGATGGAGAAAAGTGGGATAAGTTTTTGTGCATTAAAAGCTTAGACTTTCACAAAACCACTTTTCTCCTACAAAGAGTAACTAAGTCCCTGAGATAGCTCAGTGGGTCAATATTGTTACAACTCAAGAATATCTTGAGTTTAGATAGGAGACACACCATACCTTGTCTATTCAATCCCAAGTGTTTGTTCCGCAAAACACTTGGGTAATAGATTCTTTGATTGATTTAACATTGTGTTTTTATATTTACGTTTTACTTATCTGTGTTAATTAATCATTACATTAATCTCAGTCATAAACACAATTAGATTAACTTTGTAGTTACTTCTAAGCATGTAAAGGGAACAACAAGTGGTATCAAAGCCTCTGGTTTATAAAATCTTTTCAAAAACTAAGAGTGCTCAAGGTTTTTAAAACCAAGATCCTACTATGGCTGATATTAATGTGCCCCATCTCGTCGATAAAAAGGGTGGAAGCTTTTCAGCTGTTGCCCCCAGACTTGAAGCTGGAAAATTTAGCAAGTGGAAAAAGCGAATGCTTTGCTACTTGACTAGTATGGAACCATACTACATTACTTGTGTCAAAGAAGGTCCTTATGTCCCAAAGACTGCTGAGGGGCTAAACAAGCCTGAAGCTCGGTGGACTATTGATGAGAGAAGGGTGGTCAATCAAGACCAACGCCTGAAAAGCATAATTATATCTTGTCTTCCTGAAGATATAATGGAATCAGTCATTAACTATTCAACAGCCAAGCAAACTTGGGATGACTTGATTAATAGCTTTGAACGATCTTCAGATACCAAGGAAAACAGGATCATGGACCTGAAACTTGAGTACAATACTTTCAGGGCAAAGGACTCTGAAAGTCTCTCTCAAACATATACCAGATACAAGACCCTGATAAACGAATTATCAAATGATGGTGTAGTTTTATCTAAGCATGAGATCAACGTTAGCTTTGTCAACAGTCTCCCTGAGAAGTGGCTAAACTTCTCACAAGGCCTCAGGAATGCTAATCACATTCAGACCCTTGAGCTCCCTGAGATCTATGGGAAGTTTGTCTATAAAGACAACTTAATCTCTAGGAGATACCCAGACTCAAAGAAAGCTTTTGAGACAAAAAAGGCCTTGACCTCCTCACCCATATCAACTGCCTTTTATTCTAATGGTGTTGTGCAGGATTTTCAAGAGGATTCTGAAGATGAGATTGATGAAAGAACTAGTGATGAGTACCTAAATGATTTAAACTTGGAATTCCAAGAAAAGGCACTCCTTGCTAATTCAAAACGTTTTATCAAAAGAAATCAGTCTAACTTTTCAAAAGCTAAAGCAAATGAAACCACTGAATGTTTCAGATGTGGCATAAAGGGTCATTTTGCTAAAGACTGTTATTCAAAAACCATCTCAGAACCCTCTTATAAATTTTCTGGAAACAGTTCCTCAGGAACTAGCAAGTTTCAACCTAGAATGCTTCAGTCGACCCAACATTTTCAAAACAATAATGTTCAAAAAAGTCAAAAAGACTTTGAGGCTAAATATAGGAAAGCTAAGGCTAAACTTGCACTTCTTGAAACTAATCCCTCAATGTCTCAGGCTGTTCAAACTTCCAAACCTGTTCAGACAAAGAACAAGGTTCTTGTAGCAGAAGCTTATGACTGGAATGAAGAAGAGGTCTCCTCAGAAGATGAGGAAATTAGAGTGAGTGCACTGATGGCACTTTCTGAAGGTGATCAGGTGGCTGTTGGAAAAAGCCATGCAAGGAATGGAGAATGGGTGAACATAACCATGAAGAAGGTAAACACTTTACTTTCAATGGATGATGATTCTGATTGGCAGTCCTATATGAATTATATTTGTATAGATCTTAAGTTTGTAGAAGAACAAAGGCTTAACTTGCTTTCAAAATATAACAATCTTGTGTTAGAATTGAATAAGTGTAGAGATGAATTGCTTGTATTAAAACAAGCCAATTTAGAAACTATTACACTACAAATTCAAAACACTGAGATTTTGAAACAAAATCAAGCCCTTCAAAATGAACTTAACAAAGAAAAGGCTGTCATTGAAAGCTGGACTAAAAAGAACCCCAAGGTCTATGAAACTGTGAGTCTAATTCCTAGTGATAACAAGAAAATTATAGGAATAGACCATCTCATTGAAACCCCCAGTGATAGTCACAGTGAAAAGACCTTTATTCCAGTTGGCATATCTTTTGAGCAAGAAATGCAACCCAAGTTAAATGACTAGATTGTCAATGACAACCCAGTCAGTAAGTTACCAAACTTTGAGACTGGAAAAATCTTGCTTCCTGAAAGTCAGGCTTTAAAAAATATGCTTGGACTTACTGACCAACCCAGTAGTACTGATTCAGTCAATGAGTCTGAATCAGAATCATATACACCACTCCCACCTCTAAATATCCTTCAGGGTGCTGCACCAAGCTCAGACCTCACACCATTGGTCTACTCTCAACATTCTCCAAAGGAGAAGCCAGGAATGGGAAAAACCATCCTGAAAAGGCAAACCCCTGAAGTCTCAGTACATACTGATGACTCATCAACTTTAGTCCCTTTTGAAGTAAAAATAGAAATCCCTGGCTCAAAAATTGATCAGTTGGCTGAGCTTGTCAGGAAGCTGAGTGAGAAGATTGAATCTTCTGAGAAACCTTCTCAATCCAAGAAGAAGGAACCCAAATCAGCTTCCTCAAGCACCAAACCAAAACCCTCCAAACCCCTGAAAAGATGTGAGCTGTGTCACTTTACCAATCATTTCACTGATGATTGTTATAGAATCCTTTACTGCATGATATGCAAAAAGGAAGATCACAGGACCTCTGATCACCAATCATACACAGCCACATCAAAGGTGGCAAACTTTAAAGCTCAGGCTTTAAAACACCCTTCTAATTCTAAACAGAAACAGAAACAAAAGGCCAAGCCTTTTGCACCTTGCCCTCACTGTGGATTCAATGACCACCTTCCTAAGGATTGTCTAATGGACAATAGTTGTGAAATTTGTGGAGATCCCACTCATGACACCTCAGGACATGATAAGGTCATTCAGACCAGAAGAGGTATAACCAAGTCATCCTCTCAGTCTACTGAGTTTACCTCTGCAATCAAATGCAAAACCTTTGGTAGCTCAGTCCACTCAACCACTGACCATGAATCAATTGTTACTTTTAAAAGGACTACCAAAGTCAAGCCCTCCAAGATGAGGGGTCCTAGAAAGAACTAACTCAGTTTACCATTTGTGCAGAGGCATGCCAGGGAGCCTGTTTGGCATCTAGATAGTGGATGTTCAAGGAGCATGACTGGTGTGAAAGAATATCTGCACAAATATGTAGAAGAACCAGGACCCAAGGTGATATTTGCTGATAATTCATCATGTCTCACTGAAGGTTATGGTTCAGTAAACTGTAGTGGTATAGTCTTTACTAGGATAGCTTATGTCAATGGTCTTAAGTACAATTTGATCAGTGTCAGTCAACTATGTGATGCAAAATACATAGTTCAGTTTGATGATAAGCAAGGAACCATCTTCAATGCAAATAAGGAGAATGAAACTTGTCTCTTTGCGAAGGCCACTGAAACCCTCAACTAGCTTTGGCATAAGAGACTCTCCCACCTGAACTTCAAAAATATAAACAATCTTGTAAAACAAAACAAGGTCCTTGGCTTACCATCACTTGTGTTTTCAAAGGATAAACCATGCTCTGCCTGTGAAAAAGGTAAACATCATAGAGCATCCTTTAAAACCAAAACAAACTTTTCCATCAGGAACTGCCTTCATCTTCTCCATATGGATCTCTTTGGGCCCATCAGTCCTAGATCTATTAACCATGAGAAGTATACTCTGGTCATTGTGGATGAATACTCAAGATACACTTGGGTTTACTTCCTGATCAAAAAGAGTCAGGCAGCTGAAACAATCATGTCCTTTGTCAGGAACATTGAAAATCAAAATGACATCAAAGTCAAACAGATTAGGACTGACAATAGAACAGAGTTCAGAAACTATGAACTTGAATGTTTCTGTGATGACAAAGGAATTTCCAAAAAAATTTCCTCTCCTTACACCCCTGAACAAAATGGTGTTGCTGAAAGGAAAAATAGAACACTCATTGAAGCAGCTATAACAATGCTAAATGGATCAGTCCTTTCCAAACACTTCTGGACTGAAGCAGTAAAGACTGCCTGTTACACACAAAACAGATCCATCATTGTCAAGAGACATAGGAAAACCCCTTATGAGTTATTCAAGGGAAGGATCGCAAACATCAGCTACTTTCATGTCTTTGGGTGTCCTGTGTTTATTCATAATCACAAGGATCACTTAGGGAAATTTGATGCCAAAGCTGATGATGGATACTTCCTAGGATACTCTCTTGTCTCTAAGGCCTTCAGGGTGTTCAACACCAGGAGACAGCAAATTGAGAAAACATTCCATGTTACTTTTGATGAGAGCACTGATGCAATCAGTGTCTCTAACACCTCAGTGGAAGAAATAGGAATTGATGATTCATCAAGATACCCTCCAGATGAACATCATCCTGACAATGATCCTTCCACTCAGTACCAAGAAAATGCTGACATCTCCTACTACATCATCCCTCACAACCTTCCTTACCCAACCATCACTGAGTTTGTTGATGCACAAAGAAGCACTGATACAATCCATCAGTCTGAGCACAGTGCTTAGGAACCAAATAATCTTAGTGATCAGTTAACCCAGTCAGACACTCAAGATGCTGAAAATCATCATGTGTCTGCACCAGACCCCACCAATCAGGCCTCCTCAAGTTCTAATCAGTTTCCTAGACCTCAGGACAGTTGGACTAGGTCTCAGGATATAGAACTTGTCAATATAATTGGAGAGCCTACTGAAGGCATGCTCACTAGAAGCATGGCTGCACAATTAAGAGCAGCCTCTGCCAATGAATGCCTATTTGTGGAATTCATCTCCACAATTGAACCCAAAAGTATCAAAGAAGCACTTACACATCCAAGTTGGGTTCAGGCCATGCATGATGAACTGGAACAATTTTACAGAAATAAGGTAATGACCTTGGTCAAATGTCCTGAAGATATTTCAGTCATTGGCATGAAATGGGTGTTCAAAAACAAATCTGATGAAAGTGGCATAGTCATTAAAAACAAGGCCAGACTTGTAGCCAAAGGCTATAATCAACAAGAAGGCATTGACTATGAAGAAACATTTGCACCAGTGGCAAGGATGGAAGCAATCAGGATCTTCCTTGCATTTGCAACCTACATGAACTTCAAAGTGTACCAAATGGATGTAAAAAGTGCATTCTTAAATGGCTCACTGAAAGAAGAAGTTTATGTTCAACAACCTCCTGGATTTGAAAGTAGTGAGTTTCCTGACTATGTCTGCAAGCTTAACAAAGCCCTTTATGGACTGAAATAAGCACCCAGGGCATGGTATGAAACTCTCTCAGCCTTCCTGATCCAAAACAAATTTGTCAGAGGCAAGATAGACAACACATTGTTTATCTGCAGGACAAATAATGATGTCATACTTGTACAAGTATATGCCGATGACATCATCATTGACTCAACAAGTTATAAACTTTGCAAACAGTTTGAAAAAATGATGGCAAAGAAATTTGAAATGAGCATGATGGGAGAACTGACTTACTTCCTTGGACTACAAATCAAGCAGACTGATAAAGGAACCTCTATCAGTCAAAAGAAGTATGTCAGAAGCCTACTGAAGAAGTATGAGCTCAGTGACTGTGCCTCAGTCAAAACTCCCATGGTTCCACTAAACAACCTTGGTCCTGACCTTACTGATGAAGCGAAAAGTGTACCGCTTTTAAGGGGTCATTTAAGCCCTAAATCGTATTTATTTGATCAAATATTGCCCTAAATCGTTCCTTTTGTCATTTTAGGTACTTTTGAGGAGAAATCTGGAAAAGGAGGCATTTTGGACGTTTTTGGAGCATAAAAGTGAAGAAAACGACAAAGTCTCAAGAATCGGCTAAAAGTTACTCTTGACGGCGTCAGACTTTACTCTGGACGGCGTCATGCCTTGGCAAGAAAAGTTGGACGTGAAATTTACTCATGATGAGCCAGTGAAAATAGCATGTGAATTCTGACGGCGTCACGCTTTAACTTGATCAAGGGCGTCACGGCTTAAATCATAAAGGGACGGCGTCACGTTCAAGGTTCGACGGCGTCAAGCCTTGATAAGCCAGAATGGATTTTTGAAGAGCTAAAGAGGGACGGCGTCAAGAAGGTCATCCGGGAACCCTAGATGCGGCGAGGTGACGGCGTCACACTCCATAAGGTGACGCCGTCAGATGTAAAAATCTATATATAGTTTTCTAATTTTTTGTCATTAAAGAGAGCTTAGTGTGTGGAATTTTGGGAGAAAACCCTAAGACGAATTCAGCTTCTTTTTCAAGGCTTTTTGCCTTGAAATCTTCCATGTTACATTGAAGATAAGTTATCAATTAATCATTCAATATGTCTATGTGTTGTTTGATTTTATCTTATTCTTGTCTTTTGATTAACATGTTAGGCTAAATTTATCTTGTGTTTGCTTAGATCTAATGAAACCTAGCTATTGATTATTGGTTGTTAGTGTGTTATTAGTTGTATTGGATGATTGTTTATCTATGTTAGGCTTAAGAAAACTGGCTAACTTCCTATTCGGTAACTTGCTTGAACGTCTTAAGAAACATGAACCAAATGCGTACTAAAGGTTTTTATGGTTGTATTTAATGCACAAGCGAATTCTAGTGATCCCATGTTAGGAGCTTCCTAGCCGGCTCGACATAGGAGTGAAGTAGGAGCTTGTAGAGTTGGGGAAGTAAGTACGCCACCCCACGAATGGTATAAAGGAATACACCCGTCATCCACGCGACTAATACACACTAATTAACCGGTAAAAGATAGTTAGGGAGTAAGGAAATCTAAGTAAACACATTTCTCTACACATAAGTTTCTCACCACATTTTATTTTCAGTTATTTATTTTATTTGCATCCGTAGTACTTTTGGGTTAGTTGACTAGCAACTAATTCCGCCCACTCCTTCAAAACCGAGATTTTACTTGCTTTCATAAAAAAATATAAAAACATAAAAAAGAATCTTCCTCAACCCTTAGACCTATTAGAGTAGCTTTTCATACCTAACGAACACTATTCCCTGTGGAGAACGATCAATCCCCCATACTTACCACTACACTATACTACATCGGTCAGGTACACTGCCTGGTGGGGTTGTAAGCCTCTTGAGATCCCTCGAGAGGTAAAACCTGTTGTAAGGTTACAAAACCACGCATCAAGTTTTTGGCGCCGCTGCCGGGGAATAGTTATTGTTTAGGTTGAATTTTTATTTCTATTAGGTCTACTCACTAGATTCCTTTCTAGTGAGATTTTTATTTTATTTTTCTAGGTTTTCTTTAGTCTATCTTATTTCTTTGTGTGTTTGTTCGTAATTTCAATTGACTCTTCCGTTAACCATTATGGAGAACGCGAATCCACCATACTACCAACCACGTAATTCACCCACTCCATATGACATCTTGATGTTTAAACAACATAAAGATGAACCTCTCTATGATGCATGGACTCGTTTTAAATATTTACTCCAAAAAGTCCCTCATCATAACTTCGATTTTTGGTCCCTAACTCAAATCTTTTACAATCATGTTGACCGACATGCCCAAAGGGACATTTACCATATTGCCGGCAGGGATATTAGGGAATTAAGTGATGAGAAAGCATGGGAAGCTATTGAGAATTGTGCCCAATATTATTATATGGTAGACAACCCAACAAACATTAATACAAGTCAATTGACCACAAATTTCAAGGATCATGAAACAAGTTTGTTTGGGGATGAGAGTAGAGTTGAGCCACCTAGCTGCATGTCATGGTTAGGCACTACCATAATACAGGGTGAACACTTAGGTTATCTTGATGTGATGGAGGATCTAGCCAAGCATGATCACATTGATCAAAAAGACCTAGGTTTTATGATCGATGATGATGAATCTCAAGAAACACATGATGAATCTTTTGGGCAATTTGAATATAGCAGTCAGAATATTGAGGATGATCCTTATGATTCGGATATAGAAGTTGAGATACCTAGAGAAGCACTTGAGATACTAGGGAAAATGTTAGGGTTAGATTCTACTAAAACACATGATGAGGATATAGGTGATCTTGACATAAGGAATGATGAGGTAAGTAACATAAGCCCACCAAGTACCCCACAAGTCCTACCATCATTTGAGGCACACACACCGCCCGTGACTTACCCGGAAGAAGTTGAGGAGACTATAGGAACCCCAATAGAGGTAGAGCCCTTGGACCAAACACAACTAGAAAAATAGGTTTGAATGCTTTTAGTGATCACAACCTTTCTTTTAGTCCTATGGAAGTTCCTAGTTTTGATGAGCCGGAGCCTCAACCAAAACCGTTACCTAATCTTCCATCCTTGGATGAAAATTTAGGAATTGAATTAGGTCCCGATCCACCCATCAAAACATATAGTTCGGGTAGTCTTAAGTTTAAGGTAGTAGACATTAAGCCTTGTAGTGAGGAAGACAATATAGGAGTGAAAAATGACCTTACATGTCTACATCACCCATTCGTGATTGATCACAAGAAACATTATGGGTTTAAACCGGGTCTATTGGGTCAAGATGGATTCCCAATTAGGAGTCTCTCGAAGTTGTTAGAAAATGATCCCTTTTTAGGAGAACACTTTAACTCACCCATTGACCAAAGTGAACTAGGTAAGGTTATGATGAAAGGAGCACACCCCTTTGAGCATATAATTCATCCACCAATCTTTCCTCACGTGGCATACTCCTACCGAGCTGGTGTGTATCGCTACTATCACCCGCACTTAACCCTAAGTGTAGGGAAAACCTCCCTTATTTCCGTTAAATAAGGGTAGAGTCAGGCTCGTGACTCGAACAAAAACAAGCGCTTTTTGGGAGGCAACCCAAGCTTTATTTGTTTTATTTGCTTTGTGTGTTTATTTATTTGTTTGTTTGATTTTATTTGTTTCCGTATGTGTGTTTAATTTTTATTATTATTGATTCATGTTCAAAACTAAAATTGTGAAAATGCTTTATTTTGTTTTTAACTTCGTCTTAACTACATATAAAGGTATTTTGCAAAAGATAAGTGTAAGGGAAAGTCAAATCGGTTTATTAGAACAAATGAACATGAATCATAATAATACTAAATTAACATACATATTAGTGTTTGTTTGAGTCAAATGCTTGTACCGAGTCATAATGATGTTTTGCAGGATTTCCAGGAAGTAAGGTAAAGGTTTTTCCAGAAATTTTCCGGAAACTTAAAATGAAAATTTTTGTCAGGTCATTTCTGACGGCGTCAGGGTTTATAACCTGACGGCGTCAGATTTAATTTTCAGAAATTTTTGAAAGTTTTGTTTTTAAAAAAGTTTTTATTAAAATCTCCAACTTATAATCTCCAGGAATCTGCAAAGTTATCATTCCACAAGCATTATATCCTTATATATAGATTTTTCCCGCCGATGTTATGCAGGTTTTCGTGTTTGTTTTCTCAGGTTTAACAGGTTATTTTGGACAAGGAGATGTTTATTGAATCAAGCTTTTGGCGATGCATTAGTCATGGAGCTTCAACATTCTCTTTGGAGGAAGATCTAACCGTGTAATTTCATTATCCACCGAGTGAATCAGGGGAGTATTTGATTTCATTCTTTTACTTTTTTCTTTTACATCTTGTAATTTGAATATTGGGGACAATGTTCATCTTAAGTGTAAGGGAGGGTAAAAGTACGATTTTGGAGAATACAATTGCGCTTGATTTTTGTTTGTTTAATAGTAGATGTGTAATAAAACTGAGATAAATACCTGTTAGGGTAATTTTAGTGCCAAATTTAAAATTTTTTACAACATATAGGAGTGAAACTTTGATCTTAATGAGCGTCTCACGGATAGGAGTTATATGACTAGCACAAAAACCGTACCACTAAAAAATTTTCCACCCCAAATATGTGAGGTTCGCCCCTAGAATTGGTAGGAAAAGCATTTATGCTATGATGTGTGTACCGGTAGCACTTAGATTCTAGAACTTGCGTTAGGACCATTCCGAGGCCACAAGTGAGACTACATTCGTGTAGTTAGATTTACTACATGATAAGAGGCATTAGGATTAACCCATTGTTTTACACCTGTGTTTTTGTCATAATTACATTGGCTACATTGGTCAAGTAATTCTCCCACACCCTTTGCGTTGTACTCATTTTTAGTACACGATACCCCTAGTACACCCCTCAGAGCCTATCTTTTCGTTTCGACCTTTAAGCATTTTACTTAAAGGAAGAATTTGTTTACACCCCACTTAAATGTACACCCAAATCGCCTTAGCCTACCTTGTATGCACTCATTTTTAGTGCATTATTGTTACAACATTTGTTTAAACCCAAGTTAATTATCTAATTGATTACATGGTTGCTAAGTCGAGTCATATCCTTGTACATATTGTTTTGGGACGATTGGGACTCATGGGTAAAGTACTAGTGTAATGGAGTAATGGGGAAGAACATCATTTATTACCCCCATATGTGCTAAATAGTTTAAAAAGTACTCCAAGTGTTTTAATTTTCTTAATTCGAGTCATTAGAATAGTTATTTGTAAAGTTATGTAAAAGTTCAAGTGTAAGGGGAATGCAACGCCCCTATATTGTATTATTTTGGATGGTAGGGCAAAAGTGTATGCAAAAAAAAAAAAAAAAAAAAAAAAAAAAAAAAAATCAAGAAAAATACAAAAAAATGAGAAAAAGAAAAGTAGAAAAAACATACGGACTACCATCCCGTTTCATTTTATGTTTATTTTTATGTTTTTGTTATTTTGTTATTTTGTTTCTAGCTTAAGATTGAGTCGAGTCTTGGCTTAGCAACATTGTATAGTACATGTAATTGATCAAGATCTTTAACTCGCCACCAGTAAAATATCCTTTATCCAACAAAACCGTGTTTTCCTTTTCCCTACACCTAACGTTATAACCCATTTAAAAGCCCTCTTTGATAGTTTATCTTAGGTGCTTACGCCTAGTGGAGGAGGTTTTCGATCCTTTCCCAAGCCTATGGTAATCTATTTGCTATGACAGGTAGTGAGAGATATTATCCGTTTTCATTTATGAGATTTATTTTGATGACACTTGAGAGATGTGAGTATCTAAACACTACTTGTGAGGTGCTAGTTTATAATCTCCGTGCTTATTATGATTGAAGTGGAACGATTATTTGTTGTAATTACTTTTATGTTTGCATTAAATGACCCCTAACTTGTATTTTGATTAGAATAAAAGCGCATTTGCTTGAGGACAAGCAAATCTCAAGTGTAAGGGTATTTGATGAAGCGAAAAGTGTACCGCTTTTAAGGGGTCATTTAAGCCCTAAATCGTATTTATTTGATCAAGTATTGCCCTAAATCGTTCCTTTTGTCATTTTAGGTACTTTTGAGGAGAAATCTGGAAAAGGAGGCATTTTGGACGTTTTTGGAGCATAAAAGTGAAGAAAACGACAAAGTCTCAAGAATCGGCTAAAAGTTACTCTTGACGGCGTCAGACTTTACTCTGGACGGCGTCATGCCTTGGCAAGAAAAGTTGGACGTGAAATTTACTCATGATGAGCCAGTGAAAATAGCATGTGAATTCTGACGGCGTCACGCTTTAACTTGATCAAGGGCGTCACGGCTTAAATCATAAAGGGACGGCGTCACGTTCAAGGTTCGACGGCGTCAAGCCTTGATAAGCCAGAATGGATTTTTGAAGAGCTAAAGAGGGACGGCGTCAAGAAGGTCATCCGGGAACCCTAGATGCGGCGAGGTGACGGCGTCACACTCCATAAGGTGACGCCGTCAGATGTAAAAATCTATATATAGTTTTCTAATTTTTTGTCATTAAAGAGAGCTTAGTGTGTGGAATTTTGGGAGAAAACCCTAAGACGAATTCAGCTTCTTTTTCAAGGCTTTTTGCCTTGAAATCTTCCATGTTACATTGAAGATAAGTTATCAATTAATCATTCAATATGTCTATGTGTTGTTTGATTTTATCTTATTCTTGTCTTTTGATTAACATGTTAGGCTAAATTTATCTTGTGTTTGCTTAGATCTAATGAAACCTAGCTATTGATTATTGGTTGTTAGTGTGTTATTAGTTGTATTGGATGATTGTTTATCTATGTTAGGCTTAAGAAAACTGGCTAACTTCCTATTCGGTAACTTGCTTGAACGTCTTAAGAAACATGAACCAAATGCGTACTAAAGGTTTTTATGGTTGTATTTAATGCACAAGCGAATTCTAGTGATCCCATGTTAGGAGCTTCCTAGCCGGCTCGACATAGGAGTGAAGTAGGAGCTTGTAGAGTTGGGGAAGTAAGTACGCCACCCCACGAATGGTATAAAGGAATACACCCGTCATCCACGCGACTAATACACACTAATTAACCGGTGAAAGATAGTTAGGGAGTAAGGAAATCTAAGTAAACACATTTCTCTACACATAAGTTTCTCACCACATTTTATTTTCAGTTATTTATTTTATTTGCATCCGTAGTACTTTTGGGTTAGTTGACTAGCAACTAATTCCGCCCACTCCTTCAAAACCGAGATTTTACTTGCTTTCATAAAAAAATATAAAAACATAAAAAAGAATCTTCCTCAACCCTTAGACCTATTAGAGTAGCTTTTCATACCTAACGAACACTATTCCCTGTGGAGAACGATCAATCCCCCGTACTTACCACTACACTATACTACATCGGTCAGGTACACTGCCTGGTGGGGTTGTAAGCCTCTTGAGATCCCTCGAGAGGTAAAACCTGTTGTAAGGTTACAAAACCACGCATCAACAACCTTGGTCCTGACCTTACTGGAAAACCAGTAAATCAAACTCTTTTCAGAGGAATGATTGGGTCACTGATGTATCAACTTGCATCAAGGCCTGACATCTAATTGTTAGTCTATTTGTGTGCCAGATATCAATCTAACCCAAGAGAATCTAATCTCACAGCTGTGAAAAGGATACTCAGGTACCTGAAAGGTAATCCAAACCTTGGATTATACTATCCAAAATGTTCAGACTTAGATCTCAAATGATACTTAGACTCTGACTATGCTGGATGCAACATGGACAGAAAAAGCACCTGAGGCTCCTGCCAAATACTTGGTGGAAAATTAGTCTGTTGGAGTGCTAAGAAACAACAATCAGTTGCAATGTCCTCAGCTGAAGCTGAATATGTTGCAGCTGCCAGTTGTTGTGCAAATGTACTTTGGATGAAAAGTCAACTCAGTGACTATGGAATCCATTACAAGATGGTTCCCATCTTTTGTGATAACACAAGTGCAATTGCCATCTCAAACAACCCTGTTCTTCATCAGAGAACAAAACACATTGATATTAGATATCACTTCATCAGGGACCATGTCATGAATGGTGACATTGAATTACACTTCATTCCTACTGAATATCAGCTAGCTGATATATTCACCAAACCTTTGGATGAACCAACTTTCACAAGACTGAAAGCTGAATTAGGAATGTTAGATATTGAGAATCAGTCCACTGATTGAATCCATCCATCTAAGAGTACATTCTGAAAAACCTCAGGTCCCTGACTCAATGTGTTCCTCAGTGAAAAAAATCACTGAATCACCTTCCCTGAACCCTTCACTGAATGAAAAGTCATTCAGGGTCCTCAAAATGACATTCAATGCTAACTTAAATGTTTTAAGTATCTAGTTAGTAAATGTCTAAGGTTGGTAACTGAATTCTTATTTTATATAAGAATATTTGTTCTTTTTGCCTTTTGGCATCCACCTCTGGGCCCCCACTTACCCACTTGGCATTTAATGCCCTTTCTCTCACATAAAAAAAATATGTGATGATGTAAAATCTGCAAATTACAATTTTTGCAGACGGCAAAACTGTTTACCTCGACTGTTGCGCAAAACCGGGAAAGTGGAGTGGTTACGCATTAAATGCGGATCCTAAATGTTTTATACAAAACGGTTTTCAAAAAATCTCTTTTGAGAAAATAAACAGCTCAATGCCTAAAACACCCCTCCTCTTCACTTCCCTATAAATACCCCCACACAAATTAAACACACACACGTTTTTTTTAGAAAATCTTAATAAAATTCTTGCCCTTTTTCTTCCAAAAACTTTTGTGTGTGTGTTTATCATCTTTAGAAACCCAGACCTTTATTGTTCTTTCAAAACCAAGACCTTCCAACAAAAATGGCTACGTCTAAAGCTATCACCTACGCCCCAAATGTGGAATTCCTCATCGAGGGCGTGGACATGACCAAGGATAACGTCGTAGGAAACTTTGCCTACCCCAAAAATTTTTGGGCGTACAAGAATGTGGTTAAATATCTTCAAAACTGCTTTCTTGCTACGGCGTTCACAAACCCTCCCCCTAGTCATACATAATGACTATCTGAGGGAATTATGGTGTACTGCAGTGGCAACAAGCCCTGAGGATACCAAAGACTCAATAATCACTTTCTCAGTGATTAATGGGAGAAGGACCCTCTCCCTTGATTACCCAACCTTCATCAAGGCCACAAGCCTTGATTTCGCTGAGAACTTTGAACCTCAGCCCACTGACCAAGAAGTAAAGGCCGAATTGCTTTTACTAGGGCCACATGACCAAAAACAACCTGACGTGGCCCCAGGAACATTATTGGCCAAAGCACCAATAATTAAGACTTGGTTCTCTCCTGTCTGGAGGATCCTGGTGACCTTTGTTATTCAGGTCCTTGGAGGCAACAAATCCTCCACGGAGCAATTGAGTGCATCACAACAATTGATGGTGTTCAGTCTCCTGGAGGGTAGAAAGATAGACATCGGAGGAATAATCTTCCGAGACCTCATAGCCAAGCTATTAGGGAAATCTAGGCAAAGACACATGTCTTACCCTAGGTTCATTTCCTGTGTGCTTCAGGACTTACTAGGCTCTGATTATGTTAGGCCTGACATTGAGGGATCTAAACCTGACGTCCTTCATAAAGCCAACTATTCAAGAGACCTTACTGAGGTACAACCAGTCTCCCTGACCACATACATGTTGTTGGTCATTCAGAGAGCAAATACAGTCTCACCTGTTCCTTCTCCTACAAAGCAGGAGAAAAAGAAAAAGAAGGCAGGGTCCAAGAAGGTGGTTAAACCCAAACCACTCGCCCTTGAGACCTCTGCCTCAGAGCCTAAAGAAAGGCAAACAATGGCCAAGACCTCTGAGACACCCATTCTTGAGACCCTCTTGACCTTAAAACAAACGCCAACGGAGGGTACTGAGAAATCATCCTCAGTATCCTCGGGCAAAACCTTTCCTCATGACCCTACTGACATATACAAATCATTGGGATCTGGAACCCTCACCCTCTCACATCCCGATAAAGGCATTAGTAAATCACAACCTTTGCCTGAGGGAGTACAGGGTCCTGAATCCTCGGTAGAGCAGCACTACTCTACTGAGAAGGGGACCCACATCCATTTACATCCCGCTTACAGTCCTGAGAAATCACACTCAGGATCTCAGGGAGAAAAGGACCCCAAATCCCCAAAAGGGCAATACAACCCTAATGGGAAGGGGGTCCACCAACAATCACAATCAATGCCTCATGATAGTACTGGAGAACTCTCACCAGTCCTTGAAGGCACTCAGGGGTACAAAGACTTAGAGGGATTAAAACCACCCGCTGATACGAAACCTAAAACCCCTCATGGCGGATCCAGTCACTCGGGAACTGACTCCAAAGTCCAGGCTGATAAAACCCACTCAGTGCACTCGGAGGGGTCAGGACCTGGGCACAACGAAGGCAAGCCGTATTCTGAGGGGGAGCCGGATTCAGCCAAGGTTCCTAATCTTGCGGATATTCACAATCTCATGGATGAAGAATCCGATGAGGAGATGGTAGACTTTGGGGAAGAAGAAATCTTTGTTGCTGAGGAAGAAATGGAGACTGAAACACATAACTCTCCTCAGCACCCTGAACAACAACAATCATCTCCTCCTCCTGAGGATCAACAACCCCTCAACCTAACCAACCCAGCAACATCATCATCATCATCAGGTCACTCATCTACTCCCGCTACTCCACAGTAGTTGCAGAAGTATGATAACATTCTTCCACTCATAGAAAGGCAACTAGTCAAGTTCCTCCGCAAGGCCAACCATGCCCTCTTCCGTGAGCTTACTAAAGAACAATTGAACCAGCATACTGAAGCGGCAGTCTCATATGCCGACTTCAGAGCTACTGTTGAAGAATCACAGGGTGATAAAGCTCTAATTGTGAATGTTTTTAGTAGCGTTATTCGTGCTTTTATATATGTTATTTGGTTATATTTATATGCTTTTGTTACTAAATCGTACCAAAGTGTGTTTGCAAAGTGTATGTAGCCAAAAACAAGAAAAAGGAAGAAAAAGATGAAAGAATGAGGAAGAAGGAAATATTTATGATCGTACGAAGATTCTCTTGTCAAGATCCAATCAAATAAGGCATTTCAAAGAATGAAAGTCCAAGTATTCAAGTTGACAAGCTTCAAGATAAAGAAAAGAACAAGTTTGGATGAAGAACCAAGAGCCATGAACAAGAAACAAGCCAAACGACAAAAGTCCAAAAAAGAGCATACAACAACACTCCATCCGATCGGATGCAACCCGCAACCGAATCAGATGGAGGCAATTTCTGAAGACCAACCGATCGGTTGGATGCTGCCTGTTTTTCCAAACTTCATTACTAAGATTCCTATCTTCATTCCAATGATTCTAAAGCCTTCTAATGATGATTCTTGGCCATTCTAATTTACTTGGAGGCCAAGATGATGCATTTATCACCCTAGGCCTTGAGAGTAGTATAAATAGGACCATTTGTGAAGTGTTAAAAAGGGAGGAACACATATGCTATCAATACCACAAGTGTCAAACAACTACCCACTCATCAAAATACTCTCTCAAAAGTCCTAAATTCGTCCTTAGAAGTCCAGGAAGCTTTGGAGGTTCAAGAAGTCAACAATTGGAAGTCAAAACGCATAGAAGTCAACACCAATACTTTGGGTATCACTACCTCATCATTTGTAATCTTATTTTAATCATTGTAAGACTTTTAATTATGATTTCTAATGTTCAAAGTTCCGAGTTTATGTTTATGTTTGCCATGAGTGGTTAGTACCTTTTGTGCACTTGCTTAGATGAAGTTTATGACTAATTGATTTGCGTATGACTGTGATAACATGTTCTAATTCAATTTCAAGTTAATTCTAAGATCCAATTGTGCTTAAGTTTCATAGTGACATTTGTTAATCAATTTTGATTAGTTGGTGATAATAAAGGTTGAAAGGTTTGTTGTTATTCAACTAGTTATAATCATTTGTCTATGAATGATTGTTTTTACCCATTATTCTTGGTTTAACAAAGAAACTTAATTGTGGTTGTAATAAGAATGCTTTTGCTTATCAAATTGGATTGATTGTAAACCATTTCAAGAGTCGAAAGATTAGTAGTTTACTATCAATTGTGACCTTTTGTCTATGATCGGTTACCTTTTGTATTGACCATTTCCTAAGCTTATTTGATAAAACAAAAGACTATTTTTGTGTTTAAGTTTACACCAAACTTATGAACCTTGAATTGATCTTGAATTGATTAGTTAAACGTAATACTTGTTTTTATGAACTAAAATCTTGACGAAGGTTTAACTTGTAGAAACAATTGATTAGTTCACCCAACTAATTATCATAACCAACATGTTATCAAAAGTTATCACAATCATGCTTATCATGAGTTGTAGATTAGTCTAAGCAAGTGTAGTTTTAATCATTTGAATTATTATATTTTCATCATTGCTTGTTTAAGAAATTTACTTTTAATAGCTTATAATCCGATTCACTCACAAATCCCTGCGAATGATCCCGACTTACCATCATAATCGTGCTATAACGGACGAGTTCACTTTCTCGTATGTGTTATTTCTAGGTTCGGTAATTCACCCTTATAAATTTAAAACTTGTACACGAACGTGACACATCAAGTTTTTAGCGCAGTTGCCGGGGATTTTGATTGTGTTTCTGTAAGTTTTAGAGGTCCCTTTTCTTTCCAAGTCCGTTTTCCAAAAAAAAAAAAATTCCGAGCTGACCAGCCGATCGGTTTATCATCCATCCGATCGGTTGTCCAATTTCAATTTTTACCGAGACTCCCATTCGATCGGTAGTTGTTCTGTCCGATCAGATTTCTTCCAAAACCAGATTTTATCGAGACTCCCATCCGATCGGTTTGCCAACCATCCGATCAGATCATCAACTCTGATTTTTCAAACTGTTTCCATTCTTTGCTTGTGTGTTTAGACATTGCCTCGATTCGCTTGGGAATTATATGAACACTTGATCAACTGGAATAGAACCAATTTCACCTTTTTCAGATCTCGATCGTTTAGTCCGAAGACCAAGAAGAAAAGAAAAACCTTTGTTCCATTAGCCAACCGTGTACCAAGAGTACAAAACCCACTGTTTGATAACCTTTTTGAAGCCAAAGTCGTTTTGAAGGCAAAGTCATTTATAACCCATTCACTGATCAACCTTTTCCCGTGGCTAACGATCAACCCATGTGGGAAGTCAACCGCGCCGTAGCACCCACTCCTGGAGCTGCGATTGTTGCTGTCAACCTAGGTGACAATTTCACCGTGAAAGGTCACCATCTTTCTATGATCAAAGACCGTCAATTCGATGGCCGTTTGAGGGCCAATCCTCACAAACACATTGCCGAATTCATCTAAATTTGTGGCAGGTTTCGATATGGCGACACCAATGTCGATGCCATTAAACTAAAACTTTTTCCATCATCACTTGCTGGAGATGCAAAAGTGTGGTATAACGAATTAACCCTAGGAATTATCAATATTTGGGAGAAGATGAGGCAAGCTTTTGTAAGCCGATTCTTTCCACCTGCCATGTTTGACCGACTCATGGGAGAAATTTGTGCATTCACACAAAATCCTAACGAATCACTTGTCGAAGCCTGGCTTCGTATGAAAGATTTGCTTCGTAGTTGTCATGGACATGGTTTAGGATGAGGAACCATTATCCAAATCTTCTACCATGGACTTGATGAAACATCTCAAGGAATCCTTGATGCTGGAGGAATTTTTCTCTACAAAACCCTTAACCAGGCATATCAATTGCTTGAAGATCGAGTTCTTCTCAAAGTCGATTGGTCAAAAGATTCCAAAACCAAACCCTTAAGAAAAACCGTTGCTTTTGCCCAAAGTTCCGATACCTCTAAACTCATGGAGAAAATGGAAGCCTTGGTTTCCAAAATCGACTCACAATACAAAGATCTTAAAGGAGAAATGAATGAAATGCGAGACGGTTGTAACAACTGTGGAGGTAATCACCCATCATCAGAATGTGACGATCAACTAATGGATAAACCCAAAGACGGTGAAGCTAATTATGTCCAAGGAGGATACCGTGGAAGTGGTTATCGTGGTAACTATTACGGGAGAAATTCTGTAAATTGGCAAGATCGCCAACAAAGGGATAACAACCGTGATTCTCAACCTCGAGCAGACGATCAAACTCCACAAACCTTTGATAAAAAACCAGAAGAAACCGATTTTGAAAAAATGATGAGAGAATTTGTGACCGCTCAAAAATCAACCAATGAGTTCGTCAAGAACCAATTTTTCAATCTCAAAACCAAAGTTGAGCAAGGACAGAAAAATCATCAAGCATCCATTCAAGATCTTGAAAACAAATTTGGTAGACTTTTTGATCAAATTTCTTCCCGACCATCTGGTTCGTTACCAAGTAATACTGACCGGATCTAAACACACACGTTGTGTTGGAGATACTTTGAGTATATACTTGATAGCACGCGGAATTTACTACTAAGTACTTAGAAGAATGTTAGTTCGTGTTTGGTGATTGATTAAATAAAACAATAAGAACAACGATATCAACTAAACTTATCACTTCAATATATCGAACGATTACAATAGATCTGTATGTATTTGTATATCGTATTGTATATGTGTATAAAACCCTAATCTAAGGATCTCCTTTTATAATGTAAAGAGTTCTTTACACGTTAAACATCTGATCGAATCATTCTATATCAATAAGATATATACTATATCTTTTCTATAATTATCTTCAAAACGGTTTCACCTTTATCTCTTAAGCAGTCTTAACTGTTCTTCCTTCAGCAGTCCTAACTGCTCTTCCATCAGCAGTCTTAACTGTCCTTGTATCAGCCGTCTAAACTGTTCTTCGATCAGCCGTCTAAACTGCTTAAGTTTAATTCCCAACAATCCTCCCCTAAACTTATGATTTCGATGCAAATCAATAAGTTTCTCGAATTAAACTTCTGATTTCGTTGATGGGGTGGATTCTTTCAAACACTTATCTTTAAACTCGAAACACTTTGGGAATTATCTTCATATATCACACTCTTTTGACCAACCTTTCAAAAATTACCAAAAATAAATTTAATTCCATCAAGGAATTAATTCCTTATACCAACCCAAAGTTAATTCTGCATATCAACCACGCATTGAATGCCATTAAACCTTTATTAACTCTATAAAATCTCGCATATCCACACAAAATCTTCTTCAACACAAATCTTTAATTCTTCAACCACAATGACTTCTTCTCCACCAAATATCATATAAATTTCATCTGACTCTTCTTCAGATTCCGAAGATTCAGGATGGAACAACTATTTTCCTCCAAACTATTCTTCAACTTCAAGAGTTAATCTTTCAAAGAAAAAGACTAAAACATCTTCATCTGAAGAAATTTCCTCCGATGAACTTCCTCCTTATGTTGATGATTCATCTTCCTCTTCATCTGACTCTTCTGACTCTGACGATGATGAACTTCAAAAGCTATCAGATTTACTCACAAAAGAATTTGAGAAAGCAGCATCATCAGTGAAGATCCCTGTTCCAAAGAAGAAGCCTGAGAAGAAAAAGCCTGAGAAGCAGCAATTTCCATCTCCAAGATCAGTAATACTGGCACTTCCCTGCAAGAAGGTGTCTGAACTCATGGGTAGCAGAGGAGCCCGCAGCAAAATTATGCCGGATATCACTGGAAAAGGAAAAGGAAAACTTGAGTAGTTGTGTTGACTTTTTGTGTTGTGTAGGTTGTTTGGTTGGTAGTTTTTGTTGGTTTTTCTTGTAACCGTATGAAGCTTTGTAATGAATCCATCTTTGTAATGAATAGACTTTAAGCACTTCTCTATAATTCATCTCTGACTTCTTAATTCCTCCCCTGAATTTCATAATCATCAATTATCTTTAACATCTTTAACAGCAACTAGAACAAACTTTAATTCCTCCCCTGTTTGGAAGAACCCTCACCATCAAATGAACTAGAACATAAGTTATCCAAGCTCAGCATCAAATAAGACCATTTGTACAAGTTACCATCAATTCAGTTTTTTTAGTTTCAAACTGCTCTCAACACTTCCAGATGTATTACCTTCTGAGAGAGGTGTATCACAGAGCATAAACTCAGTAGGAACTAAGTTGTGAACAAGCAGTACAAACTGATGAAGCCAGCAGTTCAGACTGTAAACTCCAGCAGTTCAGACTGTTTAGCAAAAAGTTTTTAGAGATAAAATCAAATTTTGAAATTTTAATGTGGATTCAAAAACAGTTTTATCCACTTATAGTTTTTAGCAAACTATCAGCTATGAACGGATTTGACTTGTCTTTACCAATAGCCGTTTACTATAGACTAGCCAACTCTTCACACTTAGATTTGGTGAGTTGATAACCAACCAGTTTTTGGTAAACTGTCAACCATAAACGGATTTGAGTAGTCTTTACCAGAAACCGTTTGATCTGGACTAGTTGATTCTTATGTTGATTAGACATGGTGAATCAATTACCATTTTTTGTGTGACAAGTATTCACACTTGACAATCCAAACCACCATACTGTTCAAAACACAATCCAAAGCAAAAAGCTTTTCTTAACCTGAAATGTTAGTCCAAAACCAAAGAAAACACAATACACAATATTCCCTTTTAACAATTTTTCCATTTGACTAACAAATTCACAAGCAGTCTTAAAAACATTCAAGCAGTCTCACAAGCAGTCTCAACTATACAAATAGCACAACTAACAGTACACAATCCAAAAACATTTACACATTAATCTTTTGAGGGATTAAGCATTCCAATACCTGTTACCAAGTACTGAAATCTGCTTACATCAAAACCTTTTGTTAAGAGATCAGCAAAGTTGTTATCAGTGTGTATTTTAACAACATGTATTAACTTCTTTTCAGCACAGTCTCTTATAAAATGATGTCTAATTTCAATATGCTTGGTTTTTGAATGTTGAACTGGATTCTTAATGATACACATTGTACTGTTATTGTCTATATGTATAATTGTGTTTAAGAAATTGTACCCATAATCAAGCATCTGGCTTTGAATCCATAGAACTCGAGCACAAAAACTTGCAGCTGCTACATATTCTGCTTCAGTAGTAGATATAGCCACCATAGTCTGCTTCTTACACTGCCAAGAGATTAATCTTCGACCTAAGAATTGACAACCACCTGTTGTAGACTTTCTATCCATGCTCGCACCAGCATAATATGAATCAGAGAATGCAACAAGATCAAATGCAGACTCTTTAGGATACCATAGCCCCAAGTTAGGCTGTCCTTTAAGGTATCTGAAGATCCTTTTTACTACTGTGAGATGAGACACCTTAGGATTGACTTGGAATCTTGCACAGGCACATACAACAAACATGATATCAGGCCTAGATGATGTGAGATACATCAGGGACCCAATCATAGATCTATACATGTGCACATCCACATCTTCACCACTGTGATCCTTTAATAACAAATGTGTCTCCTTGTCAATTGGTGTGCTAGCAACCTTGGCATCTGTGAATTGAAATTTTCTTAAAATTTCACCAACATATTTATCCTGAGAGATAAATATACCATCTGACTTTTGCTGTACTTGAAGACCTAGAAAGAAGGTAAGCTCTCCCATAGAACTTATCTGAAATTGGTCTTTCATCAGCTTTTCAAACTCCTTACACATCTGTTTCTTTGTAGAACCAAAAATGATGTCATCTACATAGACTTGTACTAGTAGAATATCACCCTTGTCCTTCTTAATAAAAAGAGTTTGATCAATTTTCCCTTTATGAAACCCATTCTTCAGAAGATATTTAGCCAGAGTTTCATACCAAGCTCTTGGAGTCTGATGCAATCCATATAGAGCTTTCACCACTTTATAAACCATGTCAGGATGCTCTGGGTCGACAAAACCTGGAGGTTGTGAAACATAAACCTCTTCATCAATAGTGCCATACAGAAATGCACTCTTCACATCCAATTGATAGACCATAAACCCCATAAATGAAGCATAAGCAAGAAATAATCTTATTGCTTCAATCCTGGAAACTGGAGCAAAAACTTCCTCATAATCTATACCCTCCTCCTGAGTATAGCCTTGAGCAACTAATCTTGCTTTGTTCTTTATAACAATGCCCCTCTCATCCTTCTTGTTCCTGAATACCCACTTTGTACCAATCACTCTCATTCCCTTTGGTAGATCAACCAGAACCCAAACATTTTGAATCTTGAATTGAAGTAACTCTTCTTGCATAGCTTCAACCCAACTTGATGATTCTAAAGCCTTTAACACATTCTTGGGTTCAATCTGAGATAGAAAGCATACAAACATACACTCATTCTCATCTTCATGATGTTTCTCTTCATAAACCATACTGAGAAATCCATGATGATCTGGGTCTTGTATTTGCCTTCTGGTCTTGACTCCAGATTGTACATCTCCTATGATATTGGTAAGTGGATAATTCCTATGCACAATAGTATGGGGAGTAGAAGGAACTGCATAGCTAGTAGGCATGTTTTGCAAACCATCTCCAAAGAAATCAAAACCATCAGCTTGAGAAGCAGTATCAACTGGTGAATCAAGATGAGGTTGACTTGGTCCAGCAGTCTCAATATTTTGCTCATCAGTTGGAACTTGAGGTTGAGCAGTGCTAACTCCATTGGAACTGCTCGTTGGAATTTCAGCTTCTTGACCATTCTGACCACTTGTTTCAGCAGCATCCTTCTCTTTGTCTACACCACTTGATGAAGGAATATCATCTTTCTTTGTAGAAGACTCATTCACAGGACTTTCTTCCATGACAGGTATGAAAATGCAATCATCATCTTCCTCTTCTGAACCTGCATTATTGTTAGTATTTGTACCTGTAACAGGCACATAATTCATGGAATCTGAAAGACTGTCTATATCAAAGATCCAATCTGGACCTACACCTGCAACATTTGGTTTATTCTCCAAAAATTCTATGTGCAAATTTTCTTCTACTTCCTTTGTGCTTGTATTGTACCCCCTAAAAGCCTTACTGTGCAGAGAATAACCAACAAAGAAACCTTCCTCAGATTTCCCATCAAACTTTCCTAGTTGGTCTTTGGTATTTAGGATAGTAACATGACAACCAAAAGGTCTCATGAAGCTTAAAGCAGGGGTTCTACCTCTAAGTAACTCATAAGGAGTCTTATTGTGAGGTTGTACAACTAAAACCCTATTCAACACATAACAAGCAGTGCTAACTGCTTCAGCCCAAAATGAAACTGGTAGCTTAGAGTCAGCTAACATTGTCCTAGCAGCCTCTATAAGAGTCCTATTCTTCCTCTCAGCTACACCATTTTGCTGTGGGGTTCTAGCTACACTAAACTCCCTCTTAATACTTTTTTCTCTGCAAAAGTCATCCATCACTCTATTCTTAAATTTTGTCCCATTGTCACATCTGATTACTTTAACTTTCTTATCAACTAGGTTTTCTATCTCAACAATAAGGGTCTTAAGTATTTCACTTGTCTCATCCTTAGTTTTCATAAAGAATACCCAAGAAAACCTACTATAATCATCAGTGACAACAAGGCAGTATCTCTTAAAATTCAAGCTATTCACAGAGGTAGGACCAAACAAGTCCATATGCAACATATACAAAGCTTGAGAAATAGAGTTCTAGGTCTTTGGCTTACATGAGGCTCTGTGTTGCTTACCCTTAAGGCAAGAAACACAAGTTTGGTCATTCAGAAAAATTTTGTTTGGCAAACCTCTTACCAATCCATGTTTAGCAATATTGTTAATGGTTTTAAAATTAACATGAC
This sequence comes from Artemisia tridentata subsp. tridentata, assembly GCA_021014915.2. Lineage (NCBI taxonomy): Eukaryota > Viridiplantae > Streptophyta > Magnoliopsida > Asterales > Asteraceae > Artemisia > Artemisia tridentata. Next base: position 285,762,772 of record CP139503.1, read on the forward strand.
CAAGCCTCCTGTGCCATAACATTGATTCTTCCAATGTGGCTTTTGCAACAAGACAAGTAAGTCCAACCTTAGGAACTAGTTTATTCATCTCAACACTGTATGTATTATCCTTTCTAGGGATTTTAAGCAATACTTGACTTTCATCAGGTAGCTTGAAATCAGGGGAAAGTATAAGACAATCAGTATCAGTAAATAAAACTTTATTCTGTTTATCACAAATTTGTGATACACTGAAAAGATTGTACTTAAGTTCTGGTACATAATACACATTCTAAAAATCAAGGTTACCAGTTTTAATTACCCCTTTACCAGTAATTCTTCCTCCAACACCACCACCAAAGACAACTGGTCCTCCATCCAGAGCAATAAAGTCTGAAAGATATGACTTGTTACCTGTCATGTGCCTTGAACATCCACTGTCTGAAAATCCTCTATCTTCTTTGTCATTTGAGGGATGTTCCTACACACAAAATAAAGGTGTTAGTTTCTTTTGGGGATCCAAACCATCACTGGTTTGGATCTGCCTTGTGCATCAAGATGAGAAAACTTGTTTGAGGTCTTTGATGCACCATTGGGTCTGGTAAGATGTTTATCCCAATGTGCTGAGGCCTTGACAGCATTGCCCCATTTTCCCTTAACTTTTAAGTACCTAGCAGTCGGATTTGCTGGTCTAGCAGTTGGAACTGCTGACCTAGCAGTTGGAACTGCTTGTTTAATCTTAGGCACCCACTTCTGATTAGCCATTGTTGTTTTCTGATAAAAATGCCTTTTAACTGTTTGTGCATGATTTGAAAATTGTTTTGCACTAGAAACAGTTTGCTTATTTTTAAACCACTGATTTTGACTAGCAGTTGAAACTGTTTTGATGTCAGTCTTTAACATAACCGCTTTAGGTGACATCCTTTGATTTGCATTAGGGTTTTTCAATCTAGTTGGACCATTTTGATTTACCCTAGCATTATTATTCCTGTTTACCCTTGCATTCCCAGTAACCCACTTTTTCCATGGGTTAGAATCACAATAAGCAGCCATATGCTCAAAACTTCCACAAACAAAACATACTTTTCTAATCATAGCAAACTTATCATTCACTGTCTTAGATTTTGAATGATTCCAATTTCTATGACTACTCTCAGAACTTGATGATCTGTTCTTAGTCCTATACATCTCAGCATATCTAACATTTTTCCTAACTGGTTTTATGTTTTCAGTCTTAACCACTTTAGGAGCATGTTTAACTTCTACCTTAACAACATTAGGTTTTTCCTTAACCTCTACATTCTCATCATCAGATGTCCACTCCTCAATAGTTGGAGCATCTGAGTTCCTATCAGAGGACATCTTTTCCTCAGAAAGAGATTTATCACTAGCACTCACAAAAGCATCTTCTGCCTTAACAAATTTAACAGGATTTTCACTAATCTTAACACCATATCCAGGAAATTCCATATCCTTAAACTCGTCTAAACCTGTATGAGCTAAATTGATTCCTGGTGGAGCAAACATTCCTCTAAAGGGGGGGGGGTGCAACTGACTTATAACCTAAACCAGATTTAGCTTTGTTAAGTATTTGACTCTCTACAATCTTCTTAACTCCATCTGAAGTATATTCAAGAGTGTCTACACTTAACTGGATGTTTTCTTTCTCCTTTTTAAGCTTCTCTAGTTCATATACAAGTCCACTCATTTTATTTTCTTTTATTTCCAATTCCCTCTTTAAAAGACCTATCTCATCAGTAAAGTTTGACTCATTCTGTTTATAAAACACAATTTGTTCTTCCAAAACAGCTAATCCTCTTTTATGATTTGACAGACTAAAACTTATTTGATTATATTCAAATCTAAGATCATCATACTGTTTCTTAATATTTTCATAATCTTTTAAAGCATGACAAGAGTTAGAACATTTTTCAGGTTTATATACCTCAGTGTCTGAGAAAGCCATCAAACCCAAGTAAGCTGGTTCCTCTTCTTCCTCCATGAAGCTCCAATCAAATCCAGCTCCATCTACAGCTACCATAGCCTTGGAAGAAGGCTCTTCAACATTTACTGTTCTCCTTGACCCTTGCTGATTCTTAAACCCTTGACCCTGGTTGCTTTGTTGTCTTGGACCTCTACATTCCCTGGAAAAGTGCCCCATCTTGTGACAATTAAAGCATTCCACCTTAGACTTATCATACCCAGCAATATATCTTCCATTGAAGGTAATCTTATTTCCTGTCCTTTGGTAATACTTCTTAGCCCTGATGCTTATCAAAGCCAACTGCCACTTCAAATCCATAGCTTCCAAATCATCTTCAGCAATTTGAAGAAGATCTTCATTAAAGATCTTTGACCCACCAGACTGTTCTGATACAAATGCATATATGGTCTCATCAGTCAAGCCATCAGTGCTAGTTTTTACACCAGCAGTGCTAACTGTTCGTATAGTAGTACCAACTGCTTCTTCATCTTCATGATTAGAACTGTTTGAAGAAGATACAAAAGACATATTCCCTGAACTGGAACTGGTGCTACCACTCTTCTTGACTGTGAAAAACTAGAAGGGGGGGTTGAATAGTTTTACGTCTTTTTAATTTATGAAAACTTTTGTTTACTTTTTAAAACTTCGATTCTATCTTATGTGAATTCAACTCTTGATCAATATGAACAAATATAAACAAATATAGATAAGCAATGCAAGTAAAGTAAATATAATGAAATGAAAGAAAGAGATGGAAAGATCAAACCACAACACGGAGATTTTATAGTGGTTCGGCTACAAGGACACCTTCCTTGCCCTACTCCTCGAGTCACCTACTCGAGAGTTTTCTTCACTATGTCAACAAACTCCCTTATGGCGGAGAAAACCTTACACAACTTTAGCTTACACCGGCTTAACGACACAAAGCTAGATGTCGAGTTCTAATCGTAGCTAGAACCAATCTCACGACTTGTACACAACTTCTACACAACTTAATCACGACTTCTTCACGACGGCTTCACGACTTCTTCACGACTTCTTCTTCACGACTACTTCACGACTACTTCACAACTACTTCTACACTACTTCTTTACAACACAACTAGTTACTTACACTTAGATCTACTTATCACAACTATACAACACTTTACACAACTACAATGATGATATGGGTTAAACTATAATACTTCTTCTCTAGTTGAAGGAGTATTCTTCTTTTGCACTTTGATGGTGGAAGCTTGGATCACTTAGAAACCAATGCTTAAGAGAATATGATCAAAGGGTTTTTGAAAGGATTTACAAGATTTAAAACAGAATGTTTGGGTGTGCAAAAGGTAAGTAAAAATCCAGGGGAAGGCTGGTATTTATAGGCAGAAAAACTGGACAGCTGGGAGCTACTGGAGCGGGGGCGGTCCCCTTAATTTTAAGGGGGCCGCCTAGTATAATTAAGGGGGCCGCCCCTCCCTAGCCGTTGCCCAGATTTGTCTTTTTGTGGGGAAGGTTTTTCTGGAACATTTTTACTGATTTTAGTTGAAAATTTGAATTCATAAATTTATAATGAATTAAACCTTTTTATTTATTACCAAAAATATTTTTCTAAAAGATATAAAATGTTTTTGACATTTTATAAAAAATCTAGTGTTTAAGAAAATGTTCCTTTGATCATATAATGCATTAAGCATTAGTTCATTCATACATTAAGTGATTTGAGTTGTAGAAATAGATATTAACAACTAAATACTTGTTTACGTCATAATTTTCCGATTAATGATTTTACATTTTGTGATTATCAAAACGTAGAGATATCGAAAAATATTATTAACGTGTTTAGGCATTATTTATATCAACAATCTCCCCCTTTTTGATGATTACAAAATCTAAACTCATTAAATCTAAAAATTAGTTTTTAGACAAGTATTTAGTGAGTTTACATCTATTTCTCCCCCTTTTTGTAGAATCAAAAAGGTTTAACCGACAAGTTTTAAGTGTAAAAGTGTCGTATGAGAACTCCCCCTTGATGTGTACTCCCCCTCGTTTGGGGCACCAAGGAAACGAGCTATGGAACGCTTGCAAGAAAAATGTTAGAAGCACAAGTATATGTAACAACAATAAGCAAGCATATAGAATAAGAACATTCATTTAATAAAAGTGTTGTGTATAAATACACAACCAAGTAGATTACAACATCAGGCATGCAAACATTCAAACAAAAAACAACTAATGATACTACATAATCGTCCTAGGAGTACATGATCTTCCATGGAGCTTGCATACAAAAAGGTTTTGAAAATTATTTTTAAGCATTGCATATGCTTAATTGGGTGAAAATGGAGGTGGTGGTGGTGTAGTAGGTGAAGGTGGTGGAGGTGGTGGTGGTGGTGGGTTGGTAATCATGTGTTCAAGCGATGAAAACATGTAGTGTATCTCATCTCTAAGACCAAAGATTATGGTCCGGTTATGGATGCAACAAAGACAATTGTCACCATGGGCTTCAAGCAATGCCCTAGGTATAGGAAAGAATGGTTGTGGGGTTGGTGACGGTGAGAAGTGAGCATCAAGAGGTGTGATGGGTGATAAGGAAATGGCAAGTTGGGTGTATGAAGGTTCTTGAGTGGATGGTGGTGATGATGCTCTTGGTGATGATGTTAGGTGAGTATTGATGTAGTCATTGATGGATGAAGTGGATGGTATGGAGGAAGAGGATGCTCCATGGGTAGAGGGTGTTTTTGATGGAGCATTTAGTGCACTTGGGGATGAACATTGAGGTGGTGGTGATGGAGTTTTGATGTCATCTTGGGTTAGGTCTATGAAAGGTTGTTTTGGTGGTATGATGACAAGTCTTTGCTTCCTTGGAGTCTTAGAGATGGAGGATTTTGGTGATAACATGGTGGTTTTGGATGGTGAAGGGTGATGGAATGAGAGGTGATTATATGGAGGGAATTTATAATATGAAATTTTGGTTGGTTTAGGTTAATTTTTGAGGTTTTGTAGGAAGATTCCCATACCAGTTCGTCCATAAGGAGAAATGGTAGCTGGGACTAGATAAAAGGGGTCACATGATGCAAAAGAAAACAGTGAATTTTGCTTCCCAGATGGCCGGTCCCCTTAATTGCTGGTCGGCCCCCTTAAAATTAAGGGGACCGCCTAGGGAATTAAGGGGGCCGCCCATCTGCTGTTTTCCCAGGCGACCAAATTTGAAAAATTTCCAGAAAAGGGTCATTGTTAGGGTGTATTTGCAGCAAGCTTCATTTGGATCATGTACAAGAAGAATTATTATATAGTGGCATAAACATGTTTAAATAGGCATGTATACATTTAGACTAAAAATAATCTTATTATAGAATAAGCATGTTATTTAATCATTAACAAGCATATCAATTTAAGCATAGCATTTAAAAACTAATCAAGAAAATAGATACTAACATACTATAACATGCAAGAAATAAATAATTCTTAAATACAAAATAAAATGTCTAAACATAATATTGTTCAAAGAAGCCAACTTCCACATCTCATCTCTTCTTCTTTCCGAAAATATTCTTGAAAGCTTTTCCTATCGACTTGAAACCACCTCTAACTTCTTGATGCATCTGTTGAGTTGTGTTGAGTAATGCGGTTTGTCGTTCAAATAGGATTTGTTCGGTTTGTTCGGAAGGACGAGGAACTTGATAATCGGAATAGTTAAGTTCCGGGAGATTGTCCACGAACCTCGTGGGAGATGGAGTACTGACACGTGAGGTGCCTTCCTCCTCCTCATCATCATTTCCCCGATGACATGTGGAACTACGAGGTGCGTAGATATTAGGGCGTCTAGATTTGCCCTTGTCACTACAAGATCGACGAAGTTGGCTACCAGATAGAGGACGTAGGACGGGATGAACGAATAGATAAGCATCACTCTCAAGATGAGGGAAATGTTCCATGACATAACGATAGAGACGGGTTAGGAACATGCCATTGGGAAGGTTGGCGTTGGGAGTGTTTTTGGCTGACATGATGCGATAGACAAAGAGGTAAGCCAAATTGTATTGTTCTTCTGCAACAATACAATACAACATGTGAGCAATGCTCGCCGTGAGATGATCACGGTGACCACCGGTACCGAACGCATTCTCACGAATGAGTTCCTCCCAATGCTTCATGTCGGGACTTAGCTCTTTAAGAATGATTTGGTTTTCATGAATTTCGACATTTTTTGACTTGATTCTTCGGCTAGTCGTACCACGTTCTAGCTCGAGAAGTCCACGAATCTGGTCAGGAGAAGGAATATCAGAATAGTACGGACCATTCTAAGGCCGATTTTTCTCAAGAGATGAGAGATCCCATTCATTTGAGAAAACGGCTTGACCGTTGTAAGGAATTTGGAGAATTTGACCAAACTGAGCTAGATCGAGAGTGATAAATTCGTTTTGGATCATAAAGGAAATAAGAATATAGCCATATGAATCAGTTTGCACCGTCACTTGGCTATAGAAGTCTAGAACGAAGCGAGGAATGATTGGCTCGTTTATTTTGTAGAGACAATCGAGACAAAGATTTGAGAACATTCGCTCGATTTGATCGGATTGATAGAAAGATGGATCGACAACTCTACCTTCGTGAATGTTTCTATTTTCGATGGGTCGATAGAAACATGCAATAGAAGGAGATATGCCGGGAGTTTCGGAGACTTTTGGAATGTAGGCCTTGGTTTTGGAAAGATCACCGACTGTAGCTTTAGGCATTTTCACCTATACAAGAAAGCAACATACAACAAAAAAAAAGAAAAGAAAATGACATGCATATATTATATATGCTACTTATGTGGGACGTAAACATACTTCGACTCTAAAACTTTAATCCTAAGAAGTATTTTACAATGTTCCTTAGTTTTAATTTTTAACTCACTTAAAATGTATTTTATGATGTTAAAGAATAATTACATGGATATTATGACAAGAAATCATAAATATCCAAACGCTCCTTTATACGTCATAAACTACTTCGAAATGTGGCTAGACAAACATTAGATTGTATATCTAGCTATTTCTTACGAGTGTTTATGTTAAGTAACTTAGATTTTGACTCAAAAATTTCTTTCAAAATGTTGTGCCAAACGCTCCTTTAAATATAAAAATAACTAGTAAAATTTCAATATACATATGAATTATGTATCTTGATGACTCAAAACAACTAATTGCGTGTTTATAAACTTGACAAGTAGTTGTGAACTTAATTTTGATTAAATTTTGATGATTCTAGCTCCTAATCCAAACACTCTCTTATATTTAAAAACATTTTTATGATTCAAAAAATATATTTTTAGGATTTGTGAGTTGTAATAAACCAATATGATTAGTTTTTACAAGTGTTTATGGCATAATTCAACAATGTTATTAGTTTTGAAAAGGAGTGATTAGTTTATCAAAACTTTGACATAATGGTTTTTAATTACTTAGTTTCTAGGTTGATTAAGCATTCTAATCCTATGGGGAGCATTTGGTTATAAGATTTCTAGACTTAATTTTAACAAAATTCGGGTTAAAAGAAAATTGAGTAAAAGACCTAATTATGATTAGACTCAAAATTGAATGAAATTAGATGAAATGTGAATTGGAAAACTTACAAAATGTGTTGCTAATCAAGATACAAGTGTTTGCCCCTTGCGAAATTAGTCGGAAGTGGTGATTTGGTGAATGGTTTTTGAGGTTTTGGTCGTTCACAGCAGAGGGAGAGAAAGAGTGTTTTGTGAAATGGGATGTTTGGCAAAAATTTTAGAAGGAAAAAACCATTTTGGTAGCATCAGATGGCCGAACCCCTTAAACATTAAGGGGGCCGCCCCCGTTTACTAGCCGGTCCCCTTAAACATTAAGGGGGCCGCCTGCCAAAATGGATTTTTTGTCAGGTTTAGTTTCTGATAACCAAATATTTTTATGTATATAGATAGATTTATTATATATAAAAAAATACGTTGGGTTTTATTGGCACGAGGAAGGAATACTTGACATTTTATTAACATTTCGTTAAGAAAATATTTCTTGAGAATTTTGGATAAAATGATCAAGATGTCAAGTCGACAAAGGTTTTAGGGAGTGAGAGTAAATGTGCATATATATATATATATATATATATATATATATATATATATATATATATATATATATATATATATATATATATATATATATATATATATATATATATATTGTGTGTAAACGTGGGATGTTGAATAGAGTCGAGAAATGATGAGGTAATGACGGAGATAGGTGCTGACGGCGATGGGAGTTTGTTTCATCCATAGTTTTCTTGACTCGACGGTCGAAGTGCTACTTCTACGTTAATCCACTTAACTCACTTCTCTTCATCACCATGAGTTATGTGATAGTGGACACGGAAGATTTTCGTGTTGAACGTTAAAGTTCAAAAGAGGCAAAGGGGGAAGAAAAGGTTCGAGGACGAACAATTTCTTTTAGTTCTAGATAGTCAACAAATGACGTATCTAGGTTATGTGCGGATATATTTATATATGTATATAGTATATTTATATATGTATTTATATTAGATATATGTATAAGAGATTATCTTCTAACTAACGCGCAAGAACCAACTAAACTAGGCATTAAAATTTACAGGGGCATGCAATTTGCTAGTTCCTTAGTCCTAAGCATATAACATAGAGTAAGACATGAAAGAAAGGCGTACCTTTTAGTCTTCAATAAGTAGTCTTCAAGCACTTCAAAAAGTTTATGTTGACTCATAGAAGTCAATCAATGGAGAGATGCCGAAATTCCCGATGAGTGAACACTTTAGCCACTTGGTCCCCATTGTCCAATTTGTCCATAGTTGTTTGGACCGAACATGGTTTGCAATTGACTAGGATGCATGTAGGGTGGAAGTATTCCACAAGGATTGAAACTTGGTGGATTTGAATAATTCCACATTGGGTGAGTATTATTTTGACGGTTTGGTCTATTTTGGTTTCTTCTAGGTTGAGGTGTTTTAGGCCGAGGGTGAGGACTAGGTGGTCTTCTAGGAGTAGGTGTTTTTGACCTAAGCTTTGGTTTAGAGTATTCTACTTCGGTTTTTAAAGATGGTTTGTAGAAAGCTTTTATTTCCTCATTATTAGCTATGGGTATTTTTCTATCTTTTATAAGTATATATTTAGGCTTTGACTCTAATAATTTTTGATTACTAGTTTCACTTTCAAACTTTACATTTTTAGTTTCACTAGTTGTAGCCTTAGTTGAGTTAAATCCTAATCCGGTTTTATCTCCTGATATTCTTTGAATTCTTATTATATACCTAAGTGAATTACTACTATTTTCAAATTTGTTAAGTCTACAAATTTCTTCCTTAAGTATTTCGTTTTCATCTTTAGTTTCTTGACATGTTTTACATTCAAAGACTTCTTTGCCTTTTTCTAAGTTATGTAGTTTAATTTTTAATTCTAGTATTTCTTTTTTCTAATTGGTTATTTATGTGTTTTAGTGATTTATTTTTAGTCATTACTTTTTGACCTAATATACATAACCTATTATATTCGTTATCTAGGTCTTTTTCATCTAATGATAAATTTTCATCACTAAAGTATTCGGTTTCGGAACGTACCTCACTTGAAGTCTTAGCCATAAGACACTTCTCCTCTTTTGTGGTTTTCTTTCTCGTCTTCGTCACTGTCACTCCATGCTCCTCCAATGAATGCCTTTTGGTTTTGCTCCTTTGACATCATAGGACATCTTCCAATGAGATGATTTGGATCACCGCATTTGAAGCACTTCCTCTCGCTCTTGCTACCTTTGTCGTCTTTGTTTCTTTGGAGTGTTTTCCTTTCGTCATGTGGTTGTCTAATGAATCTTCCTCGTCTTTTGAAAAACTTCTTGAAGTCTCTTACGGCCTCGGCATATTCTTCATCATCACTTTCGGAGGTTGAGCTATCTCGGAGGTTGAGCTATCCTCGTCACTTGATGCTTTCCTAGCTTTCAACGCGATTGACTTGCTTTGCTCTTTCTTTCCGTTGACCATCTCGGAGTCTTTCTTGATTATTGCTTCGTAGACTTTCAAGTTGCCAATCAACTCGTCAAGTTAAAGAGTTGACAAGTTCTTCGATTCTTCAATCGCCGTAACTTTAGCTCGCCATTTTGGATGAAGAGCCCTAAGAAATTTCCTGACAAAATTCTTACTAGAAAAACTCTCATCAAGTGCCTTTAAACTTGTGATGATTGTGTTAAACCTAGCAAACGCATTATCAATTGATTCCTCTTCCGGAATCATGAATTGTTCATATTGTTGAACAAGAAGATCTATTTTATTATCTTTGACTTGACTATTACCTTGGTGAGTTATTAGTAAAGAATTCCAAATTTCTTTTGCGGTTTCGCACATAAAGATTCTTTCATATTCTTTACGTGGTAACGCATTATAAATAACCATTTTAGCCTCATTATTTTTAGAAAGTTTTCTTTTTAAATCATCACTTTGTTTTTCAAAAGGTACATCTTCATCCTTTTTAGTTTCAAGATTATGTTGAATAGGTAAAAACTCACCATTAGTAATAACATGCCAAAGATCTAGATCTTTTGATTTCACATAAGTTTCGAATCGATTTTTCCAATAAAGAAATCCATCACATTCAAATAGTGGTGGTCTTTGCATGGATTGCCCTTCTAAATATTTTTCAGATTCCATAGATCGTTTCAAGTTTTAAAATACAGTTTATTTTAAAAATCTTGTTTGAAGTGGCTCTTGATACCAATTGTGGAAAACTAGAAGGGGGGTTGAATAGTTTTACGTCTTTTTAATTTATGAAAACTTTTGTTTACTTTTTAAAACTTCGATTCTATCTTATGTGAATTCAACTCTTGATCAATATGAACAAATATAAACAAATATAGATAAGCAATGCAAGTAAAGTAAATATAATGAAATGAAAGAAAGAGATGGAAAGATCAAACCACAACACGGAGATTTATAGTGGTTCGGCTACAAGGACACCTTCCTTGCCCTACTCCACTCCTCGAGTCACCTACTCGAGAGTTTTCTTCACTATGTCAACAAACTCCCTTATGGCGGAGAAAACCTTACACAACTTTAGCTTACACCGGCTTAACGACACAAAGCTAGATGTCGAGTTCTAATCGTAGCTAGAACCAATCTCACGACTTGTACACAACTTCTACACAACTTAATCACGACTTCTTCACGACGGCTTCAAGACGGCTTCACAACTTCTTCACGACTTCTTCTTCACGACTACTTCACGACTACTTCACAACTACTTCTACACTACTTCTTTACAACACAACTAGTTACTTACACTTAGATCTACTTATCACAACTATACAACACTTTACACAACTACAATGATGATATGGGTTAAACTATAATACTTCTTCTCTAGTTGAAGGAGTATTCTTCTTTTGCACTTTGATGGTGGAAGCTTGGATCACTTAGAAACCAATGCTTAAGAGAATATGATCAAAGGGTTTTTGAAAGGATTTACAAGATTTAAAACAGAATGTTTGGGTGTGCAAAAGGTAAGTAAAAATCTAGGGGAAGGCTGGTATTTATAGGCAGAAAAACTGGACAGCTGGGAGCTACTGGAGCGGGGGCGGTCCCCTTAATTTTAAGGGGGCCGCCCCTCCCTAGCCGTTGCCCAGATTTGTCTTTTTGTGGGGAAGGTTTTTCTGGAACATTTTTACTGATTTTGGTTGAAAATTTGAATTCATAAATTTATAATGAATTAAACCTTTTTATTTATTACCAAAAATGTTTTTCTAAAAGATATAAAATGTTTTTGACATTTTATAAAAAATCTAGTGTTTAAGAAAATGTTCCTTTGATCATATAATGCATTAAGCATTAGTTCATTCATACCTTAAGTGATTTGAGTTGTAGAAATTGATATTAACAACTAAATACTTGTTTACGTTATAATTTTCCGATTAATGATTTTACATTTTGTGATTATCAAAACGTAGAGATATCGAAAAATATTAATAACGTGTTTAGGCATTATTTATATCAACATTGACCTTTTGCTCAACATTCTTGAGATTATTGTAAAGCTCATTCATTGTCATGTTCTCCAGCTCTGATTTATTGCTCCAAACCACAACATAAGTGTTCCATTCAGCAGGTAAACTATTTAGAAACTTCATGTTGAGATCTTCTTGAGGTCTCACAATCTTCAACACAGTAAGTTGACTGATGATATTCTGAAGCCTATTAAAGATTTGATCCAAAGTTTCATTGCTTGATGTAGTGAAGTTTTCATAACTTTGCTTGAGTAGGGTTTTCTGTGCCTTCTTGGTAGCTTCATTGCCACCAAATCTTTCCACCACTACTTCAAAGAGAGTTTTAGCCGACTCATAATGGCTGAAGTTCAGCACTTGATCATTAGGAATTGCCATTAGTAACAAATTCCTAGCCTTCTGATCATTCTTCTTTTTGATTCTCTCCTCGTTTGTAACTGGCTCAGTGTTAAGCTTTGTGACCTTGGAACCATCAGCACGTGTTTCTTCAACAGCAACTGGTTTGAAGGAATCACCATTAATAATAATATCCCATAATGCATAGTCTTGCACCATGAAGTATTGCTCTATCCTGAGCTGCCATAAGTCGTATTCATTCTATTTTAGCATGGGGAGTTTAGCAAGGATTGAGGTTTGAGGTGTCTCCATGTCCATCTTCTTAGATTGCTAGTGAGTGAATACTTCTGATTCTTCTAAACTCAACGTATCAAAAACCTTGGTCTCTGATACCACTTGACCGGATCTAAACACACACGTTGTGTTGGAGATACTTTGAGTATATACTTGATAGCACGCGGAATTTACTACCAAGTACTTAGAAGAATGTTAGTTCGTGTTTGGTGATTGATTAAATAAAATAATAAGAACAACGATATCAACTAAACTTATCACTTCAATATATCGAATGATTACAATAGATCTGTATGTATTTGTATATCGTATTGTATATGTGTATAAAACCCTAATCTAAGGATCTCCTTTTATAATGTAAAGAGTCCTTTACACGTTAAACATCTAACCGAATCATTCTATATCAATAAGATATATACTATATCTTTTCTATAATTATCTTCAAAACGGTTTCACCTTTATCTCTTAAGCAGTCTTAACTGTTCTTCCTTCAACATTCCTAACTGCTCTTCCATCAGCAGTCTTAACTGTCCTTGTATCAGCCATCTAAACTGTTCTTCGATCAGCAGTCTAAACTGCTTAAGTTTAATTCCCAACAAATACCCAATCCAACCCTAAACCAACATCACCTGGATCAAACGATAAAACTTATCGTCCACCACAAACTAGAAATGAGCATATCAATGCTGTATTCACAAGAAGTGGTCTTTCTTATGATCCACCACCCAATCCAAATAATACCACGATCATCAATGATGAAAGTGAGGATTAAGCTGAAGAAGTAGAAAAGAAAAATACTCCAAACATACCCACCAAAGAAAAACCCATCCCACCAGTAAAGGCGTACACACCAAAGATTCCATATCCTCAACGCCTTAAGAAAGAAAAAATGGAGGAGCGTTATAAGAAGTTTGTTTAAATGATCAAGGAAGTTAGACTCAATGTACCCCTCGTTGATGTTCTGGCTGGAATGCCCAATTATGGGAAATTTTTAAAGGAACTTCTTAATAACAAGAACAAGTTGGAACAAATATCCGCTACCTTTCTCAATGAAGAATGTTCAGCCATTGTTTAAAACAAAATTCCACCAAAACTCAGAGATCCCGGAAGTTTTCTGATTCCATGCACGTTAGAAAACAACATCACATGAGATGCTTTAGCCGATCTTGGTGCAAGTATCAATTTGATGCCCTATTCGTTGTATTCTAAACTTTCCATAAATACCTTGAAACCTACAAGGATGAGTATTCGATTAGCCAATCATTATTACCAATATCCTGTTGGAATTGCTGAGAATATGCTTGTCCAAGTTGGTAAATTTGTTTTTCCTGTGGATTTTGTAATTTTAGAAATGAAGGAAGATAGTAGAGTCCCTCTCATTTTCGGAAGACCTTTCCTAAATACCGCTGATGCGATCATCAAAGTTAATGGTAAAGAACTCAATCTTGGAGTTGGAGAAGATAGAATTACCTTTTTAATCGATAAAGCAATGCAATATGCACATTCCAGTGATGATACTTGTTTTAACATTGACGTAATCGATGAAGTCACTGATGAAGAATTGGATGCATTACTTGACGATTCTGATCCATTCATGACTACTTCGGAGAAAATTAGTGAAACAAACTTTGATAAAGAATTCGCTGATTTTATGGAAGTAAAATTCGAAGATGAAATCGAAGAAATTGAAGAAGGAGAAATAGTAGAAGAAGATTTTGAGGAAATCACCGTTAATGATCAATTGAGGATCAAAACATCTCTTCAAGAACCACCAACTGATCTTGAGCTGAAACCACTTCCCGAAAATCTGGAATATGCTTACTTGGAATATAATTCACTTCTTCCAGTAGTTATATCTTCGCTGCTCAAAGATAAAGAAAAAGAATGTCTCATATCTGTTCTCAAGAGGCATAAAAGAGCTTTTGCGTGGAAAACCACTGATATCCTAGGAATTAGTCCTAATTTCTGTAAACACAAAATCAATTTCGAAGAAGATGTTAAACCTGTTGTAGAAAGACAACGTCGACTCAATCCAAACATGAAAGAAGTTGCTAAAAAAGAAATCATCAAACTTCTTGATGCCGTTATCATTTACCCCATCGAGGATAGTCCTTGGTGAGTCCAGTTCACTGTGTTCCCAAAAAAGGAGGAATGACTGTTGTGACTAACGAACGGAATGAATTAGTTCCTACTAGAACTGTCACTAGATGGCGAGTATGTATTGATTACAGAAAATTAAATAAGGCCACCAGAAAAGATCATTTTCCTCTACCCTTCATGGATCAAATGCTAGAGAGAGTAGCAGGGAACGAGTACTTTTGTTTCCTTGATGGTTTTTCAGGATATTTCCAAATTCCTATTGATCCTGCTGATCAAGAAAAGACTACATTCACATGTCCCTTTGGAACTTATGCTTACCGGCGTATGCCTTTCGGTCTTTGTAATGCGCCTGCGACTTTTCAAAGGTGTATGATTGCAATTTTCCAAGACATGCTTGAAACATCTATGGAAGTTTTCATGGTTGACTTTTCAGTTTTTAGAAGCTCATTTGAAGCTTGTCTTTCTAATCTCGATAAAATGCGAAGCCGCACACCTTGTTCTCAACTGGGAAAAATGTCATTTTATGGTGACTGAAGGAATTGTGCTTGGACACAAAATTTCCAATGCAGGAATGGAGGTTGATAAAGCAAAAATTGATGTTATCACAAAATTACCACCTCCAACCAACGTTAAAGCCGTTAGAAGTTTTCTAGGACATGCCGGTTTTTACCGTCATTTCATTAAGGATTTTTCCAAAATATCTCGTCCCATGACGAAACTTCTCGAAAAAGATTTTGTTTTTGACTTTAATGCAGATTGCATTAAGGCTTTCGAAACATTGAAAAGTCAACTGACTAGTGCACCCATTATGGTTTCACCTAATTGGTCACTACCATTCGAGCTCATGTGCGATGCAAGTGATTTTGCTGTTGGAGCTGTATTAGGACAACGTGAAGGAAAATATTTCCGTCCTATATACTTCGCCAGTAAAACACTAAACAATTCTCAACAAAATTACATGGTTACAGAAAAGGAATTGTTAGCCGTTGTTTTTGCTTTCGAAAAATTCAGATCTTATCTTGTGCTTTCAAAAACGATTGTGTTCACTGATCATTCAGCACTCAAAAGTCTGTTTTCAAAACAAGATGCAAAACCGCGTCTTATCCGATGGATTTTGCTGCTCCAAGAATTTGACATCGAAATAAATGATAAGAAAGCAGCAAAAAATCTAGCTGCTGATCATTTGTCTCATCTCGAGAATCCAAATTTGGAAGAGTTAAAAAGAAGATGAGATTGACGATTATTTCCCTGATGAAACTCTCATGACTGTTGATACAGTTGATGAAAATGAAATTCCGTGGTTTGCAGATTATGCAAATTATCTCGTTGGAAGAATTCTCAGAAAAGGATTAACTCATGCCCAACGAAGTAAATTCTTTTCAGAACTAAAACACTATTATTGGGAAGAACCCTATCTATTCAAGATGTGTCCCGATGGGATGATCAGAAGATGTGTTTATGGTTCCAAAACAAGAAGAATTCTGCCCAACTGGGGGACACTATGGTCCTTCCACCACAGCTAAAAAAGTTTTTGATGCTGGATTCTATTGGCCGACCATTTTCAAAGAAGCTCATACTCTTGTTCAAAACTGTGATGCTTGCCAAAAATCCGGTAGTCTTTCTCGTAGAGACGAAATGCCTCAGAAGAGCATTCAAATCTGCGAAATATTCGATATTTGGGGAATCGATTTTATGGGACCATTTCCTAAATCGCACAAATACGAATACATTCTCGTTGCTATTGATTATGTTTCCAAATGGGCTGAAGCTGAAGCTCTACCCACAAATGATGCACGAGTTGTTGTTAATTTTTTCAAAAAGCTTTTCGCTCGTTATGGAATTCCTAAAGCTTTAATAAGTGATCGAGGAACCCATTTCTGTAATAAACAAATGGAGAAAATTATGAAACGATATGGAGTTCATCATCGTTTCGCCACAGCTTATCATCCAGACCAGTGGTCAAGTCAAAAATACCAACAGAGCCTTAAAGAGGATACTTGAGAAAACGGTCGAAGACAATCCTGCCGTTTGGTCGAGAAAACTCGATGACGCTCTGTGGGCATTTCGTACGGCTTACAAAACTCCAATTGGTACAACACCATACAGACTTTTGTATGGAAAAACCTGTCATTTGCCGTTCGAAATTGAACATCGCGCCTACTGGGCACTCAGAAACTGTAATCCTGATCTCAAAATAGTTGGAGAGAAGAGATTTTTGCAATTGCATGAACTCGATGAGCTAAGACTCCAAGCTTATGAGAACTCCAAGCTTTACAAAGCTAGAACCAAAGCGTATCATGACAGAAAGCTTAGAATCCGGAAAGAATTCAAAGCTGGAGACAAAGTTCTGCTTTTCAATATGAAATACAAGTTTAAAGCTCCTAAGCTAAGACCAAAATGGTTCGGACCATATATAGTGAAACATGGATTTCCATCCGGATATGTTGAATTATATGACAAACATGATGGAAGTTTCATTGTTAATGGTCATCGAATTAAATTGTACTTTGATAGGGAGCAAATGAACGAGATTTCAATCAAATAAATTCCACCTGAATCAGAATATGAATCTATCACATTCCTGACACCTTTTACAACCGACTACAAGGAAAATTCTGAATTTATCTATGACATTCTTCCTAAAGTTTAGGGAAACGCAAAGTTGTACAACATAGATGAAACTGGAGAGGAAATAGTGATAGAAAACGTGGTGTATGTTCCCAAGTACTCAAAGAAGAAACCAATAATTGCACCAACATAGTAAAAAAAGAAGTTTGAGTCTGGCTGATGACCCGTTAATAAAAAAAGCACTTCTCGGGAGGCAACCCGTGTGTTTGCTGTTTTTAGTTCTTATTTCTATTTTCAAGTGATTATACCCCAAAGTTTCTCTAATCCCTTAGTTGAACTTAAGTGTGGGGGTGTAACACTGAATTTTGAATAAAACGTAGAAATATTTCATGTGTTTGTTTTGTTTATTTTAAGATTACTGCAGGTAATGATTACAAAGCTTGGATGCTTGGATCAAAGAATCATAAGAAGCACGAAAAATATGGTTTACTCTCTTATTTCCATATTTTCATTCCTTGAAGTTCGTTTATCACATTGAGGACAATGCTTAACTTAAGTGTGGGGGGTGAATAGGAAAATAAGGATAAATTGTAAATTTCGAGCTAAATTTTAAATTTTGTTTGCCCTTGTGATCTAGTTATTTGTCATTTTTAGGATAATATATTAGAATAACTTGATCAATCCTCTGGTAAAACTTGTAATTTTTGAAAAATCGAGATGTGTCCCGATTAATATTGCAATCCATTCTGGGATCGATAACATTAGCTAGCACATATTATAGCCCTTCCACTAAATTGTGAGGATTTAAGCCTGTTTCGTATCTAGCATACATCTTTTATGCTTTGATTCTTTTGCTATGAGTGTGCCGGTGATTTTATTTATTCTAGAACTTGTGCTTGTAAATCATTACGAGACCATTGTGAGATCACATTTCGTGCGTGATATAAGTGTATATGCATGATAAGAGGCAACCTTAGGAATTAACCCAAATGGCCTTCCGTATAGATATTTAGCTAGTTACACTGACTAGTTAACCACCAATATAAACCCTATTGTTAGCGTTTATCTTTAACGCTAGATACCCCTAGTTACACCTTCTGAGCCAATCTTTTCTTTTGATAAAATCCAGAAAAAAAATACAAAAAGATTTTACACTTTTTAGCCTAGCCTTACCCTTAGTCAAGTCTTGGTTGGTTGCTAGCTATTTGGCAAGATGGATGTTATGTGGGAAATCATGAAAGTACGAAGAAAGTTGAAAACTTCAAAAGTAGTTACCCAAGTGAAGTCATCGCAACTATAAGATGACAAGTGAAAGTTTATATTTGAGTTAAAAAAAAAAAAAAAAAAAAAAAAAAAAAGGAATAAGTCATCGCAACTATAAGGTGATAAGAATAGCTAATGAGCTATTGAGTAATGTATTGATCGAGCAAGTATGGAGTTTCTCAAGAATGCATGATAGTGGTTCGAAATAGCTAGTAACATTTGGTTAGTAAACTTTGACTAGTTTTGTATATTCTTTATTATCAACCCTTTCTAAAAACATATCCCATGTCTTATCCTTACCTTTTGACTTTGTGGTTTATCAAGTGTATTGACATGTAGTGACCATCCGATTCTTGAGGAATTAGATAGCGCGCTAGCGATCTAAGGTTATCCTTAGTGACCATCCGTTATTTGGTAATTCAAGAATTCGTTGTCAGCGATCTATTATGTTTTGCATAAGATATTTACACATAAGTATAATATAACCCTTGAAACCTTAAACCCGAATAAAAGCCCTCTTTGATATGTATACTTGGTGCTCACACCATGTCGGTGTAGTTTTGTTTCTTGTACAAGCCTATGGTAATATTTAGATCATGACTAAGCAATGAGTGTGATTTCTCTTATATACTTCACCAACCATATAAATGAGTATTTTGAGTGAATTATATTTCGTTCCTTTTTCGTGAGGTGATTAGTAATGTTTATCAAGCAAGAAAATCATTTAGGTATTGTCAAACATCTCGATGCTTCAACCATAAAAGCTTAAAACGATGAATCTAACTTGTACTTGTACTTGATAGATTTGCATCACATTTTTCCTAAACATACTCGAGTACCATGTGGATTATTGTTTTTACTTCTAGATTTGCTTGAGGGCAAGCAAAGTTTAAGTGTGGGGGAATATGATAACGCTCAAATTGTGCATGTTTTTAGTAGCGTTATTTGTGCTTTTATATATGTTATTTGGTTATATTTATATGCTTTTGTTACTAAATCGTACCAAAGTGTGTTTGCAAAGTGTATGTAGCCAAAAACAGAAAAAAGGAAGAAAAAGATGAAAGAATGAGGAAGAAGGAAATATTTATAATTGTACGAAGATTCTCTTGTCAAGATCCAATCAAATAAGGCATTTCATCAAGAATGAAAGTCCAAGTATTCAAGTTGACAAGCTTCAAGATAAAGAAAAGATCAAGTTTGGATGAAGAACCAAGAGCCATGAACAAGAAACAAGCCAAACAACAAAAGTCCAAAAAAGAGCATACAGCAACACTCCATCCGATCGGATGCAACCCGCAACCGAATCGGATGGAGGCAATTTCTGAAGACCAACCGATCGGTTGGATGCTGCCTGTTTTGCGAAACTTCATTACTAAGATTCCTATCTTCATTCCAACGATTCTAAAGCCTTCTAATGATGATTCTAGGCCATTCTAATTTACTTGGAGGCCAAGATGATGCATTTATCACCCTAGGCCTTAAGAGTAGTATAAATAGGACCATTTGTGAAGTGTTAAAAAGGGGGGAACACATATGCTATCAATACCACAAGTGTCAAACAACTACCCACTCATCAAAATACTCTCTCAAAAGTCCTAAATTCGTCCTTAGAAGTCCAGGAAGCTTTGGAGGTTCAAGAAGTCAACAATTGAAAGTCAAAACGCATAGAAGTCAACACCAATACTTTGGGTATCACTACCTCATCATTTGTAATCTTATTTTAATCATTGTAAGACTTTTAATTATGATTTCTAATGTTCAAAGTTCTGATTTTATGTTTATGTTTGCCATGAGTGGCTAGTACCTTTTGTGCACTTGGTTAGATGATGTTTATGACTAATTGATTTGCATATGATTGTGATAACATGTTCTAATTCAGTTTCAAGTTAATTCTAAGATCCAATTGTGCTTAAGTTTCATAGTGACATTTGTTAATCAAGTTTGACTAGTTGGTGATAATAAAGGTCGAAAGGTTTGTTTTTATTCAACTAGTTATAATCATTTGTCTATAAATGATTGTTTTTACCCATTATTCTTGGTTTAACAAAGAAACTTAATTGTGGTTGTAATAAGAATGCTTTTGCTTATCAAATTGGATTGATTGTAAACCATTTCAAGAGTCGAAAGATTAGTAGTTTACTATCAATTGTGACCTTTTGTCTATGGTCGGTTACCTTTTGTATTGACCATTTCCTAAGCTTATTTGATAAAACAAAAGACTATTTTTGTGTTTAAGTTTACACCAAACTTATGAACCTTGAATTGATTGGTTAAACGTAATGCTTGTTTTTATGAACTAAAAATCTTGACGAAGGTTTAACTTGTAGAAACAATAGATTAGTTCACCCAACTAATTATCATAACCAACATGTTATCAAAAGTTATCACAATCATGCTTATCAAGAGTTGTAGATTAGTCTAAGCAAGTGTAGTTCTAATCATTTGAATTATTATATTTTCATCATTGCTTGTTTAAGAAATTTACTTTTAATAGCTTATAATCCGATTCACTAACAAATCCCTGCGAACGATCCCGACTTACCATCATAATCTTGCTATAACGAATGATTTCACTTGCTCGTATGTGTTATTTCTAGGTTCGGTAATTCACCCTTATAAAATCAAAACTTGTACACGAACGTGATACATCACAGGGTAAAGTGCTTCATGTCGCCAAACTCACTGACCAACAACTCGGTGACCTGAGGGAATCTCTCGATTGTATGGGAACTGAACAAGACAAGCAGCTCACTAACATATTGAAGGCTCGTGATCATATTCAGGAAGAACTCGGAGATGATCCCACCCTGATCACAAAGCTGAAAGAGTACATGGATACTCAGCAGACCACCTCCACCAACATTACTGAGCTTCTCAAGCTCCTTCAGGGGGTGGATCTCAAAACCATACGGTCTCAGCAAGATTCTATTCATCAGTTTGTAGCTGATTCCAAGGAGTACCTGAACACAATATCCTCAGCCTTTGATCAACTCTTAACAAAACATAATGAGCTGATCACCCACTATACCACCAAGGTCACTAAACACGCTGACACTCAGGCTACAATGGCGGCAGACATCTCTGCCCTAAAGAATGAGACCACTGACATAAAGAAGATGGTCTCCAGCATCCTGACAATTCTTCAGACCTCTCCGGTTACCCCAACTCCTCAGTCAACAGGTGCATACACTGAAGTTCCAGTATCTGTTGAGAGGGAGAAACTTGATGATCAAACTCCGGAACAACCTTCATCCCCTGCCCTTGTAGTTGCAACAACTAAAGTCCCTAAAACCACCAATAGTCAGCCCCCTCCCACTGACAAAGGGAAGGGAATCATGGTGACTGAAGATCCTCCTCAAACACAATTGGTTCCGGCATCAACTGAAAGGCGTCCAGACCCTGATGCACCTTTTATTGTTGAGTTAGATGGAGGAAAGATATTCTTTGGGACTCCAGCAGAAGTGGCCGAAGTCTTGCATCAACAGGACATAAGAAGGGCCAAAGAAAAGGCTGATAAACTAAGCAGACCAATAATCTTTGAGGTTGCCAAGGAGGTAATTAAGGAGACTGACCAGGACATCAAGGGGGGAAGAATTCCTCAAGCTTCAGGCTGACATCATTAAGGAAGCCAATGAGCAGGTAAAGCTCAAAGAAGAAAGGAGGAACAGAACCTATGAGAGGTATATGTGGCATATGACAAAGACCAAGGGAGAAGGCACAATCATTGACATGACCATTCACCTGAAAACCCCTATAAGCGTTACAATTCACAAGGGACCAAGAAAGTATGAGGTAAATAAACCCTTCAGATTATCAGAATATGGGTTAAGGGAATGGGACATGATGATGCCCATCCTGAGGAAGAAGCAAGGCAAGATCGTTCCCAGCCTTCTCAAGACCCTGAACTCTAAATATGAAGAATTGGAAAAAGTGGCTAAGAGTTTAGGAATAGATCATGAGAAGGCACCTGCTTCTCAGGGACTGTCAATCCCTGAGCCTACTCAGAAGACCGGGAGGAAAAGAAAAGTTGTGGGTCAGGAACCTGAACAATTCATAGCTGCTCTTCACTACAACAGGATTCCTCCTCAGGGAGTCAAGTTTGTTCCAAACCTGGTCATCAAGGAGCCTGAGTATGGCATATTCTTTGTTGATGAGTTTGACCAACCGGCCTTCCAGCGAGTCAGTGACATCAACCTAGCGGAAACGACAACTCTCCTGGCGTACAAGCTAATGGCACTTCAAGTGAAGAGTCGTGAAAATGAAGAGTTTGTCAAGCTGTTTGATAGGATGATGAAAGAACGACCTGGCAAAGAAGTGTTAGTGTCGAAGAGAGCTAAACTGGAACTCTTGGGTATCTTGGAAGGAGAACAAGAACCCTGAGTGTTATGTTAGATGTTAGGACTTTGTAAATGACATAAAAAAAATGATGGCCCATGTTTTTGTTATTTTAGTATCCTTTCATTGCTTTCTAGTATATTCAGTATGAGTAGAAGCCCTTTTGCTCACTTATAACTGATCAAAACACTTAGGCATAATTTATATCAAAATAGGGGGAGATTGTTGGGTCCTTCAGTACCCAAGCAGCCTGAAAGCAGGATTTGGACACAAATTAAGCTAAGTGTTAAACAACCGTAAACACTATTAAGTCACTGAGTGAACAGTCACTCAGTGAGTTACCTTCAAGATGCTTATGACGAATCTAAGAAGAAAGATTCACCATTCAGTGAGGCGGAACTCCCTGAATGTCACTTATGCCAAAGAAGAAGGTAATGGGTTCAGTGAGTGTTTGACAAGAACTCACTGAACCCCCAGTCTCCTCAACAACATTAAGTGATTAAAGACTGAAGACTGAAGGCGTGGAGTAAAGAACCTGAAGTCTGAAAGAAAGGCGGGATTAGGCGGGAAGAGTTTGAAGAGATAAAGAGTAGTCTTATCAGGCCAGAAACGAACCTTTCCTAAAATGGCAAAAGTCAAGAAGTGTCAGAACTGACACTCGGAAAGACTTTTGGCCTATTCCTATTGGTTCTTGGAAATGACAAATATTGTTGTAGTTGTCAGACACGCTTGCTTATTCTTTTTGTATTTTAATCATCAGTGCTCTTTTATACTTGTATATAAATAGAAACAGATGGAGAAAAGTGAGATAAGTTTTTGTGCATTAAAAGCTTAGACTTTCACAAAACCACTTTTCTCCTACAAAGAGTAACTAAGTCCCTGAGATAGCTCAGTGGGTCAATATTGTTACCACTCAAGAATATCTTGAGTTTAGATAGGAGACACACCATACCTTGTCTATTCAATCCCAAGTGTTTGTTCCGCAAAACACTTGGGTATTAGATTCTTCGATTGATTTCTAATAAGAATTTAAACGTTGAAAAACATTGTGTTTTTTATATTTACGTTTTACTTATCTGTGTTAATTAATCATTACATTAATCTCAGTCATAAACACAATTAGATTAACTTTGTAGTTACTTCTAAGCGTGTAAAGGGAACAACAATAACCATCCATCACTTTGTTTGGTCCTCTACAAACAGTCCCGGGCAGAAGGCCAATGATTATCCACCTTCTGTACATGGCGAACACGCATCATGGCTGTTGACCCCCGGGCCACCAAACCATATAGGATGCTAACCGCGGAACATACTTCGAAACACGTTAGCTCCGGACATTTATTGACACCTATCAGTTGCATAATTGCATTTGACCTTTTAGGTCCGACCATCTTTTTTCTGAGTTTACCAGTCTTGACTCTGAAACTCCGAGCGAGAACGCCACATAATCCGCGGAACCAACCTTTAAGTACCGGATGAAATACTGGGCGTTTTATACGTCTATAATCAAGTGCTTTAGCTTGTTGATATCTCCGGTTCAGCGCTCCCCCTACCCTCTTGTTCACAAATTTCCGGGAAACACAACTCAGGGACCGCTCGCTTCCATTACAAGTACGACCTCCGGCGTATATTTTTGTGCTTCTCCGGATTTCTAATATTAACCTCCACCGCTTCCGGTGCTCAGATTTAGAAGTTCAGGTCCGTTAGCAAAGAGACGAACCACGACACCTCGTTTCTTAATTCGTTGGTTATTGTACATATTGGGCCGCACCACCGGAAATTATTTTTTAATCCTCTTGAAACATACTTGTCGGAGCATAAGCTAAATATAAGAGTCAAGCATACCAGACCTTTTATTTATTAATTTGTTTTTAATTGGCAAGCACTTGATCCCATAAAAGCAGTCTAATATATGTGGTCTAGCTTTGTAAAAGTATTGTATCTAACAATATTAAAAACAAGATTTACGTATGCCCGTGAAGTATGGCTCACGTGCGAAAGTCTTCTCACATCCAAAAATTACATACTCCCTAAGTGCGTGCAAACAGTTATTTTGGTCGTTTATTTAGGGCATGTTTGGCGCTAAGCCTTTTGGAGCTTTTTTGGGCAATGAGCGGTGAAAATGAGCTTTTTTATTTTTGATGTTCGTTTGGTAAGATAACAATGAGTTGTAGCAATTTTTTAGGAAAGTTTTTTTCCCAATGCTTCCTTTTGAAGCTTTGGAAATTTACAAGAGCTTTTTTATATTCAATGACTAAAATACCCCCTACCCCATCCTAATAAAAACCCTAATATATATCATCACGTCTGTGGCTTTTTTTTCCTCTCATCAATTGCTGTCATCACATTCACATCTTTCAAGGTTAGTGCATGCTAATTATTTAATTGCCTAGTTGTTGTTTCTGTGATTCAGTAGCATCCTCGTATATGTTTTTGTTCTTCCTTGTTGATACATAAAACAACTTATTAATCCAACTTTACAAATTCTAGTGTTTACTACTAAGAGCCTTCTTTATTAAATGGAGCTGATAGATGCAATACCGAATATGTTTCTACAATAAGTTAAATTCTAAGAATCACTAGATATGCCGAATATGTTTCTACAATAAGTTAAATTCTACATGGCTTTGCATGTTGGGGTCAGTTTCCATTGTGTTTGATTCAAGTTTTCTACTATAATAGATAACTTACTGACATTTTATGGGTTTTGAACTTTTGATACTTTCATGAGTTTCATCGTATTGTCTGCGAAAAATATGAACCATGTCTAGGTTATATGTTCTCTTGCCAATATAAAAGTTATGTCATGCTACATAATTAAATTTCACGAGAAAATAAGTTCATACTGATGTGGAAGTCAGTAAGTCACCATGCATGGTATACTATGTACTAAGGTGCGCTTAAAAGCTTTTAACGTTTTATATAAAAGCTTGTTGCATATTGTTTGGTTAAGAGCTTTAAACAGCTAGCGTTTAACCTCATGTCTCTCTTGATTTATAGAACTTCAGTTTTATTGGCTGTAAGTCTTTGTTGATCACTTTGTGACATTTAAAGTGTTGTGTTAGTGTCTTACAACAAACTATAATAGGTTATAAGATGATGTTGTTGTGTTGGTGAGCACTTTAGGTAAGATGATGTTGGCACATAGTTTATAAGATGATGCTGCTGTGTTGGTTACCGATTAGTTTTGTAAAACATTAGTGCTTATAATTAGACACATTAGTTTGTACCGTACGAATACTTTAGATGCTAAAAACACAAAATATTAGTCGTAAAGAGGTAACCTACTAAAGAGATACATGTGTTTTTTCTTTCTAGATGGCCCCAACTAATGAAACCGCAAAAACTAATTATAATTGGACGGAACAATCTGTCTTGAAGTTGTGTGAGTTCTTAATCGCATATCAAAATAAGAAGGGCCGAAATTGTGACTTTAAATGGATGCAACTTCAGCTTGAGTTTGAGAAAAAGCATAACATCAAATTCAATAGCAAAAAATCATTAAAGAGTAAGTTTGATGGGATGAAAAGACAATTTACCCTTTGGAAGACCTTGAAAAATGGAGAAACTGGTTTAGGTTGGGATGAAAGTACCGGAAAACTCAATTGTTCCGATGATTGGTGGGACCAAAAAATTGAGGTAAAATTTCTTTTATTCACTTAAATTGGAAGATGTCAACATCTCATTCTAATCATTATAAATTGTAACCATGTATTATTTATTGTGTAGGAAAATGAAAATTTTAAACCATTTAGAACAAAACCACCATCTAAAGAATTGCAAGGTGCATGGTATCAACTCTTTGGGGATTCCGTTGCTAGTGGGTTGAATGAAATGGCGCCCGGTATGGATATAGGTACATCAAGTAAGGCGCCTATTGCTAACGTTGAATCCTTAGGTGTAGCATTTGATGATAATGCAGATACATATGAAGTATATACTCAAATATCTAATTCTCTAGATTCTCAAGAGGAAGGATTTTATACAGAGTTAATGAAAGATGTGGGCAAAGATGTCCCAACATCAAGCCAAGTTGGAGTTTCTAAACAAGTAAACAAGTCTACTAAATTAACTATGAAACCAAAAAATGTTGAGATGAAGCGAAAAGGGAGGGAATCGACAGGATCAAGAATGTTTAAAGACTTCATGGTTACACAAAATGAGAAACAAGATCGTCTTATAGAAATTTTACTGTCTGATGTTTATAAAGATGATCCTTATAGTGCTAGTAGGTGTATGAGTGTCCTTAATGGCATGATAGATGGTGGAATGATGGCAGATGATAATCCTCTTTGTTATCTTGCTATGGATTTGTTTAAAGATGCTGCCACACGGGAATTGTTTTTGAATATGCGGAGTGATGATTCTAGGCTAAAGTGGTTGCAACATAAACAAGATTGATGCGAATAAGCTTTTATTTTTTATGTGGCCAATGATGCATGATATGGACATCCTGTTTTATTTTGTTATGTTATGTTTTATTCGGATAGTTTATGTTATTTTGCATGGTTAATGAAGTATTTGAATAAAAATTTGTTTTATTGTTAATTTTCAATGTAACTTAATTTGTTGATTTTTTTCTTTTTTATACTATTTTATGACTTGATATATGAACAAACTACGAGATGTTATTTGTTAATTTTGTATTTTACATATGCTTGGTCTTGTATAGGTGAACACAATCAATATGGATACCGGGAGAATAGAGAAAAAAAGAAAACATGATTGTGTATGATCAATTATGGAGTCATGGTCCTCGTCTAATATTGTTGCTGCATACTACTATAAGTATATGTACAAGGAACCATGCATGACGTCACCTCAAACAGGAGAAGCTTGGATGAATGAGGTATTAAATGGTCATCATATTCGTTCTGTGAATGCTTTTAGAATGTATTCACATGTGTTTTTAAAACTATGTGGGGAACTAGAATCAAGTCACGGACTAAAGTCTAGTGATAGAATGACGGTTGTCGAGAAGGTGGAAATATTTGTGTACACACTTGCGTTAGGTGTGTCGAACAGGGATGTTAGTGAGCGTTTTCAACGCTCTGGAGAGACCATCAGTAGAGTGTTTCATGAAGTTCTAGAGGCGATAACTGCTAGATCCAAAGGTTATCATGGTCTAGCCCGTGAGATGATTAAGCCGAAGGATCCAACCTTTCAAGAAACACCTCCTAAAATAATGAATGATAACAGATACATGCCATACTTTAAGGTATTCAGATAGTTTTTTTGCTTTCTAAATTTTATGATTTTCATTCCATATCGTGAACATCTTATATTTTGTAGGATTGTATCGGTTGTATTGATGGCACACACATAGGGGCGTGCATCCCAGAGAACGAACAAATGCCTTACATAGGTAGAAAAGGGGTACCTACTTTCAATGTGATGGTAGCGTGTGACTTTGATTTATGCTTTACCTTTATATCAGTTGGATGGGAGGGATCTGCACACGACACACGTGTATTTTTCAGTGCCACTAACAATCCATCAATGAACTTTCCAAAACCACCCAACGGTATATTTGATTGCCTTTTTTATTGTATTCTAAATTTTCAAAGGCACTAACTTTTATGTTATAAGCAGGTAAGTATTATTTAGTGGATAAAGGATATCCGGATAAAAAAGGATATTTGGTTCTATATCCAAAGACCAGATACCATAAATCACAGTTTGAAAATGAGCCGCCTAATAACATGCAAGAAAGTTTCAATCGTTCCCATTCGTCTCTACGAAGTGCGATTGAGAGATCATTTGGAATATTGAAAAAAAGATGGAAGATACTCGGTAAAATGCCTAAATACAGCGTGAAAACTCAACTCGATGTAATTACGGCTGCATTCGCCTTGCATAATTACATTCGTAATAATGACAAAGAAGACATGGTGTTCACAACATTTGAACAACATCCAGATTACATGGGAGGTGAAGAACTTCGTGACGTACGTGGCTCGAATGCAAATAATGATGATATTTCTAGTGCAACATCTATCGAGATGAAACGAATTCGCAATGATATTGCCACTTCAATATGGAATGCACGTCGTCGGTAGTAGATTACTAGTGTATAACGGTATTATGAACTGTCCAGCATGTAAACGTAACTTTATTATTTATTTAGACAATTTTCTATTGAAATATGCATATGTCCTTTTACGTCATTTTACATATATATAAATACAGCTACAACTATGTTACCAAACGTTTTTATTTAAAAGACAGCTACTGCTCACAGCCACTGCTCACAGCCACAGCTCACTGCTACTGCTACTTTTACCAAACACAGCCTTAAACTCTACTTTAAATTATTATTTGATCTTTAATTCCGGACATCACATAAATACCTGTTTCTTAATAACTAAAGTGCGATAAAAGAGCTTTTATTTTATAAGTTTAACGCTACTAATAAATTGTAGTATCATTAAACTTGGGGGCTATACCGGTATGATAATACCATCAACTATATCTTACTTGATATTGACCCGACATTTATTATAATGCACGTGAAGTACTATTTCATTGTTAAAAACGCATTATGATGCAAAAAAGATGAGCGACCTCATAATTAGCTTCGTACTTGAAAGTAATATTTGCTAAAAAGTACAAGGATGAGTAACCTTCAAATTAACTCAAGTACATAAGAGGCATTGCAAGCCCGGTACCAGGAGGCATAACCTGCAAATTAACTTAAGTACGTAAGAGGCATTGCAAGCCCGGTACCAGGAGGCGTAACCTTCTAATTAACTCAAGCGTATAAGTGGATTGCAAGCCCATCCCTAAAGCCGAATTCAATATTCGCACCAAGCCGAATTCAATATTCGCACCAAGGCGAATTCAATATTCGCACCAAGGATGGGTAACCTAAAAATTAACCCAATTACGAAAGTACATTCTCCGAAAGTCTGAAGATGGATGTGATATTTGCACTATTGTTCATATACCAAGAAATATGGATACAAGTTGGTACAGGGTGCTACACCTTAACCCCTTTCATCACACAATGCATGGAGACCATCTCCATCCTCATAAACCTTTTCTCATCATCCTCTACTAAGAGATGAACGAAGGTATTCGGTTGATGCTAGTGTTAACTCGACTATAGAAATATCATTCTTCTCACGGGGTCTTTACCGTTCAACACGGGAAACCAAGCATCCCATCACCATACGAGGCATAACTGGGGCAGCCCAGAATGGGCATGATTAAGTGTGGTCCGAAATTGGATACGACAACATATAGTCCGGAAGGAAAATATGGCCACTAATAAAGTATGAGTCTAGCACAACATGGTTAGAACCATATCATACTAGACTGGGGGACATGATGATGTATGGTCCGAGAAGGCCATAAAGAATGAGTCCGGGATGGAGCTGGACCCTTCCAGGCTGGAGCTGGACAAATCCGGGGCTGGAGCAAAGCCCTTCCGGGGCTGGAGCAAAGCCCTTCCGGGGCTGGAGCAAGGCCTTTCCGGGGGTGGAGCAAGACCCTTTCGGGGCTGGAGTAAGACCTTTCCGGGGCTGGAGCAAGTCCCGCCTGAATGCTTACCGCCTAAATGTTTCCCGCCTAAATGGGTCGCTATCACGACCCGGGACCACCAGATAATGACAAAGAAGTCCACCTATAAATAGAGTGCATTTATCACTCTCAACGGTATGATCTCTCTCTCTCTCACTAAACACACATACTCTTCTACTTACATTGACTTGACCGTCGGAGGGTGGTTGTCGGGGCTTCGGCCTCGGGACCCCTTCTAACCGGTTTATTTCTTGTACTGCACCACACTTCCATGCTCGGGATGACGAGAAACGGCTCAATCTACCGTCAAGACTAGCCGACGGATTGGATCTAGCATCACACTTACTCAGGATTGGATCTAGCAAGGTGACGGGTGTAGCATGAACTACTCCTATTATTAGCCTGCGCTATATAAAAAATGACATTTTCCGTGGTGCTGCTAGTTAATATTTTTTGTGTGTAAAGAGTCACTACAAGAAAAAGACATTTTAGCGACTTGTGTAGCGACATGTTTAGCAATGTATTTAATGCTAGCGAGGAGCTTAGCGGCATAGAAGAAGATGTCACTAGAAACGAGGAGAAGAATTTTCCGACAAGTAAATATACGTCACAAAAGATTGTGACGTCTATAGCAACATTTAACCACATGTCGCCATTTTATATAGCGACAAATGTTCATATGTGGATACTCAAATTGATATTATGTGTCATGTCGCTGCTTGCGTCGTTAGCTATGTTGTTATTTCTGTAAATATGTCGCCAAATATATAGCCGTATTTGTCGTTATTTAGTGGCGTTGTTATTACGAGTCGCTATTTACCACGCAAAATTAACGACTTTCTTATTATGTATCGCTATTTCAATCGCTATTCCTAACTCACATTATTAATATGATCGTTCTTGGACGTCAGTCACGTCACTATTTGTTCATGTTCCAATCTAAAAACTAAAACGATTCAATATCATATCAAACCAAACAATGGCAAAAGTAAACTCCAGGCAATTCATTAGAACAATTGTGCTGGTTATCAACCAATTTATTATTACAATCAAACATTAAAAATTGAGTTGGTTATCAAAAGTATAGGACTATAGGCAATTACAAACATTGATAGTTTCCACTCCAGGTCTATACTTTCATATGGTGTAAAAGAATCCTATGATTATGACGTGTTTTTAAAGAATGCTAACGAATGAATGATTATGATTGCTTCTGAGTCATTATAATTCCATGAAATTTATTTTCTTAGCGCTTTCGGTGTGGTCTTCGCCTTTCCACGTCACTCCAACGTGGCTTTCTCGCCACATCTCGCCACCACACCGCCCCCTTCATCTTTTTTCGGCACTCAACACCTCGTTGTCTGCACAACGAATGTGAGTTCCGTCCTTTTTTACTATTTTGTCAGTGCTTTTTTTTGGAGACAAACGGTTTATATTTGTGTTTTTTGTGTAAATAAAAGGTAGGTGGGTTCTAAATGAGTAAGTTGAGGTTAGTTGTTAGTGAGGCGGTTAGTTGTGAAGGTTTGTTAAAGTGAAGTGGCACCTTGTGGGCCCCAAATGAGTAACTTCACTTGCTCACTACACTTAGAGCTCTTATAGTGATGCATAAGTAGTGGATATTAATCAAATACTTGCAAATCTGTAGGACATAACAAGTTTACAATAAACTAAATTATACTTTTGGTCCGATGTTATGTAAATTACCAAGTAACAATTGAAATCGGGTGTAATATAATGCTATGTAAATGATCAAGTAATCCGGGTCTAATATTTTCCGATAGAAAAAATAAAAAAGATAAAATAAAATAAGCCCAAAATGTTTTTTACTACCCTCAATTTGATCAAACGAGCATGGAAGCCCGCGCATTGCAGCGGGTTGTTCAGATAGTTGTTTTTTGTTTTAC
Organism: Artemisia tridentata subsp. tridentata; assembly: GCA_021014915.2. Classification (NCBI taxonomy): domain Eukaryota; kingdom Viridiplantae; phylum Streptophyta; class Magnoliopsida; order Asterales; family Asteraceae; genus Artemisia; species Artemisia tridentata. The sequence continues at coordinate 285,795,065 of CP139503.1, forward strand.
GATGTGTGTTTTACGTTTTGTAGGTTCACAATTATTTCATGATGTGTTTAGTAGATTTTTTTTTTTTTTTTTTTTTTTTTTTTTTTTTTTTTTTAATTTTTTTGTTATTTTAATTTTTAATTATGTTTTGCGGCGGGGTGTTTATATAATTGTTTTTTGTTGTACGATGTGGTTGGTCATTGAATTCATATAATCATTACATGTTAGGTTCTTGAAAATTTAAAAAAATATATATTTTTTTGAATTGGTTTTTTCAATAATTTTTTTACGAAATATTTTTTTATAGGATTTTTTTTTTCTTAAAGTTTTTTTGAAAATGTTTTTTTTGAAAATATTTTTTAAAAAATTTTATTTTTTCGAAATTATTTTTTTGAAAAAAAATTTTAGAAAAAAGATTTTAGAAAAAAAAAAAATTGAAAAAGATTTTTTTTTTCTGCTATTACAAAAAATTTTATTAGAATAAATTATTTTTTTTTTCGAAATTAACTTTTTTAGAAACACTTAATTTTTTTTTTGAAATTATTATTTTTTAATTATAATAAAATTAATTTCTAAATTTATAGAAAAAATAAATTAGGAAAAAAAATTAATTTTTTTGAAAATTAATTTTTTTTTTTTCGAAATTAATTTTTTTACAAAAATTATTTTTTTTTTCGAAATTAATTTTTTTACAAAAATTATTATTATTTTTTAATAAAAAAAAATTAATTTCTAAATTTGTAAAAAAAATAAATTCGGAAAAAAAATTAATTTTTCTTAAAAATTACTTCTGTTTTACGTAAAAACCCCTAAAGTTCTTGCCGCGTTGCATCGTTAGTCCCCGAAGGACCTACTTTGCAAAGATATTTTCACCTTAGGGGCTAAACTGCACAAACACTATTTTTCACTCTAGCAAACACTGTTTTTCACTGTAGCAACATTAAAATAATAATATTTTGCCTTTTTAATATATATATATATATATATATATATATATATATATATATATATATATATATATATATATATATATATATATATATATATATAATGGATCTCTTATTACCCCAAAGTATTAATGGTACCTTTTAATACCTCATATTTGGCTATTAGGTCCACATAGTACCATAACACTAATTAACTGAGTCAAATGACTGGCACATGACATCTCCGCTAGTTTTTAATTTCGTAAATTGGATACGGAGCTAATTAGCAAGTAACTTTGTTGGGAATTCTGCTAAGTAAGAATTCTCCTGAAAAATACTGCTGATGGATTCTGCTGAAGAGCTGAAATCTGCTGAAGAAGTGTTTCTGCGGAAGTAGAGATTCCGCGTATTATGTTTTTGCTGAAGAAGTGTTTCCGCGTATTTTGTTATTAGTTAGGTAATGCATGAGTTTAATTAGGAAGTGATAATCCATATCTTATTTAGTTTTTAGAATATACGTTTCTTGTGAAACGGTTTAGGGTTCCTTGTCTATAAAAGGAACACATTATTATGTATTATGTACGAGTTTTGAAAAACAAGTTTTAGTATTAATAAAAGATCCATAGAGGATCAAACCGTTCTTAGTTATTTGTGTTTATACTTGTGTTTGATTTCAGCTTTAGAATACAAGTGATAGAGACTTTCTATTAGTGTGTTTGTGATTACATAGACATTATTAACGATCCACGAGCGCTCAAAGATCTATCAAGGTCTAAGGTTCAACAAACTTATTCTCTTTGAAAACCTCGCAATTTGTAATAAAAAGTATTGTAATATAGTAGTATACTTTGTTTGTTGTATTTTGTAGATGGATTTAAAAAAAGACTAACACATTTCCTATAAGATCGTGCAAAAGGTATTGTTATATTCAGTTCGTTGTATTTGTGGTGATTGTAACTACATCATAATAACGATTACTTATTATCACAACATTATAAATTTGAGGATGCAAAGATTTTTCCTGTTAATTTCGGGAGTCAGACTCATGGACGAACCTACTTAATTGGTTGTCGGGTATAGCACGAGCTACACTCGAGTTTAGGTGATGAAATATAAACATTTTTTTTCTTCCTAAAATATCATTTTTATGTATGTCTCCCCTAAAAATATTTGTGTGCTACTTCGATTCTTTATGAGGCAAATTTAATTTGGCAAAAAACATAAAAAAAAAAAAAAAAAAAAAAAAAAAAAAAAAAAAAAAAAAAGTTATGGTGCAATTTTAGTACTTTTAATGATGATAGAAATAGTTATGCAACATGCCCCTAAAACTCACAAGTCCGTCCCAAAGTCAATATTGAACAAGTGGGTAATAACTTTCGATAACTAAAATGTGTCCCAAAAAATAAGAAAAATATATTAACTTGTTAAACCTTACATTTAATTTCATCCGTTGAAAACTGATGGTAATATGACATGTGAATGTTATGTGACTAAATTAGTTAGGGTTAGGTATCACATGGAACAAATAAATAAATATAGGGTGGTATGTGGTATCATTAACACTATGTAGTAGGTGGCCCGTTTCACCAAAATAAGGGCACTAAAAGTCATTTTGGCAAAAAATATGGAGAATGCTACATCTATAAACTTTGGGTTTTTCTATCTTTTGACGTAGGGGCACGAGGGAAAAAAAACATGAAATGACACAAGCGCATATGTTAAAGATGGTCTCACAGCCTGAGTGTCATCTTCTGAATGGCCAGCCTGATTGGTCCCATTATCCCCATTATCCTTCCATCAGACCACACAACCACTTACTGGTCTTTCAGAGGGTGGCACCCGTAGGACTCTTTTTAACATGTGCCCACAGGACACAAATTAGAAAAATCTTTAACTTAATTTCTCGAAAAAACAAAGAAAAAAATAATAATAAATAGTAGTATTCGAGAGCCAAAGCATTCGAGAGGGCCAAACCATACCCTCTGGTGTCACCGCTTGGCTTTTTGAGTCGTAACTAGCATTCGAGAGGGCCAAAGTAATACAGACTGTCGAAGCATCTTTTCTGAGAGGTCATGGCCATTGGACGATTGCATGAAGTTTTCATTGCGATTGGAAAGTGAAGGAAAAGGGAAATTGTAAATCATTGTTTAAGTGGTCTGAAAATGTTTTGCTTGCTTGGCTCCCCTACACCTCAAACAATCTATAACCATTTCTAATGGATTTGTAGTAATTATATGAATAGGAAAAGAATATGATGAATATATAATGAAGAAGAAGAGAGGGTGGTGTGTATATATAATAGTCGATCTTTTTGCTAGGGCATAGGAAGTAAATTGATACGTTCCTAACCTTGTCGACAAGGTGTATGAAAATATCTCGACAAACATATCCATATATACCTTTTGGCTTAGTGTTAATTTGATGTGATTTTTATATCGGTATTTTTTATGGCGGCAAAACTTATAAAGCCTTGTCTTTGAGTACAAATTTGATGATGCAATTACCAATTCTAGATTTTCGTGATATCGATTAAGTGTGTCGAGATACTTTCATATGCCCTTGTCGATTCACAAGACAAGGAAAATATAAATTTTCTTCCAATGTCCTAGCAAAAGAAGATTATATACATACACCACCCTCTCTTCTTCTTCATTATATGTTCATCACATTGTTTTCCTATTCATATAATTACTACAAATCCATTATAAATAGTTGGAGATAGTTTGAGCTGTTAGGAGCTTGTAGGATCGTGCACCTTGATAGATCTTATGAGCTTGGTGGAACTCGTAGAAAACGTATGTAATCACAAGCAAACTACTTTGAGAATCTCTGAACAATAAACTTGTGCTTATGCGGAAACTAAACACAAGAGTCAAAGAAGAATGAATAACTAATAAACGTTGATCCTCTATTGATCTTTTATTTTCTAAAGATATTGTTTTCAACGTCGTACATAAACCCTAGCTGCATGTTTCTTTTATAGACTAAGAAACCCTAATACAGCTCATAACAAACCGTGTAAAGAGATATACACAAATCTCTTCCTAGAATAAATCTAACAAACATACTAAAAATACCCTATGACTAGCAGCAATGAACACTGCCAGCAGAAACGAATCAAAGCTACCAGCAGGAACCATGACCAGCTGCAACTAATACTACCAGCAGGAACCGCTTTATACTAACAGCAGCAATGAACTATTACATAAATTATAAAATTCCTAACAGTATCTTACTCTCGTTTCAAACGGGTCGATTTCGAATCACATCTAGAAGTTGCTGAGTTGCCTTCCCCATTTCCTGAGCAACTACCTTTCCCTTTCTGAGTTGCCTTCCCTATTTCCTTGAGCAACTACCCTTGTTGACCCAACTTCCTGAGCAACTTACGTCCTTTACTATCTATGATTGATCTATTCAAATAAACACTGTATCAATAGATTATATTTCTTAAAATTAACCTAATAACATGACTACTATATTATCCTATACAAAACACGATGCAAGTAATCAATTTTACATATTAAAAATCAAGTGATTACGATACCACTTACCTTTTGATTAATCAATACTCAAATTTACTATCTGTATTAATAATCAATGATTAGCGAATACCCTACCTTTGTATTCATCAAGATGGATGACTATATGATATATCCAAGTTACACCGTATATACCGTATAGATTGCTAGATCTAAGAACACAAGAAAGCAAAACAATTTTGTTTAAGCAAAAAACAAGATCGATTGACCCTTAAGGGTTTAGATCCGATCGGATTTGAGACAAAAGAAGAAGACACAAAACTTAGGGTTATAGCAAGAGTGCAAAAGATAGATAACCAATAACCCTAGGCCTTTTATTTATAGGCATGTAATCTTGGACAAGTTAGACTTGAATTGGGTTTGGCAACCCATATGGCCGATCGGCCCTATCCCCCCCCCCCAAGGGATTCTAGAATTTTTCTTGCTCCTCTAATTACACCTATAGTCCTTCCTTTATTCACTAACGGTCGTTAGTCAATTCCCGTTAATTACTTAACGTCCGTTAGTCGTTATTTTGTGTTCTAATAATTAAATACATAACGGTTTATATATATAAATTATTATACATTAATCCTTCATACGTAATGTGTGCAATCCCATGGTCCCGAGTTCGATTCTAGTAATACACATCAATATTTATCCATTAAAACTAACAGCTCCCACTCGGATATCTATTAATAGTAATGACATTCTTTAGCGTCTAGCAACAAGCCAATGCCCCTAGTACAACTCGGGTGGTGGTCTCCTGGAAAAACCATTCGATGATTCATCATCATAATTATCCTTTTGTTTCTAATACTACATTAATAAAGATATGAATCTCAGTCATTCTTTATTAATCATTCTATTTCTCGTTGTTTCTGATTGAGCACGATTACCAAATCTTCTGAACATATTCAGGGGAGATCTTGGGTGTGGCCACACAAACATCTTGTCAACCCTACGAGGGGCCCAACAGTATTAAACGTACTTCAAACAAATTTGAATGAACAAATTCTCTCTTGACTACGAGCATAACCCATGAACTTTGCAACACTCCTGAAAACAATCCTTATAGCTACCAGTTACGTATAGCGGTAAATTGCTTCACAGAAATGCACTATATCCATGACAATTATCTGGTATCTCAAGTCAGAGGATAACTATTTAAACATGATTTACTTGATGACAAGATCCATAAAGTAAACTCATGAAGTTGGGATAAGTCATATATTCAATTCGTTGAATATCATGTGAAATTGGTATGACAACGCATCAATATACTTTCAAGTATATTCTACCAATACTTAGATTTGTCTTAATTTAATGATATTCCCATATCATTAATCGACAACGGACAATTTAGAATAATCAATATATTTAAGGATTAAACTTGCAAATACATGATATATTATTAAGAAAATGATAATCAAACATAACAAGTATTTTATTTCATTAAAATAATAATTGTTCATTACATCCAATTATCCAAACACTAATCACAGATGGGCATGAAACTACTAGCTAAACGAAGTCCTACGCCTTCAGCATGTTGATTAAGCTTTCCACCAGGTAAAGCCTTCGTTAACGGATCAGCTAGGTTGTTATCTATGTGAACTTTGAGTAATTCGATTTCACCTATCTCCACTTGTTCTCTAACATAGTGATATTTAATCGGGAAATGTCTGGTGCCCTTCATGATTCCAGGTTCATTGGCAAATGTAATTGCGGCTGAATTGTCACAATACATCTTTATAGGTATTTCGATTGAGGGCATAACTCCAAGCCCTAAAACGAACTTCTTAATCCAGACAGCTTCCATTGCAGCTTCTGAGGCAGCAATATACTCACTTTCTATTGCAGACATCGCTATGGTACTCTGCTTCTTGCTCTTCCAATCCACAGCTCCTCCATTAATGACAAAGACATAACCCGTCTGAGACTTCGTATCATCATTATCACATTTCCAGGAAGCATTGCAGTAACCTGTAACACCAAGTTCTGCTTCTGGATTTCCCCCGTATACTAAAAACATATCTCTTGTAGCTCTCAAGTACTTGAGAATATGTTTAACAGCAGTCTAGTGGAGTTCACTTGGATTCTGCTGATATCGACTGGTAATGTTTTGAGCAAACGCCACATCGGGCCTTGTGCATCTCACCGCATACATAATAGATCCCACAACCGAAGCATAAGGGACTCTCTTCATGCGTGCCACCTCTTCAGGTGTTGAAGCACAAGGTTTGCTACTTAAGCCATGTTGTTCTTGCATTGTCAAATATCCCTTCTTGGAATTTTGCATATTGAATCTCTTCAATATTTTATCAAAGTAAGCACTTTGGCTTAATCCAATCAACCGCCTTGATCTATCTCTATAGATCTTGATTCCCAGAATGTATGCTGCTTCTCCTAGATCCTTCATGGAAAAACATTTCCCAAGATAGGCTTTCACCTCTTTCAATCTTGGAATATTTTTACCCATGATTAATATGTCATCAACATATAGGACTAGGAAAATAACATCACTCCCACTAGCTTTGTGATATACACATGGCTCATCAAGATTCTGAGTAAATCCAAACCGTTTGATTTCTTTATCAAATCTCTTATTCCATTGCCGTGATGCTTGCTTCAATCCATAAATGGATCTTTGAAGTTTGCATACATGGTTTGGAAATTCTGGATTCACAAACCCCTCAGGCTGCACCATATTGATGTCTTCATCTAGGCGACCATTTATGAAGGCGGTTTTGACATCCATTTGCCAAATCTCATAATCATAGTACGCTGCTATGGCTATGAGAATTCTAATAGCCCTTATGTCAGCTACAAGAGAAAAGGTCTCCTCATAGTCTACACCATATGTTTGGGTAAAGCCTTTAGCTACCAAACGGGCCTTATAGGTGTGTACATTTCCATCCATGTCAGTTTTCTTCTTGAAGAGCCACTTACTTCCAACTACCTTGGCATTGGGAGGAAGGTGTACTTCAATCCAGACTTGATTATCTCTCATGGATTGCATTTTCCTATTCATAGCAATCTGCCATTTATCCTTTTCAGGATCATTCATGGCAGCTCTATAATTAACAGGTTCTCCAAGATCCCCTAATATAGTTTCCTCAACCTCTAAGTTAAGACATAGACGTTCAGGTGCTTTCACAGTTCTTACAGATCTGCGAATGGGAACTACTTCAGGTGGAGGACCCAGACTTTCAGGTTCCACCGGAAGTTCGCTAGTGTTTTCAGAAGGTAATGTATCCTCTTGATCATCTTCCAGATCATAGATCCTCCCACTGAATTCTTGAGATATGAGATCTTTTCAAGAAAATCTCCATACCTAGCAACAATTACTTTGTTTTCAGGTGGGTAGTAAAAGTAGTAACCCATTGTTTCCTTTGGGTATCCTACAAAGATACACTTTACAGATCTCTGTTGGAGTTTATCTGCTGAGTCACGTTTAACAAACGCCTCACAACCCCAGACCTTTAAATAAGACAAGTTAGGCGTTTTCCCAAACCATAACTCATAAGGTGTCTTATCAACCTTCTTGGTCGGAACCATATTTAATATGCGAATCGCAGATTCCAAGGCATAAGCCCAAAAGGATAAAGGAAGAGTTGTTAGATTAAACATTGATTGCACTATGTCCAACAATGTACGATTTCTCCTTTCAGATACACCATTTTGTTGTGGAGTATAAGGAGATGTGAGATGCTGGACTATTCCATTCTCAGCTAAATAATCTTTAAACTCTTGACTTAGGTACTCACCACCTCTGTCGGATCGAAGAGCTTTAATCTTCTTTCCAAGTTGCAATTCTACTTCTACTTTGAAAACCTTAAATGTTTCAAATACCTCATGTTTATGTTTAAGTAAATAAACATATCCATAACGGCTGAAATCATCAGTAAAGGTTAAGAAGTAGCTAGCACCTCTCTTTGACACATGTCTAAGTGGTCCACATATATCAGTATGTATCAAACCAAGTAGATCATTTGCCCTTTCCATATGATTATTGAAAGGTTTCTTTGTCATCTTCCCAGATATACAAGATTCGCATTTATCAAATGATTCATCATTGATATCTTGCAAAAGCCCATCACGTTGCAGCTTTTGCATGCGAGTCTTGCCTATGTGAGCAAGTCGACAATGCCAAAGATAAGATGAATCCGAGACATTCTTGATTCTCTTATTATTGATGCTATACATCGAATTATAATCATTGCATTCATTCATATCAATCTCAAATACACCATTCACAGCAATAGCATTAAAATAAAAAACATTATTTAACGAAACAGAAATTTTATTGCTTGTAATAGTATGCTGAAATCCAATATCCAATAAACACGAAAAGGAAACTACACCCCTAACAATTGAAGGTGCATAATGACAATTATTTAAAAACAGTACTAAGCCCGAAGACAAAACTAATTTAAATACTCCTATAGCTTCAACAGCTACATGTGCTCTGTTAGGAATATAAATATTCAGATGAAGGCTCGGTCACCCCGAGCATCTAATTAGCATTTCTATAGCTCGTAGGCTTATCTATATTAGCTTAGTATTATTAGTATTAGTATTAGTCGTATCTATATTTGTGGAGTGGGTCGGGGCTTTCCCCACTGTCAGCTCGCTCCACAGTCCACTAGGGACATAATATGTAGTAGTATATATATCCCTTCCCACACAAGGGAAGGGTTGGACCTTTTCACTTAATCTAATATTACTTGTGTTTCTCTCACTAAAAAGGCTCCCACTTCTCTCTAGAAATCTTCTCTTATTCGATCCATACAACCCTCAAACTAGAGATTCATGTATTGTGAATACCCTACAATTGGTATCAAAGCCAGGTTAGGTCCATGAGAGTTGGTATTCACGAATTGGTGTAGTTCTTGAGGTTTTTTGTTGGTTCGAATTGTGGTTTTAAGTTTCTCTTGGATTCGGTTTGTTTTGTAGCTTAAACTTCATTTTGTGTTTTTGTTTAGTGATTAGAGGCTGTTTTATATTGAATTTGTGTAGTTCTTTAGGTTTTTCTTGGTTAGATTTAGTTAGATTTGTAGTTTTTTTTAAGTTTTAGTTCGGTTTTATTAAGTAGTATAAATCTCATCTTTGTACTTTGTTTAGTGATTAGAAGTTAGTTTTCTTTGTACTTTCTAGATTAAGGATTGTATTAGAGTGGTATTTGGTGTTTGGATTCACAGATCCAAGAACAGTGTGGTGATTTTGGAGCAATTCGTGGGTTTTTGTGAAAGTGTTCTTGAATGCGGTTTGTGTTGTTTGGACGATTCTTGAATGCGGTTTGTGTAGTATCGAGAACTCGGTTTGTCTGTATACTAGTTTAGGCAAAAGGACAAACGGCATTGATAGTGACAGGTTTGGAAGTTGGTGCCAACGCGGTTTGTCTCTACGGTGCGTACGCGGTTTGTGTCTACGCGGTTTGTACTTCAAGTGTGGACTCGGTTTGTCCCTAAGGCGTATACGCGGTTTGTGTCTACGCGGTTTGTACTTCAAGTGTGAACTCGGTTTGTCTGTTAGGTACTTACGCGGTTTGTATCTCCATTATGAACTCGGTTTGTCTCTTGGCACATACGCGGTTTGTCTTTCCATTGTGAACTCGGTTTGTCTCTTGGCACTTACGCGGTTTGTATCTCCATTGTGAACTCAGTTTGTTTCTTAGGCACATACGCGGTTTGTGTCTATGCTATTTGTCTAGACGGTTTGTGTCTTGGTGATTTTAGTAATTCCCGCAAAAGATTCGATCATCGTAATCACTATGACGACTAACTCAGACTCCATCATATCGGAGGTTCTCAAACTGTACGATAACATCAAGGATCATGGGAATTATGATTACACATCTCTAACAGAAACAAATGATACTGACTCTGCTGGAACTGATGAGTCACACTCGCAGTCACACTTGGATGAATGCTTTGAGGATATGCAGTTGGCTAATGCAAAGGAAAGTCAAGTAGAATGCTTCAGTTCACTTCTATCACACATTAAGGCTTTGTTCGGTAACTCTGAATACGTGATGGGGTACAAACGGGCCTTCGCTTCACTCTTTGGTCAGGAAATTGGTGATTTCACAGTCATGATGACATTATATCTGGATCAACTAGAACAAGAGCTGGTCAAGAAAGAATATTCTGAAGATAAATCCAGAGCGGCTCTCAATGTGATCAACAATCAACTCCAAGTGTTCATCAACTCTCAATACACTATGGATTACAATTATGACTGCCAAGTGACTAAAGAGTGCTTTGCTAAATATACTGGGTCAGAAGTTGAAATGTACAAAACGACACTGCTACTGCTGATGAGGGATGTCGAGGGGTTCATTGAGGAAAAAGGTGAACTAGGTAGGAATGGAACTAAATCAGACAAGACGGATGAGGGTGTCAACACAGGAAGTGACTTCACAAGATCTGAGAAGGAATCCTACGAACCTGAAAAACTCCAAGCACAGACCACTGTGGTACTTCTGTCTCATCTAGATAATACTGTTTCTAATGTAAGTGTGCATGACAGTTCGTCAAATTCCTTGCCTACGGCTGAGTCTTTCAAATCACCTGATATGATTGAAAAAAGGGTTTACAATGAACTTTTAAAAGGATTTTCAAAACTTGAAAAACATTGTGTTGATCTTGAAATTTCAATGCAACAATTAAAAGAAAAGTTCCAAATTAACCTTCCATCAAAAAATCCTGAATTACCTGACTTTCGGGAATTTTTCATGATAAATGAGTTGAAAGATCAGCTGGAGGCCAAGAACGCGACTATTAAAATGCTAAGGACCAAGTTAAGTGTATTACAAGAAAAAGTCAATGATGATAAAACCTTACATGACACAAACACCGTTGTGTTACAGGCTGAAAATGATCACCTTCAAGCACAAAACATTAGGAAAAGTTTCTCATTAGCTTCTCGTAGGAATGATGTAAAGAAGTCGGCCAAGAACAGGGTGAATCCTAAGTCTGTCAAATCACCAGTCTTGGGAACATCTTCTCCAAGGTGTGCTCCCCGAGTTGGTGAGACTAAGAGTTTGCCTAAATCTGTCACTTCACAACCTAGACATAAGGGAACATTAGCTAAGAGTCACTTTCAGGATAAGTCTCATATGACATCAACAAAGGAAGATAATGATCATTTCACTGCAACCATTACGTCTACAAACAATCACCATAGGCCTCTAAAATCAATGAAGCACCCTAGGAAACCTAATAGATCTAGTGCTAAAAAACAAGAAACTTTCTCTTGTAAAAACACTAAGGTGCCTCAGGAACATAGCTTATTTAGAACGTGCCTAAGATGGTTGCCAACTGGTAGAATCTTTAAGCAAATTGGTCGTCAGTGGGTACCTACTGACACGGAAAATGATTCTAAGAATGGTTGCAAGAAATCACAGAGACAGGACCCCACAGTCACTAACCAATATACATGCGTACAAAATATTTATGATAGTGCAGGGAGACGGTTTCCGCGTGCAGCTACTCTCTCAGAATGCATCATGAAAAAACTCAAGGTGTGGCTACCAAAGGGGACATCAACTCCCATAGAGGAGGTTCGGAAAACCCACCGGTAATGCACGGGAACAATGACTTTTGAACAATTCAGTTCAAAACTCGTACAGATTTTACGAAGAAAATCTCAAGTATCCTTTTTCTTGGTGTATATAGCTTCTCCTATTTTATAGGTACATGTTTATTGTATATATATAGTATTATGTGTTCTTGGACAAAGAGAGGCATGTCTTCTGGATATCGATAACATTTACGACCCTAGAAATGTCATTCAATAATGACACGGGGTTTTAAATGAAGCTCGAACAGAAGTAGATCTTAATAAGTAAATCATGTCTCTGTGGTTTGCTATTACTTTAGATAGCAACCCGCGCTTCATTTTGGGGAAAGCACGTCGCCAAAAAGACGGCTGTCCCTCCAACAAGGTGATGTTCACCTGAGCATGGATTACTTCATATTCATGTTCAATCATACTGATGATTTCTGTTGGCCTAAAGACATTCACCGTTGATCTCATCCAGTGATAAATTGCTGTTCAATCAATGTCTAAATTTCTCTACAAAAGCTCAGTCATTGATTGAGGGGGAGAACAATAGCAATTTAAACTTGTCTAGGAGTATTCATTGTGTAACTGACTGGGCCACTATTAAGTCCTTAGGGATTTAGTGTGTCGTAACTGGTTTGGATGCCGATGCGTGTTAGTAAGTATTTTGATTGGAAAGTCAGGGACCACAGGAGTCACTTAGTACAAAGAGGAGATTTAGGAATAGGGTGTTAGAAGTGTAACTTATGCGGTTTGTCAAAACCAACAAGGACAAGGACCAAATGTGAGGTATAACCTATGCGGTTTGTCTAACCAAGAATGTGAGGGATCTAAAGTGTCATTAAGGTAAACTTCTAAGTTAGGTGAGGATATTTAAGAATCTTATCACATGCGGTTTGTCTGTTTCATCTCGAACACTCTCTCTCCTCCATAATCAAACCGACCTCCCATCTCTATCTCTAACCAAACCCACGATCGTCATTTTTATCCATCCTTCGAGACTTCACTAGGTAATGATCGACCCTCACTCATATCAGTAGGTCGTTATGAGTTCCATTCCTAGATTCTTAATGTCTTACTTATTTTTTTTTAGGTTGATCCGTTCGACTCGTCATTCGATCCTTGGTGAGTTTGTTATCTCTTGTTTTGATTGATGGGATTCGTAGTTATGAATGTATTAATAAGTGTTATGTGCTCTGATTGCTACATCATTCATGTTGTGTGGTGGATTGGTGAGATTAGTCGAGCGATGTTTGACTCCAAAAGTCAAAATCGCTCATAAGTCTAGGATTTGTTCAATCAGTGTTTGATTAATAAGTCTCTAGGGTAGAATGGGTTTCTTTTATCACTAATCAAATGAGTAATCTGATTTAAGTAATTGTTTAGTCGATTGTTTGTTCTTTCATGGTTAGATGCGATTAAGTCGAATGATAGTTGGTTTAGTTAGAGTGAAAGAGGACTGTGATAGGAGTGTTTGATATAAGATCTTGTTGTGTTGTTGTCGTATGTGCATACACTCGCATAGTATTGTATGATTAGATGATTAAGTGGTGATATTCTTCAATGCGGTTTGTCTAACATGTGTCGATATGTTTGCAATGTGTGGTGATTTAACTTTGTGTGGGATTATGTGATTTTATTGAAAAGTGATTGGCATGTAATGAGATGGTTGCATAATGTGAAGTCTGTAATGAGTACTCTCGACATGATCTAGGGTGTAGGCTGCTTTATGATTTGTTCATCTGTGCTATTTGAGTGATCATTCTTGAATGCTATTTGTCTATTCATCACAGACGCGGTTTGTCTGTTGTTTCTCAGACGCGGTTTGTCTGATTAGTCTCAGACGCGGTTTGTCTATTCATCACAGACGCTGTTTGTCTATTTTGTCTCAGACGCGGTTTGTTTGATTAGTCTCAGATGCGGTTTGTCTATCTTGTCACAGACGCGGTTTGTCTGTTTCACTACGAACGCGGTTTGTTAGGTTAGTCACGAACGCGGTTTGTCTGTTTCATTACGAACGCGGTTTGTTAGGTTAGTCACGAACGCGGTTTGTTAGGTTAGTCACGAACGCGGTTTGTCTAATTAATCACGAACGCGGTTTGTCCGAATAATCACTAACGCGGTTTGTCTAACCAATCACGAACGCTATTTGTCTAATCAATTTCAAACGCGGTTTGTATAATCTGTCATGAATGCGGTTTGTCTGATTGATCATTAATGCAGTTTGTCTATGATGATGGATACTATTTGTCTACTTGGTCATGGATGCAATTTGTCTGTATTGTCATGCTATGCCTATTCTTTTGTCTACATGCTTACAAATGCAGCTGTGCAATTTATACTTTATAATGTGAATGATGGTTGCTGCATTGAGTGTTACTTGATCTACTGTAGTCTTTTGTTATGTAAACATAGTCTCAGTGCTAACCTCATGGATTGATTCACATCTAATTTGCATAGACATACTTTTGTCTTGTGAATGTGTGTGTAGATACAATGACAGATACAGGGATCACTACTTCCTCTGAACCAAACCCTGCAGACTCAGCACCTGTTCGCACGGATGAACAAATCCTTCCTAAGAACAAATGGATCCCTATTGGAAGGAGTAACTGTTTTATCGATGTGGCAAGACCTCAACCCAATCCGATTTACAAGATATCTGTTGATATCTTAAAGGATACCAACTTCTTCAGAGCATTCACTGCATGTGCAACCGTTCCGTCCATATACATTCAACAGTTCTGGAATACTATTGAACTAAACAAAGACACTGGTAATTACCATTGTCAGTTAGATGAACAATGGTACGAGCTGACATCAGACACCATCAGAGAGGCTCTTCAAATCTCACCTGCTGTCACTGATAAACCCTTTACTCAACCTCCTTCATCCGAGGCTCTCGTCCACTTCCTCAATGATCTGGGTTATCCATCAACCGTTCTCAAGGTGTCGGCGGTAGTCACCAGTGAGATGTATCAACCATGGAGAACATTCGCCACCATTCTCAATTTATGTCTTACTGGGAAGACTTCTGCTTATGAAAGACCTAGGGCTCCAGTGCTTCAAATTCTATGGGGAATCATAAAATGTTCCAACATAGATTTCGCTGAAAGGATCTGGGAAGAATTCGTTCACTCCATTCACACATTCCTAGAAGACAAAGCCAAACTGGAATCTAATCTGGCCAGCAGGAAGACAGTGAGGAAGATGTTAATTCCTAGCATCAGATTCACTAAAATGATAATCAATCACCTCTACTCTCTTCACAAGTTCCATCCTAGAGCTGATTCTCCTCTCCACTTGTCCTCTGAAGAATTTGTTCTGGGAAATCTTAAATGGGCTGCTAAAGGAGCCAAACAAGAAGTCTTTGGAAAGCTTATTCCTGAGCATCTTATTTCAGATAACATTCATCAAGCCTCCTATTATATGGAATATCTGAGCAAAGTAGAGGGATATCAAAAGTCTCTCTCTGAGAAGGTAAGAAGTGAAGCCGAAACCCCTGAACCAGAAACCCAGAAATCCATCAAACAAACTCAATCTAAATCAAAATCAAAGAAAAGAAAGGATGCACCCACAGAAGTTGAGGGATCTAAGAAAAAGAAGAAGATCAAAAGGAAGGCATCAAGCAAGAAGTTGAAATCCAAGAAAATTAAGACGAAAAGTCGAGATGATGATGAAGAGATGGTGGGACCCGAACTAGGTCTGAGAGATGAAGATGATCCGGATCTACTACAAGCTTTGGAGCTGAGTGCAAAAGAACACGCTGAATCAACTAAAAGTGCTACGAAAGGAGTTGTCCTTAGAGAACCTGTTGTTGAGAGCAATAAGCCATTGCCTGAAGTAGAGGGCAAAGGTAAAGGAGTGGCTACAGTGGTCCAAGCTGCAAAGACTCTTCTTACCATATCATCTCCGGCATCCAAGACAACTACACGATTTGTGCTCAGGAAGCGTGATCAGGGATCATCCAGAGCACTTGATCCATCTGAAGAACATCAAGAAGAATCACCAAGCTTAGAAGTTGCTCAAGATTCCAGTGATACAGAAAGCGATGAACAGTTGTACAAGGAAAAGAAGGTGGAGATGAAGATCACACATACAGAAGTAAAGGACCCACAAGATCAAAGTGAGAATCAAGAAGAGGAAGTCCATAAGAAAGCTGAGTCTGGTAATGTTATTAAAGAAAAGAAGGAGGAGATGAAGGTCACACATACTGAAATTAAGGATCCACAAGATCAAGGTGAGAGTCAAGATGAGAAAGTTCAGAAAGAAGCTGAGTCTGATAACATCATCAAGGAAGCTCATGATCAGATAACAACAACCATTACAGAACCTCCACAAGAGATACTACATGAAGAATTCGTGGCTTCTACATACCCGAGGATTCATGAGAATCTGAAAATGAAGGAGGATGAGCAATCTCACCTGAATGAACCAACCGGGTCTACTGGCACTCTATCGTCTCTGAAGAACCTTGACACCGACTTCAACTATGGTGATCAATTCATTCTGGATAAAGCCAACGACAACACTACAGAGACTGACATACCACATGATGATAAGGAAGTAGAGTCAATGGTGTCCGTGCCAATCAAACAAGACATGTCTGGTATTAAATCTATGACAATTCCTGTATCCACAACAGCGACTATCATAGTAGATCCCTCACCAGAAGCAACACCAGCGACACCCATCCCTCCAGAAGTGCCATCTAACTTAGAATCCAAACTAACTGCCGCCACAAAGCTCATCGATGACATGTCACGGAAAATGAATAATTATGAGCAGAGACTACTTGAGGTGGAAAAGCTTAATATAGATCAATTGGTGGCTCAAGCTGTGAATGATCAGGTAGAGGAAGCAGTCAGATGGGCAATGGAAGCTCCTATGAAGACACGATTCAGAGATCTTCCTACTACTGATATGAAATCAATCCTCTATGACCGAATGTTTGAATGTGGTCAGTATCAAGGCCATGAAGACCATCAACGACTTTATGAAGCCTTGGAAAAGTCTATGAGTCGTGATAATCAGGATTTCCTCATGGCTGAGCTTGAAGAACAACGGAAGAAGAAGAAGAGAAGAAGACAAGATAAACCCCGTACACCCCCTGGCTCTCCACCACATCCTCCTCCACCTCCTCCACCTGCTGGTGGATCTGGAGCAACTAAGAGGTCAGGAGCTTCAGAATCCACCCAAGCTCAAGCTCATCATCGTCCAACTGAATCTTCGGGTGGTAAAGATCAAACCACTACTTCTTCTGGCCCAAGCACTTCTAAGGGCGTTTCAAAGGCAGGATCGCTTGCATGGACCACTGTTGATGACAGATACAAGCCCTCGTTCTCGCCAGCTCCTGAGGATTTTGTCATGAATGAGGAATCGGTTGCAGATGACTTGTCTACTCAAACTGATGAAGAAGATGTCTCTGCAAACACCAATATCCCAACAGTTGATCCTAATCAAAAATGGTGGTTGGAATTCTTACGCACAGATACATCCGATGAATCTAACCCCACTCGTAAACGCTTCACCAAGGAAGACAGGGAATCATGGGTGAAACCTGTACCAGAAGAAGAACAAGAACCAGTTCCTGAAACAGATTGGTCGATCCCATCATTAGCTACAAGTGTTCCTGAAAACAATTGGGCAGCTACCATTGCATCACAACACAACCCACCTCCAGAGTACTCACTGCTAGCGAAATCAAAAGACATGGGGGCATTTATTAGTTGGTTCTGTAAAAAGAAAGGCATCACAAATCTCACTCCCCAAGATTTGGAAGGTCCCGCATATGAAATCGTCAAAGTGTTTCATCCTGATGTGATTCATCTTCAATTTCAAATGGAAGAATGTCATAGACTACTTACTGATCAAGTCGATGACCGGATTCTTTCCTACGACATCAACCGACCTCTTCCCTTTGATGGTCCACCGGGTCAGAAGAACATTCAAGCAGATCTCTTCTTTAACAACGATTTGAAGTATCTCCGGTTTGGGAATAATGGTGATCGTCAGGCATTATCCATTTCCAAGATGAAGGCGGCTTACTACCCTGACGTTGGACTTGAACAAATGGTGCCTGATCAAGTATGGTCAGATGAGGAATACAAGTTTGAAATTACTGCATCTTATGGGGTCACACATTGGTGGTTCCACAAGAAACGATTCTACATTGAAAGGCACGCAGGAGAGGGTAGTCGTCAGGGTATTCGCTCACATCTTAGAATCTTAAGTGTTATCAAAGTTGATATTCACCCAATGTATGGATATGAGTATCTTAAAAGGATAGTGCTTCGTCGTGCTGATCAAAAGGAGTATATCATTTCTGAAAGCGACTTCAAATATCTGTCTCCGAGTGAATTCGAGGACCTCTTTCTTCTGAACCTTCAAGGGCACCTAAATCATCTTCCTCCTCGCGACAAGAAGGCGCTTGCGGCTGCTGTCAACTTGTGGATCCGGGGTCTTGTCATCCGGCAAAGGGTGAGTGATTTTCAACTGGGGATAGAGAGCTATCAGACCAAACTCAATCTCACTAAGCCATATTGGGAACGTGAGGGTCTCGAGTACATTCACGACTATAAAGTAATCGAATCTCCAAGAGCTGTCAAGTTTACTGACCAACATGGGACTCCCATGATGATGCAATTCAGTGAGATTCATAAATTCAGTGATGGTACCCTGAGGATGATCGATGAAGCACTGGATTTCAGGATTAAAGACTTCAAGCTAAATCCCCACAACCCACAATTGAAGACTCAGTTCTGGACTGATCTGGATGTACAGAGAAGCAAAGAGTTTATGAAAGCCATAGAGCGTAGACTGAAAACAAGAAGGATCTTTCGCAGCTTGGAAAGCTTCGTTGGGGGAAGAGTACGTGAAGGAGATTACAGACTGATGGAAAGAACGACATGAGCTGACTCGCCTCATAAATGGTCTTTGTAGTGATATACTAGTTTATTAGGCACTTGTCATTTCTACAATGTAATTTCCTCTACTCTTGTAATACTCTAAGTGTAATATGTGTATAATGAACAGTGAATTTTCCCGACTTGATGTACGTGTCAGTGCATCACTTCGTATATAAGAAGAGAAGTCTTCTTTTCATCAAGATTCTCTATCTTGTTTGATTCTTCAAGAGAGTCTTGATGTTACACAAGGTGGTAAATTGAACTAAATTTTCACAAATGTCCGTCGCTCAATTGAATGACTACAACTATGTTAATGGGAAACGGATCATCAATTGAGGGGGAGCATATGTGTTCAAATTTCCGACACCTTGCCACATTTGTGCAAACATCAGCAGTGACACTCTCTCGCTGTTTCAAAGGGAGCATAGTATGCTTCAAAATCAGAATACATTTAAACCTGACCACATTTTCTCCCAAATTTTTCTAAATATATTTAAATCAATTGGGATCACAAATCTCAAAAGGTTTGAAATTTATGATCGGGGGAGAGAATGTGATTTAAATATGGAATCTGATAAAATGTGATGATTTGGAAGTTAATGTATGCTCTCCAGTATGTGCCAAACCATTTTGTATATCAAGGCACATATTGAGGGGGAGCAAAATGTTTTGGTAATAAACGCAAGCTCCTCCACATGTGCTAAAATCTTTCTTATATCAATGCACATATTGAGGGGGAGCAAATGGTTTTAACAAAACAAAGGATTTGGCATCTCATGTGGCCGTGACTCTGAATTAACCAATGAATTGACGATAGCTAAAGTCAGTAGTCGAAAGGACATGTCCTGGACGGGTAATAATTTCAAGCCAGTTTATCTGGTGATGTAAGCGTGTCTCGCAAAGGACGTGTCTAAGTAGAATGTACCGATTTCGAGCGACTTTCCTTGAATGTGATCTGGACGGGTAATAATTTCAAGCTAGTTTACTAGTGATGTAAGCGTGTCTCGCGATGATCATGTTCTTGGAAAATCAATCAATTCAAAAAGTGCGAGCTCTGCCTAACATGTGCAAATTTATAAAACAATCAACCGAGCACATGTTGAGGGGGAGCATTTGAAAAATATAAAACTCTCAAGTGTTTGCAAAAAATGTGTTTCAGAATCATGAACACTTTGAGAGATTTTTCAAGGATTTGGTTTTATGGCAATCGTGGAAGAATACCAAAGACCGACCATTTTAATTAATGCATGGAGTTATAAGGATGGTTAGGTTAGGCTTAAGTTCCCACGATCCCGCCAGAGCCGGAGGGATCTACCCAGGGACAATCCACTAGTTAGTGTAGAAGTCCTTAGGTATGATTAAAAAAAAAAAAAAAAAAAAAAAAAAAAAAAAAAAAAGGAGATAAGTGGATAAGGGAAAAGTGCCGACTGAGATGGAGCTAGTACTGGAACAAACCCAACAAGGTTCTAGTAATGAAGTCTCGGTAAGCACTGAAGGGGTTGAAGAATGAAAAAGAATTGTAAAGAGAAAGGGTGAAAAGAAATAGCCCTCCTTACAACTTAGGCAGAAACCGGGTCAATACATATGCTGTCAGAACCACTTAGTTGGTTGCTGGCATTGAAGACAAAGTATCATGGACCCAGTGATACGCTGCACAACCCTCCCTAGCCACTCAAGGTCCCTCAAAGGACTCTTGTTTCACTTGTCACGGAGATCAATACATTTCTATCATCTCTCTCACTCCGAGTTAGATGATATTGAAAAGGTGGCAGTCCTCTCCAGCCTCCGATCACCAAATCAAAACGCACAATTGAGTCTAGAGCCACGAGATGCATAATAAGATCTCATAGGGACACAAATTATTTCTACACTGGGTGTTCAACATTAAGGACACCAGTTGTAATCTTAAGAGTCCTACGCAGATCTTAGCAATCTGCCAGAACATTTATGAGAGAATTTACTTATGTAATTCTCAATGATTGAATGGAAATTCCTGCCAGGGTCAACATCAAGCAGCCCTGAAAGCAGGTCACTTAGGTAATTCCTCGTGGATTACGCTTTGTGGTCGCGGCGGTTTCAACCGGTCTACAGTCGTGGAGTGATCTCCAGCGACTCACCTAATCGTTGATTTACTACGGTAAAATCTTAAAAAGCCCTCTGTGGGTTTTCGATTAGGAACGTTCTTGGTAAGGATTAGAGAGAGTCTTCACACTATGCTGTTGACGATCTCGAAGTCCAAACTTGTAAGTACCGGTCGAATTATTGCTAACTGTCGTATGCAGGAATTTCTGGCGGATGTTGCTGTGGAATGCTGTAGCTGGTTGCTGTTGTAGCTGGTTGCAGAAAAGATGCCAATCCATCACCACATGTTCACACTACATCATCATTGTTATTCAACAAAGTCATGATCAACCTAAAGACCTTCAACACGGCTTCTGCTAACTCTGATGCTGAAGATCATGACACCAACCAGTGTGAGCATGTCGGCGCGAAGATTATCACATCACAAGGAAACATACTGCTGAAAGATGACTTGAATACAAATGTTGGATGATAAAGTCGAAGAATACTCAAAGATCATCCAAGACAATCGATCAGTCATCAAATCATCACTGCTGAATGCACAAAGATACTAGAGTGTGAAGAATCAAAGACTACGAGCTATAAAGACAAGTTCAGAAGAAAGAATGCCAGAATTCGAATTATTATTTCCGGGGTGACCTCCCTTAGGGGGAGATTGTTAGGAATATAAATATTCAGATGAAGGCTCGGTCACCCCGAGCATCTAATTAGCATTTCTATAGCTCGTAGGCTTATCTATATTAGCTTAGTATTATTAGTATTAGTATTAGTCGTATCTATATTTGTGGAGTGGGTCGGGGCTTTCCCCACTGTCAGCTCGCTCCACAGTCCACTAGGGACATAATATGTAGTAGTATATATATCCCTTCCCACACAAGGGAAGGGTTGGACCTTTTCACTTAATCTAATATTACTTGTTTTCTCTCACTAAAAAGGCTCCCACTTCTCTCTAGAAATCTTCTCTTATTCGATCCATACAACCCTCAAACTAGAGATTCATGTATTGTGAATACCCTACATGCTCCATTGCCCACGTGCAGATATTGTTCCCCATAGGCCAGTCTCCTTTCAACTCTAAATCCTTGTAGTGTATTGCAAATATGAATACCACATCCAGTATCGTATACCCAGGAATTTATTTTATGAGTTAATGAAAATAATTCAATCATGGAAAAGTTACCTGAAGTGCTGGCTTTACTAGCCTCAACCTTCATCTTTTTCACTCGCAACTCCTCGAGGTAGAGTGGACAGTTCCACTTCCAATGTCCTACCTCATGGTAGTGGTGACAAGCCTGATCCTTCTTTTTCGGATTCACCTTGTTCTTCTTAGGGTTCTTAGGCATAGGTTGATAGGCCATAACTTGTTTACCCTTGTCAACCTTGCCTTTACCCTTCTTATTCGCCTGCGGTTTTGGCTTTTGGATCCTACCTCCTTGTATAGCTAATACCTAAGGAGTAGGTGCCTTGTTTGGTAAACCTTTTTCATAGTCGACAAGCATTGCAAGCAATTCTGTGACTGTCTTCCCCGAGCAATGCATGTTATAGTTCTGAACAAAACCCTTAAAATCCTTGTTCAAGGACCTATTGATTAGGTTTACACACACATTCTCAGGATAAACATAGTTGATCTGATGTAGTTGGTCCATGTACATTTTCATTTCCAACACATGATCACGAACAGGTTTACCTTTCCCCTGCTTGTAGCTGTGTAATTCATCGATCAAATCATACAGTTCAACAGCTGCTGGCTTCTCATAAGTCTTTTGGAGTTCTTCCAGCATATCTTTAGGAAAATAGTTCTCAAATTGCTTTTGCAACTTGGGAACCATACTTCCAAGCATCAAGCACGCAACTTCATTGTGCTTATCGAACTCCAATTGCCAAGCTGCTCTGACTTCATCAGATTCAGTAGCAGCTGGCTCTTGGGGACAAGGCTTAGTCAAATATTCCAGCTTTTTGGACACTCTCAGGACAATCCTGAGTGACCTATGCCAGTCATTGAAATTATAACAACCCGAAATTTTCCACGTCAACATTTAATTCTAAACTCTAAGTCATTACTTTGAAATTTACAAGAATACGATTTACGTATAACTTTTTACTCGAATCAACGTAAAATTTAGAATACCCTTCAAGTGCACTAGGACTTTAGTCTATATTTAGTCTACAACAACCAAATACCTTGCTCCTACTCCGGTTCGAAATTTTAATCCCTAAGACAATTCCCTTTTTATTTATTTACGTTTATTAAGTTAACAAACGCTTTTCGCTATTTAAATGAACAACGCACCCAATACTCCTAACAATTATTTTTAATGCATTTTTACACTTCCTAAAGTATTACCAAAGTTTCGAAAATATTTCCTTACGCCTAATGTAATTTCTTTATTCCTAACGTTTAATTACGCGTAACTTACGTTAATTACCAAACCGATAACCAATACCTATTTCTAATACCCAATACATACAATATATACACTTTAGTACAAAATATCTATAATTCTTCCATATTAGGGACAATAGCCCCCCCCCCCTTTGATTGTTGACATCACATTTATTTCTTTTTATTTTACAACCATGATTACAAAACATATCAACCCAAAACATGGAGTTGCCATTTTTGGGGGCTTGACTAGAAGACTTGTCCTCCCCCCCCCTAGCCAAAATTCGGCCAACACAATCACAAGCCACCCATAAATGCTTATTGACCAACTATTGGAAGTAAGACCCATTTATCATATAAATACATGATCCTAGAACTCTTTTACTTACATTAGCACAAGAGAAAGAAAAAAAAACATAACACCTACTCACCCACTCATATATTTTGAGCCACCAAGGAAGGAAGGAAGAGAAGAAGAATTGTCTTGAGCTAGTTCAAGTATCATTAGGGTACTTTGTAAGGATTTAGAAGCATTGATTTTGGGTTAATCAAGTAAATCACCTTCTCATCACACTAATCACCTTAAGTAAGCCTAAAACTAATTTCTATAACTTTACTTATGCATTTTATACTTGATCTATGCTTGATTTCATGTCATTATGTTTAAATGTTTATTTAAACTAAATAAATACAAATGTCACCCTATATATATGTTTGTACATTTTCAGGTTTTAAACAAGTTAAAACATACTTGACATAATTATTTTCTTGGGAAAAATGTGTACATTCTAGTCCTACTTTATATTTGTTTGATATGTACAAATTAAGATTTAAAAGAAATAATATATGATTTATAATTTTTCCTACACCTTGATTATTTATTTCTTGATGTTATGGAACTTTTACTAGGTCGTTAATATTGTTTTGACACTATAGAAATTGTTGAAGAGTTGGTGGATGAGTTAGGATAGTTTTTGGGAGTTGATTTGAGGTAGATCTAATAGTTAAAAGTGTAAAATTTGTGATTTTGGAATATATATGGATAGGCTGTCCTAAATTGATTTCTACAGGAAAATGAGTTTTTGAAATACAAGACTTGGTTAAAAATATAGAAAATATACTTTATAACGAAAACGTGGGCGCTTGAATGGTTAAAAACGGATCTATAACGAATAAGATACGTTAGTTTTAAGTTTAGCGACGAAAACTAATTTTCTGAAAATATGGTTTGCTGTCAGAATTTTTCAAAGGATAAAACCAGACTTTAAAGGTTAGCTAGACTAGTCGAGGCCTTAAAAATACATTAGTATACTTAATTACCTTCGCGGGGATAGGCAGAGCTTAGAAAGTGGACTTAAAACGAGTAAGTTATGGCTCACCGAAACTTAAGACGAAGCTTATATTTTTGACGGCTTGTGTTGAACTAGTAAATGCTGATGAAAATCTTGAAAATAGAATTTGGACACTTTAGAAGCGGAATTAGCCAAAACAACTTAAACAAAAATGGTAGAATCCCGTAAATACTTGTTAGGCGCTTTAGAAAAATTTCTAGCACACTAAATAACAAGGAAACTATGGACAAAATACGATATGCTAAGAATATATTTATTTTCACTATTCACGGCTTTTCGTTAAAAGATGTTGGAAATGTTTTTGGAACGTTTTAAGTGTTTTTGAGTCAAAATGATGTAAAATGGACTATATCAAGGACGTAATATTTTATGTACACTTTACTATTGGGTCGGAAGTTTTTCAAGTAAACGATTAATTAGATGGTCAACATTAAGGAATTGAATACTTAAAAACATATGGTTTATTAAAATGATTTCCTATAAATAATGTACTTCGGTAAAATTATATTTTCACTACTAAATTACTCTGCAAACATATATGGGTGATAAACTATTTTATAAAACGCATGCATTACACATTCCATTATCCTAAGACAACTTATATATTTCTAGGTTGCCGTAGAGTTTTCACGTTTGAAAACTCATTTCACTTCCCGATATCTTTGATTTACGTTGATTGCTTACGGTGAGTTTCATAGCCCCACTTTTACTTATTTTATTATTTGATTTGAAATACTTGGGGTGGGAATACATTGCTTGTTTTTACATATGGACACAAGTGCATTAAACATTTATTGATTGCCTAAGTTGTTGTCGTTTGCCATAAATTCCCCACAATCATGAACCGTTAATTACTTTGTAAGCGCGAATGTTGTGAATAGATCTATTGGGGGTAAACTCCCCCGTCCGAGTTGGTCGCTCCAACTTGTCAAACGGACGCATTTCATTTGATGTCGTACAAGTGTTTGGCAAAGCACCTGTTTGGGGTGATAATATGAACTAACTGTTAAGGCTTCGGTGTCATGAGCTTAGTGCAACAGTAATATTTTTCATGAACATATTTGGAATACATTGTCTTTGAAATCTTGTGGTCCATGCATAACTGGTTGTTTACTTAAACCTATGAACTCACCAGCTTTATGCTGACCCTTTTAGCATGTATTCTCAGATGTAGATCTTTACTGCAGCACAATCTATTGTTGGAGGCGCTTGGCATTGACACGGTCATAGACTACTCTGATATATTTGGGACTACTTGTTTACTTATATGGGCCTTATTTCTGCATCAAATTAAATATTGTAAACTTATTTACTATGATAATGTAACTATTTTTCTAAATGGATAGGATAAATCCGTTCTCTTTACTTTGTGTTGTGATCCAATTTAGTAGCACCCCAGCGACATCATCTTCCGCTGCGACCCATTTTTGGGGGTGTTACAGAAATTTGGGCCAGTCAATTTTTCCCTTTCAAAATGACTTTTGAAAGCAGAACTTAGTACAGCATTTTTGGGTTGAGCCATTTCTACAGAAAAAGTTCAAATATTAGTATTCTAATAATACAATTTTCCAAGAAAAGAAAATTACCCAGGAAATATTCATATAACCATTTAATCTTCTTGAAAACTAGGATCCAAATTTTCCTAGTTTCACTACATCAGTTGATCTGCTAGCAGTGAAAATACAAAAGATGGTAATCTGTCGTACAATAATCAAAAACAATTTCCGACTCCTAGATCATTATGGGAATTACATTTGCTGTTGAATCTAACACACCTGCTAGATCTTTGAGCCTATGTGGATCGGTAGGATGCCTATGTAATCACAAGCACACTACAAGAGAATCTCTGAGTACGAACAAGAAAAGAAAAGAACTAAGACTATGATCCTCTATGGATCGTACAATGAACTAAAAGATGTTATTATTGATGATTGTTTAAGTCGTAGAGATATATCAAACTCATAGACGGGATGTTTCTTTTATAATGATAAGAAACACTAACCCTAACCAGTCCTACAAGAAAACGTGTAAAGAGATAAACATGATCTCTTCTAAAAATAACTCTAACAAACATACTAAACATACGGGATAACAACTAACAATACCCGCAGTAACAACTACTATCAGCAGAAACAAGATAGAACTATCAGCAGCAATGAGCTTCAGCAGGAACCAAAGCTATCGGCAGGAACCAACTTTCACTATCGGCAGCAACAAGAAATATCTTATTTCCGAAATTCCCAACAATCCTCCCCTAATCTTGAGGTTGACTAGGTTAACCGACAAGATTCCCTAAGCGTTCACTCTACTCTGAAAGTACTTTGAAGTTCATAGGGAGAGGATTAGACCAGCAGCAGCATCAGTAAGTAACCAGCAGCAACACTTGAAACTTCCAGCAGCAACTTCGATAGTTCAGCAGCAATAGGAAATTATCCTCAAAAGAAAATTTAAGCTGGTCACCATGTCATTCTGGATCTTGACTGCTACTATGACAATATGTACATCAAATCACTTAAGTTTCAAACTATTCTCATCACATCCAGGTGTGTTAACTCCTGTGAGAGGTGAATCATTGAAAATTAATGGATTTGATGTCTCTTTACCAATAGCCATCACTACTGGAGTAGCCAATGTTTAGGTGTGTAAGACCATGGTACATTGATAACCATCTGATTTTGAGTAAACCAGCAACTTAAACGGATTTGAGTTGTCTTTACCTGTAGCCGTTTGCTCAGGACTAGCCAATTCTTGGTTTCAACTGAACCTTGGTGAATTGAATACCAAATATGGATACCAATTGTCTTTACCACAAACCATACTTTTGTGGACTAGCCAACTCTTTGGATCCCGTAAAGGGTAACATCCATGGTGAATTGAGAACTATTTCAACTCTCAGGAATGAACCATGGGTGAGTTGAATTACCCTATAGCTTTGAGCAAGCTATTACAGCTATCAACGGATTTGAGTATCACACCAGAGCCGTACCCTCATGGTGAGTCAACTCTTTCTTGTCTGCAAGACATGGTGAGTTGAATACCATTTGTTGTGTAGGTGTAAACACCAACATTGTACCTGCAAGGTGTTGCTTAAAACCAACTTATTAGCACACAAAATATACAATTTTTTTTTTTTTTTTTTTGAACTAAAGGACTAAGAAACAAACCAAAAGAAAAAGAAAGAAAAGATAAGAAAGAAAGAGATACAACAACAAGAAGCCTCCCCTTAGGCTTAAACCTCCCCTTAATCTTAGCACCTAAGGATTGAGCATTCCAATATGAACCACCAGATAGTTGAATCTTGGACCATCAAATGCTTTAGTCAACAGGTCAGCCACATTCTCATCAGAGTCGATTTTAAGCACCTGAATGAGATGCTTCTCATAAGCATCCCTTATGAAATGATGCCTAATCTCTATGTGCTTTGTTCTTTGATGAAACACTGGATTTTTAACAATACAGATGGTACTTTGGTTGTCAATGAAAATTTTAGTGTTCATGAAGTTGAACCCATAGTCTAACAATTGATTTTGCAACCAAAGGACCTGTCCACAGCAACTAGCAGCAGCAACATACTCTGCCTTAGTAGAAGATGTAGCTACAATAGTCTGCTTCTTGCATTGCCAAGAAACCAACCTTCTTCCTAAAAACTGGCAACCCCCAGTAGTAGATTTTCTATCAAAGTTTGCTCCAGCATAGTCACTATCACTATAAGCTTCCAGCACAAAAGAAGAATCCTTTGGGTACCAAAGTCCCAGCTTAGGCTGTCCTTTTAAATACTTGAAGATTCGCTTGACAGCATTTAAATGGGAAGTCAAAGGTGTAACCTGATGTCTAGCACAAGCACATACTGCAAACATGATATCAGGCCTTGAAGCTGTCAAATACATCAAAGAACCTATCATAGACCTGTATAAGTGAACATTTACAGCATCATCAGGTTCAGTATTGGATTTAGGCTTTGGAGCTTCAAAAGGTGTTGAAGCAGTCCTCACACTTTCCAAGTCAAACTTCTTAAGTATGTCATGAACATACTTTTCTTGGTTTATGAAGATACCATCTGGTCTCTGTTGAACCTGTAAGCCCAAGAAGAATGTCATCTGCCCCATAGCACTCATTTCAAATTCACTTTTCATTAATTCCTCAAAATCCTTACACCAAGCTTCATTAGTGGAACCAAAAATAATATCATCTACATACACTTGTACCAAGATGATATCTTTAAAATTCTTCCTTATGAAGAGTGTTTTATCTATTGTTCCTCTTCTGTAACCATGTTTAAGTAAAAAGGCAGACAACCTGGCATACCATGCTCTTGGTGCTTGATGAAGTCCATAGAGTGCTTTCACCACTTTATAAACCAAATCAGGATATTGTGGATCCACAAATCCCTGTGGTTGAGTAACATACACTTCCTCTTCAATACTTCCATACAGAAATGCACTCTTCACATCCATCTGATAAACCACAAACCCCATAAATGAAGCAAAAGACAAAAACAGTCGAATAGCTTCAACTCTTGCTACTGGTGCAAACACCTCATCATAGTCGATACCCTCCTCTTGTCTATGTCCTTGAGCTACCAATCTAGCTTTATTTCGAACCACAATTCCCCTAGCATCCTGTTTATTCTTGAGAATCCATTTAGTTCCAATTGCATGTTTTCCTTCAGGCAATGGTACTAATACCCATACTTTCTGATTCTTGAACTGCTGCATTTCCTCTTGCATAGCCTCAACCCAATCAGAATTATCAAGGGCTTGAGCTACACTACTTGGTTCAATTTGAGATAGAAAACAAGCATAGAGGCAATGAAGATAGTCAGTGTGATTGCTCCTTAACTGTTCCTGAATATAACTGAGAAAAGCAGATTCTCCAAACTTGAATTGACTTAACCTGCTTCTTGTTTGAACAGGGGAATTGAGATCACCAAGAATCAAAGATTGAGGATGTACAGTGTTAATCCTCTTGGTAACAACAGGATCTACTTCATAGGTTGTGGCTTGATTAGTAATAGAGGGATTTGCTTCACCATCATAAGAAGAGTGAGTGAAAATTCCAGATCTTGCTTGATGATGAGGATCATTCAGCTTAGATGCTGAAGAGAGTGAATTTCCAAGATCAGATGGACTTGGGAATCTAGTTGGAGGCTCACTAAATCCCAATAAATCAGCAGATGGAGTAGACAAAGAAGCAGCAGGATTGGTGACATCGGCAGGAACAGTAGATGTATCAGCAGTAACAGGTGTACTACCAGCAGAATTGACATCAGCAGGAACAGGAATACCACCAGCAGAAGCCATTTGTCTTCTGACTTCAGCTTCAGCATTTTTCAATATCTCCACTGTTTCTTGTGAAAACCCAGAACCAAACTTTTCAGCAGCTCTCTTGGCTTGATGTTCTTGTCTTTGAAGCCTAGCAAGGTCTTCTGCAAAACTTGAATCATCTTCAGTCTTATCAGAAGTATCTTTGAGTTCTGTACCTGAAAAGTGGTTAGAGGGAAAAGAAGGAACAACTATGGGTTGTTCATCACACTCTGAATCAGACTCATCATCTGAGGTACCTGCATTGTTAGATGGATAAACATGTGTACCTACAGATTGATTGCTTTATATCTAGAATAACCTAATGAATCAGTCAGATAATATATGTCAAAATACCAGTCATGACCTGCACCCTGAAAATTAGGTTTGTCCTCTAGAAACCTTAAATTGAGTGTTTCTTCTACCCTCT
Organism: Artemisia tridentata subsp. tridentata; assembly: GCA_021014915.2. Taxonomy (NCBI): domain Eukaryota; kingdom Viridiplantae; phylum Streptophyta; class Magnoliopsida; order Asterales; family Asteraceae; genus Artemisia; species Artemisia tridentata. The sequence goes on from CP139503.1 coordinate 285,825,512, forward strand.
TAGCAGACAAGTTATAAACCCTATAGGCCTTACTATGAGCAGAATATCCTACAATGAACCCCTCATCTGCCTTCTCTTCAAATTTACCTAGGTGATCACTAGTATTCAAGATAGTTACATGACATCCAAAAGGCTTAAGGTAACTAATGTTGGGAACCTTTCCAGACAAGAGCTCATAAGGAGTTTTGTTGTGGGGATTAGTAATAGATACCCTATTCAGTACATAGCAAGCAGTGCTTACTGCTTCAGTCCAAAACATGGTAGGCAACTTTGATTGCGTGGTTTTGTAACCTTACAACAGGTTTTACCTCTCGAGGGATCTCAAGAGGCTTACAACCCCACCAGGCAGTGTACCTGACCGATGTAGTATAGTGTAGTGGTAAGTACGGGGGATTGATCGTTCTCCACAGGGAATAGTGTTCGTTAGGTATGAAAGGCTACTCTAATTAGGTCTAAGGGTTGAGGAAGATTCTTTTTTGTGTTTTTATAGTTTTTATGAAAGCAAGTAAAATCTCGGTTTTGATAGAGTGGGCGGAATTAGTTGCTAGTCAACTAACCCAAATTACTACGAATGCAAATAAAATAAAATAACAAAAATGAAATGTGGTGAGAAACTTATGTGTAGAGAAATGTGTTTACTTAGATTTCCTTACTCCCTAACTATCTTTTACCGGTTAATTAGTGTGTATTAGTCGCGTGGATGACGGGTGTATTCCTTAATACCATTCGTGGGGTGGCGTACTTACTTCCCCAACTCTACAAGCTCCTACTTCACTCCTATGTCGAGCCGGCTAGGAAGCTCCTAACATGGGATCACTAGAATTCGCTTGTGCATTAAATACAACCATAAAAACCTTTAGTACGCGTTTGGTTCATGTTTCTTAAGACGTTCAAGCAAGTTACCGAATAGGAAGTTAGCCAGTTTTCTTAAGCCTAACATAGATAAACAATCATCCAATACAACTAACAACACACTAACAACCAATAATCAATAGCTAAGTTTCATTAGATCTAAGCAAACACAAGATAAAATTAGCCTAACATGTTAAACAAAAGACAAGAATAAGATAGAATCAAACAACACATAGACATATTGAATGATTAATTGATAACTTATCTTTCAATGAAACATGGAAGATCTCAAGGCAAAAAGCCCTGAAAAAGTAGCTAAAATCGTCTTAGGGTTTTATCCCAAAATTCCACACACTAAGCTCTCCCTAATGACAAAAGATTAGAAAACTATATATAGATTTTTGGATCTGACGGCGTCACCTTATGGAGTGTGACGCCGTCACCTCGCCGCTTTTAGGGTTCCCGGATGACCTTCTTGACGCCGTCCCTCTTTAGCTCTTCAAAAATCCATTCTGGCTTATCAAGGCTTGACGCCGTCAGCTCGTGAACGTGACGCCGTCCCCTTATGATTTAAGCCGTGACGCCCTTGATCAAGTTAAAGCGTGACGCCGTCAGATTTCACATGCTATTTTCACTGGCTTATCATGAGTAAATTTCACGTCCAACTTTTCTTGCCAAAGCATGACGCCGTCCAGAGTAAATTCTGACGCCGTCAAGAGTAACTTTTAGCCGATTTTCGAGACTTTTCCGTTTTCTTCACTTTAATGCTCCAAAAACGTCCAAAATGCCTCCTTTTCCAGATTTCTCCTCAAAAGTACCTAAAATGACAAAAGGAACGATTTAGGGCAATATTTGATCAAATAAATACGATTTAGGGCTTAAATGACCCCTTAAAAGCGGTACACTTTTCGCCTCATCAAATACCCTTATACTTGAGATTTGCTTGTCCTCAAGCAAATGCGCTTTTATTCTAATCAAAATATAAGTTAGGGGTCATTTAATGCTAATATAAAAGTAATTACAACAAATAATCGTTCCACTTCAATCATAATAAGCACGGAGATTATAAACTAGCACCTCACAAGTAGTGTTTAGATACTCACATCTCTCAAGTGTCATCAAAATAAATCTCATAAATGAAAACGGATAATATCTCTCACTACCTGTCATAGCAAATAGATTACCATAGGCTTGGGAAAGGATCAAAAACCTCCTCCACTAGGCGTAAGCACCTAAGATAAACTATCAAAGAGGGCTTTTAAATGGGTTATAACGTTAGGTGTAGGGAAAAGGAAAACACGGTTTTGTTGGATAAAGGATATTTTACTGGTGGCTAGTTAAAGATCTTGATCAATTACATGTACTATACAATGTTGCTAAGCCAAGACTAGACTCGATCTTAAGCTAGAAACAAAATAACAAAATAACAAAAATATAAAACAAACATAAAATAAAACGGGATGGTAGTCCGTATGTTTTTTCTATTTTTCATTTTCTCATTTTTTTGTATTTTTCTTGATTTTTTCGATTTTTTTTTTTTTTTTTTTTTTTTTTTTTTTTGCATACACTTTTGCCCTACCATCCAAAATAATACATCATAGGGGCGTTGCATTCCCCTTACACTTGAATTTTTACATAACTTTACAAATACTAATCTAATGACTCGAATTAAGATAATCGAAAAACTTGGAGTACTTTTAAAATATTTAGCACATATGGGGGTAATAAATGATGTTCTTCCCCATTACTCCATTATACTAGTACTTTACCCATGAGTCCCAATCGTCCCAAAACAATATGTACAAGGATATGACTCGACTTAGCAACCATGTAATCAACTAGATAATTAACTTGGGTTTAAACAAATGTTGTCACAATAATGCACTAAAAATGAGTGCATACAAGGTAGGCTAAGGCGATTTGGGTGTACATTTAAGTGGGGTGTAAACAAATTCTTCCTTTAAGTAAAATGCTTAAAGGTCGAAACGAAAAGATAGGCTCTGAGGGGTGTACTAGGGGTATCGTGTACTAAAAATGAGTACAACGCAAAGGGTGTGGGAGAATTACTTGACCAATGTAGCCAACGTAATTATAACAAAAACACAGGTGTAAAACAATGGGTTAATCCTAATGCCTCTTATCATGTAGTAAATCTAACTACACGAATGTAGTCTCACTTGTGGCCTTGGAATGGTCCTAACGCAAGTTCTAGAATCTAAGTGCTACCGGTACACACATCATAGCATAAATGCTTTTCCTACCAATTCTAGGGGTGAACCTCACATATTTGGGGGTGGAAAATTTTTTAGTGGTACGGTTTTTGTGCTAGTCATATAACTCCTATCCGTGAGACGCTCATTAAGATCAAAGTTTCACTCCTATATGTTGTAAAAAATTTTAAATTTGGCACTAAAATTACCTTAACAAGTATTTCTCTCAGTTTTATTACACATCTACCATCAAACAAACAAAAATCAAGCGCAATTGTATTCTCTAAAATCGTACTTTTACCCTCCCCTTACACTTAAGATGAACATTGTCCCCAATGTTCAAATTACAAGATGTAAAAGCATAAAGTAAAAGAATGAAATCAAATACTCCCCTGATTCGCTCGGTGGATAATGAAATTACACGGTTAAATCTTCCTCCAAAGAGAATGTTGAAGCTCCATGACTAATGCATCGCCATAAGCTTGATTCCATAAACATCTCCTTGTCCAAAACAACCTGTTAAACCTGAGAAAACAAACACGAAAACCTGCATAACATCGGCGGGAAAAATCTATATATAAGGATATAATGCTTGTGGAATGATAATTTTGCAGATTCCTGGAGATTATAAGTTGGAGATTTAATAAAAACTTTTTATGAAAACAAAACTTTCAAAAATTTCTGGAAATTAAATCTGACGCCGTCAGGTTATAACCCCTGACGCCGTCAGAAATGACCTGACAAAAATTTTCGTTTTAAGTTTCCGGAAAATTTCTGGAAAAACCTTTTACCTTACTTCCTGGAAATCCTGCAAAACATCATTATGACTCGATACAAGCATTTGACTCAAACAAACACTAATATGTATGCTAATTTATTATTATTACGATTCATGTTAATTTGTGTTCTAATAAACCGATTTAGATTTCCCTTACACTTATCTTTTGCAAAATACCTTTATATGTAGTTAAGACGAAGTTAAAAACAACATAAAGCATTTTCACAAATTAGTTTTGAACATGAATCAATAATGATAAAAATTAAACACACATACGGGAAATAAAATCAAACAAACAAATAAATGAACACACAAAGCAAATAAAACAAATAAAGCTTGGGTTGCCTCCCAAGAAGCGCTTTTCTTTATTAACGAGTCTTGTAGCTAGACTCAAAGTAAGGCTCATCTAGTGTCGCTTATGCTCACGTATCCGAGTGTGAGCCATCTAATTGTTGCCTCATCTCTCTTGTATTCATCATTAAGCTCCAAACATCCATGATAATATCTCTTATTTTTCTCATGTGGATATTTGAGCCCCTTCCTCTTATCATTCTCACTTAACAAGTCGATAGGCATAATTCTATTGCAAGATTCAATGGGGTAGTTCTTAAACCTAGGATGTGCTCGGGGCATTTGATAGACAAAATCTTCATCCCCGTCCGAGAATGTAATTAACCCGTCCACAAGTTTTTCGTCAAGGTTGGTCAACCTTTTGAAGGGTTCTCCAAAAATGACTTGGGTTAATTTGTCATCGATAAATTCTCCTAAATTCTCCATAACCATAAAATCCACCAAATACACAAAACTTCCTACGAACACGTGTAGTGGCTTAATCCTAGCAACAATGTTATCTCCTTGATATTCAAGCTCATCTACCATGATTTTATTATAATTAGCGCGAGAGATAATGTTCATAGGCAAAGATGAGTTAAGATAAGCATAAAAATCATGATAACCAATTTTACACGGGAATTGCATGTTAAAGAGGCTATCCTTTTCGATCTTAGTCCTAGGGTCAACATACTTAAAGGGATCAATTTCTTCTTTTCCCCATTCCTCGTTAACTACTTCTCCATTACCGATATCCTCATCGGAGTCTGAGTAGTAAAATGGACTAACATAGTCATTCTCATGGTCAGACTCCTCCATCTCAGAATTGTTACCAAAGTGGTGGTCGGGTGAAAGGTTGTTGTTTGCTACTATGGGGGCGGGCACGGGTAGTTGAAAATTTGCACGGCGAAAAACACGAATAACAGGGATCAAATGACCAATGTTACTCATGAGGTAAGTATAAGGTATCACAAACAAAAGTACAAAGAAATAAGATAGACTAAAGAAAATCTAGAAAAAGAAAATAAAAATCTCACTAGAAAGGAATCTAGTGAGTAGACCTAATAGAAATAAAAATTCAACCTAAACAATAACTATTCCCCGGCAGCGGCGCCAAAAACTTGATTGCGTGGTTTTGTAACCTTACAACAGGTTTTACCTCTCGAGGGATCTCAAGAGGCTTACAACCCCACCAGGCAGTGTACCTGACCGATGTAGTATAGTGTAGTGGTAAGTACGGGGGATTGATCGTTCTCCACAGGGAATAGTGTTCGTTAGGTATGAAAGGCTACTCTAATTAGGTCTAAGGGTTGAGGAAGATTCTTTTTTGTGTTTTTATAGTTTTTATGAAAGCAAGTAAAATCTCGGTTTTGATAGAGTGGGCGGAATTAGTTGCTAGTCAACTAACCCAAATTACTACGAATGCAAATAAAATAAAATAACAAAAATGAAATGTGGTGAGAAACTTATGTGTAGAGAAATGTGTTTACTTAGATTTCCTTACTCCCTAACTATCTTTTACCGGTTAATTAGTGTGTATTAGTCGCGTGGATGACGGGTGTATTCCTTAATACCATTCGTGGGGTGGCGTACTTACTTCCCCAACTCTACAAGCTCCTACTTCACTCCTATGTCGAGCCGGCTAGGAAGCTCCTAACATGGGATCACTAGAATTTGCTTGTGCATTAAATACAACCATAAAAACCTTTAGTACACGTTTGGTTCATGTTTCTTAAGACGTTCAAGCAAGTTACCGAATAGGAAGTTAGCCAGTTTTCTTAAGCCTAACATAGATAAACAATCATCCAATACAACTAACAACACACTAACAACCAATAATCAATAGCTAAGTTTCATTAGATCTAAGCAAACACAAGATAAAATTAGCCTAACATGTTAAACAAAAGACAAGAATAAGATAGAATCAAACAACACATAGACATATTGAATGATTAATTGATAACTTATCTTTCAATGAAACATGGAAGATCTCAAGGCAAAAAGCCCTGAAAAAGTAGCTAAAATCGTCTTAGGGTTTTATCCCAAAATTCCACACACTAAGCTCTCCCTAATGACAAAAGATTAGAAAACTATATATAGATTTTTGGATCTGACGGCGTCACCTTATGGAGTGTGACGCCGTCACCTCGCCGCTTTTAGGGTTCCCGGATGACCTTCTTGACGCCGTCCCTCTTTAGCTCTTCAAAAATCCATTCTGGCTTATCAAGGCTTGACGCCGTCAGCTCGTGAACGTGACGCCGTCCCCTTATGATTTAAGCCGTGACGCCCTTGATCAAGTTAAAGCGTGACGCCGTCAGATTTCACATGCTATTTTCACTGGCTTATCATGAGTAAATTTCACGTCCAACTTTTCTTGCCAAAGCATGACGCCGTCCAGAGTAAATTCTGACGCCGTCAAGAGTAACTTTTAGCCGATTTTCGAGACTTTGCCGTTTTCTTCACTTTAATGCTCCAAAAACGTCCAAAATGCCTCCTTTTCCAGATTTCTCCTCAAAAGTACCTAAAATGACAAAAGGAACGATTTAGGGCAATATTTGATCAAATAAATACGATTTAGGGCTTAAATGACCCCTTAAAAGCGGTACACTTTTCGCCTCATCAAACTTAGAGTCAGCTAGCATAGATCTAGCTGCTTCTATAAGGGTCCTATTTTTCCTTTCTGCAACCCCATTTTGTTGTGGGGTTCTGGCACTGCTATAATCTCTTTTAATCCCCTTATTCCCACAAAATTCAATTAAATTAGAGTTTTTAAACTCAGTTCCATTATCACACCTTATAGCCTTAACCTTTCTATTTAGCTGGTTTTCAATTAAGGTAATAAAATCCCTAATCACAGAATAGGTTTCATTTTTAGTACCTAAAAAGAAAGTCCAAGAAAACCTGCTAAACTCATCAGTAATCACCAGACAATAATAATTATGGTCTCTACTTCTGATAGAAGTTGGACCAAAAAGATCCATATGAAGCAGTTGCAGAGGCTCAGAGATGGTGCTCACAGCAGTAACGGCCTTGTATGATGCCCTGTGTTGCTTTCCTTTATTGCAGGCAACACAATTGTGTTCATTTGTGAAGGTCTTGAAAGGGAGTCCTTGCACTAAGCCATTCTTTGCCAGCTTGTTGATAGTCTTGAAGTTCACATGTGCCATTCTTCTGTGCCATTTGTTTGCTTCATCCACAGAAGCTTTTGCCACCATACAAGCAAGATTACCCTCAGGCTTAACATCATTCAGATTGAAACAATACAGGTTGTGAGTCCTTGGAACTTTGAGCACTATCTCACTTTCATCAGGCATCTTGAAGTCCTTGGAGAGCACAAGACAGTCAATCTCAGTGAAGAGAACTCCATTCTTCTTGTCACATATTTGTGAGACAGAGAACAACTTGAAGTTCTTGAGTTCCTTCACATAAAGAACATTCTCAAAGTCCAGTTTAGGAGTCTTAATGGTGCCTTTCCCTGTAATCTTTCCATCACCTCCTCCAAATGTCACAGTACCTCCATAAAAGGGTACAAAGTTATGCAACCTTTCCAAATTTCCTGTCATACTCCTTGAACAACCACTGTCAACAATACCTACATCTTTACTCTTAAAAGGAATGTCCTACAGAACAAAAATACATACAACAATGTTAGATACATGGGAGGCCCAAGTCATTACTGACTTGGGTCTGCCTTGTGGATCAATAAAAATTAAACCATGGAGATTGATGAGATCCACCATTGTTCTTGGACCCCGTTCTCATATATTTGTTATTGTTTTTCCAAGAACAACCTGCTGAGGACTTAACAGCAGTTCCCCATCTTGCCCTTCCCATGTTTAAGGTGTCAAAATAAATAGGCCACATATCATTTTGAAAGTAAGTACTGGTAGGTCTGTAGAAAGGTCTAGTAGCATTGTTTCTCCAACCAGCAGGAATGGACTTGCCAGCAGGAACTGGCTTACCAGCAGGAACTGGCTTGCCAGCAGCAACAGGCTTACCAGCTGGAATTGACTTGCCAGCAGCAACAGAAGCTCTACAAGAGTTTATTCTTGCTACTTGTGGAATATATGGGGGAATATCATTGACATTGTTCCACACAGACCTATTTTGACAAGCATATTTACCCATCTGTTTTTCATAATAGTCACAATCTTTAATAAGATGATCATAACTACGACACACAAAGCAAGATTTCTTTCTAGGGGACTTTTTCTTAACATTATCTTTCTTATTGCAATCAGAAGAATTCAAACCAACACACGAATCAAAATTATCCTTAACAAAATTAAAATCACAACCATAACTGTTTGAAACCAAACCAAAACTAGAAACATTATTGTTTTTAACATTATCAAAAGAAACATCAGAAGCCACTTTTAAAGACAAATCTTCTGATTTTATTGATGCAGACTTCTCACTTGATCCACATGTGTCATAGTCATCAGTCTTGATTTCTTCAGATTTGTCACTGTAAGAACAAGAGACAAATTCATTAGAGTCACAATCAAGATCAGGCAAGTTCTTTGCCTTTTTGCCATAAGTCATTTGTGAATCATCAAAGTCAAGGTCAAGGGCTGAGTGGATAGGGACAGGCTTAAAGACACCTCTTATAGGTGGAGGAACTGCATTCATCCCTCCTTCCTTAACAAACTTAACAGGTGTTTGATAATCAGCTTCCTTAGGGGTAGGGTCAAATATTCTAGGGTTATATTCCCCATCCTCATATCCCAACCCTTTCTTACGCCAACCAGACTGATTACCATAGTTAATTAGATATTTTTCTGATTGTTGCCATGAATTTATCCTAGCCACTTCACTATCCAGTTTAGCCTTTAAATCCTGATTTTCTAATTTGATCTTAGCAACTTGAGATTCAGAATATTTAAGTTCATTAGCGGTGTTTTCTAAATCTCTCTGTAAAACCCTTATTTTCTCTTCATAAGCAAGCTGATTTGCTTCATGCCAAGCCTTTTGTTTTTCTACTGTTTTAAGAGCCTTTTTATAAGCTTGAATTTCAACAAATACTTTATTATATTCAGGCTCAATCTCATCAAATTCCCTTTTTAACTTAGTGTATTTAATTTCACTATCCTTTTTCAATTTAGTATATTTAATTTCACAATCAAAAGGACACTTAAGTACCTGAGTTGGATATCCCATCATTCCAAATTCTCCAGCCACATGTGTCTCAGCTCCATTTCCAGCAATCATCCCATAAATCTGTGAAACTCCAGTCTCCTCATGTTGTTCCCAATCCAGCATTGAATCCACAGACACTAGAGCTTTATCTTCCTTTGACTCCAATTCTTTCATTCTGAATGCCGAATACCTTGTTCTATCATCAACTTTCTTGTCTTGGCATTCTCTGGCAAAGTGACCTATCTGACCACATTTGAAGCACTTCACCTTCCTTCTGTCAAACCTTGCACCTTCCCTTCCATTGAGATTGAGCTTCCTCCCAGACTGCTGCTCAAACATGTTAACCTTTAATGACAGCATAGCCAGCTGCCACTTGATGTCCATCTCCTCCAAATCAAATTGATCAATTTGATCAAAGTCATCATACATAAATTGCTGTTGTGGAGTACTTTCAGCAACAAAAGAATGAAGAATTTCCTCAACAACATTGTCATTCCTTGATTGAGATCTTGGTGTTGCAGGAGAATAGGAAACAGATGAAGATGAGGGGTTTGGGCTATTACCATGAGAGACCTTGTTAGTACTGGATGCACTAACAAATGCAGTATGAGTAGGTGTATGAGATGAATAAGTAGAAACCCCTTTGATGTCAATCTCTAGGGTCTTGAGCTTGTTGTACAGATCGTCAAAGCTTAGGTAGTCCAATCCTCCTTTGGCTTTCAGAGTTATGGAAACTTGAGACCAGGATGAAGGTAAAGCCCTCAGAAACTTTGTGTTGCAGTCTTCATTGTCTGGTCGAGCCTGCAACTGATTAAGTTGGCTGAGGATCTTGTGAAATCGATCATACCCTTTGTGAATACCTTCTTCCTCAGAGATCTTAAACTCCTGAAATTCCTGCTTAAGCATTGATTTCCTCATCTTTTTGGACTCCTCATTCCCACCGAATCTAGCTTTTACAGCAAGCCAGATTTCCCTAGCATCATCCAGGTGATGAAAATCACCCATGTGATCCTCTGGGAGAGCCTGAAGCAAGAGAGTTCTTGCTTTAGTTTCTCTTTGCACAGCCAGCTGCTCCTCAGCTGATGTAGGAGGGAGAATCATGATACCCCCATTCTTATCTCTTCCAATTCTCTTCTTGCTATTCCCAGTGAGGATAACATTCCAAAGATGGTGATCACTGTTGGAGATCCAGTACTCCATCTTCATAGCCCAGACTTCATACTCTTCCTTCTTAAGATATGGGAACTTAGCATTACTGTTGGACACAGTGGTTGTAACAATTTGTTTTTGAACTTTTGTGGGTTCAGGTTCTTCATTGTTAATGGCAGCGAATTCAGGGTTTTCGTCGCCCATTGTGAAAGGGTTTAGAGAGATTGTTTTGAGAACTTTTGCTTCTTGATCAGAGATCCTCACGAGGCTCTGATACCACTTGTTGAATCTAACACACCTGCTAGATCTTTGAGCCTATGTGGATCGGTAGGATGCCTATGTAATCACAAGCACACTACAAGAGAATCTCTGAGTACGAACAAGAAAAGAAAAGAACTAAGACTATGATCCTCTATGGATCGTACAATGAACTAAAAGATGTTATTATTGATGATTGTTTAAGTCGTAGAGATATATCAAACTCATAGACGGGATGTTTCTTTTATAATGATAAGAAACCCTAACCCTAACCCGTCCTACAAGAAAACGTGTAAAGAGATAAACATGATCTCTTCTAAAAATAACTCTAACAAACATACTAAACATACGGGATAACAACTAACAATACCCGCAGTAACAACTACTATCAGCAGAAACAAGATAGAACTATCAGCAGCAATGAGCTTCAGCAGGAACCAAAGCTATCGGCAGGAACCAACTTTCACTATCGGCAGCAACAAGAAATATCTTATTTCCGAAATTCCCAACATTTGCCAAATACAATTTGCAAAATAAGCATGTTTCTTCCCATCTCATGCCTTAAGTTTCTAGGTCTCACTAACAACTTAATTAAGTCGTCTAATTTAGAAACTGCAAATTCTCCATTACTGGTCACACGCATAATGGAAATTTATCTTGTCATTAATATCCATGCATGGTCTCACTTACGCTAAATATTAACTCCAAGTGTTTCTTATAATTAGATAGCATGGAATTAAATATTAGGGTATTTATTTTGATGTGACCAGTGTTGCAAAAAAAGGTCTACAAGGCCGATTAATCGCCGATTAGGTGCTACAAGGCCACCGACCTTGCCGATTTATGTAACTAGGTCAAACAAATAGGTCAACCGTGGTCAACGGCGATCAACGGTGGTCAATGGTGGTCAAACTTACCGAAAACCTATAAATCTTGCTGGAAGTACCTAAAACTCAATGTAAACTTATTTTGATCACTTATAGTAACTATTTAAGTCTATTACAAGTTGTTTTTTAGAAAATACCTTACCGAAAATACCTAAAACTCACCAGAAATACACAAAACTTGCCAGAAATAACTAAAATTTGTCAGTAATGCCAATCCGATTAATCACCTTTTAATCCCGCCTAAACCGATTACAAGCTACAAGGTGGTCGACCGCCCGACTACTTATTTGCGATTTTTGCAACCTTGGATGTGACAATCAAAATATGTACAAAGAAGCATGCACACATCTTCGTATCATAAGTTTTCAAAACATTTTTATTTACCAATTAGGCTAAGAGTTAAATCAACAAAGTTTTAATTGAGGTATTGGGTTCACCAATCAAAGAATTACCTATAATTATCGGCCACTATATCCTACTGCTGCATGAGTCAAAAGACCCAAGTTATTCGGATAATTGCCACAAAAGTGAATTGAGGTCAATTCACCCTTAAGATGATTTTGCATAAAAAATAGCATTACTTGGTAGCTCCAATTAGACACACAAAGGAGCGGAGAGACAAACGTCCGCCCGGTGGCTAATTAAAAACGCGTCTCTTTCAGATGACAATTTAATGTCAAGCCTCCTTATACCCCTCTTATAGTTTGTCTAAACTGGGTGAGCCGTTCACATTATTGGTACAAAACTCATCACTCAATTAAAAGTTTATGATTCTAAGTCTTAAAAAATATGTTATAAACTATAATATTGCTAGTCTCGCCTGGGAGCAAATTACCGTGCGAAGCGAACCACTGTCGGCACATAAGACTTTGCAATATATAATTTATCACATCAAGGTTTCATAGTTATTAGGTCAATTTATTTTCTATTCGAAAAATTACTCTCTTTTTGCTTACAATTCGTCATAAAATTTAAACAAAAAAAAAAAAATCAAGTAATTTAATAAAAATAAATAACCTCATAATAACACATATAATCTTAACAATTAAATCATATAGCCACATGCAAACTTTTTGATAAAATCATATTAATAATCTATCTATGTTTTACTATGCATATATTTAACAAAGACTCCCATTGGTTTTCGAGCAAATGGTACCAATGGACCACATACACCAAACAATTTGGTTGCGTAAGTCCTAGCAAATATATACCAAGTGGCACATAAATAGATTCATTAATTTAATAATTGAGGTCTTCCCCAATTTTAGATCTATCTTTTTACATGTTACAAATAACTTAACAATTAATTATAAACCCTAATCCATGATAAACATGCATGTTTCATCATGGATTAATTTACAAGTCACAAGATACGTAACCCTTTACACACATAAACATGTTCCTAATTTAGGGTTACAAAAACTAATTTTTTTTAATTAAAGAGGGCTCGCCCCCCCCTCCCCCAAAAAAAAAATTAGGGTTTCAATTTTTTGTATGTTCTAAACCCTAGAAAAAATTGACTAACATGTAATCCTAATCAAGATTCGATTTTTATGTGTTTCGGTAATACAATTACATGTTAAAACGGCTCGTGATGCCACTGTTAGAATTTTAATACCATGACTATCATATATTTATTCTAATATAAATCAAACACGTATGCGGAAGCGTATGATCATATTTTAACATATAAAAGATTAACCGAATAATAAAGACACGTACCTTTGATCCTAGCAAGAACAAAGATCAATACTTCAAATCTTCTTCTTTTAATAATCAAGTGGATTAGCGAGATACCCCTTACCTTTTTGTATCTTAATCCAAGATGGATTAACTATAGTGAGTTAATATCCAAGAGCACAAGAAACCAAAACAATTTTGTTTAAGCAAAAAACAAGATCGATCGACCCTTAAGGGTTTAGATCCGATCGGATTTGAGACAAAAGAAGAAGACACAAAACTTAGGGTTATAGCAAGAGTGCAAAAGATAGAAAACCAATAACCCTAGGCCTTGTATTTATAGGCATGTAATCTTGGAGGACAAGTTAGACTCGAATTGGGTTTGGCAACCCATATGGCCGATCGGCCCTATCCCTCCCCAAGGGATTCTAGAATTTTCTTGCTCCTCTAATTACACCTATAGTCCTTCCTTTATTCACTAACGGTCGTTAGTCAATTTCCGTTAATTACTTAACGTCCGTTAGTCGTTATTTTGTGTTCTAATAATTAAATACATAACGGTTTATATATATATAAATTATTATACATTAATCCTTCATACGTAATGTGTGCAATCCCTTGGTCCCGAGTTCGATTCTAGTAATACAAATTGATATTTATCCATTAAAACTAGCAGATCAAGTTTCTTTGATTGTGCTCTCTGTGCATTTTTTAAGTTGTTGAACTCGGTCGGTTCAACTCAAGCTGTTGTACTTTAACCATATCTAGGAGTTGAACAAGGTCTTTATTAGTTTTTTTTTTTTTTTTTTTTTTTTTTTTTTTGGGAGAAAACATTAGGAATATTATGGGCAGATGGCTCTTCGATATTTTGTTGGCAAGCATATCCATCAACTTCTCTAACTCTTTAAGCTATCCTATTCTTTGATCCAACATGATCAATCTATTTGGGGAATGTTTTAGCACCATTCCCTGAGAATCAAGAGAGTCATCGACACCATATATTTCATTATATCCTTCCTACATGAACACACGTAGGTTGTTGTAATAGACATATACAAATAAATAAAATACTTGATGTTTACAAGTATGCAATTATAGTAAAAAAAATGGGGAAGTGAAAAAGCTGGATATCGGATTCTTGACATGTTTACGTTGGTTCTACTAATAATGAGCAGAATATATTCAAATTATACAGCAAATATAAATAGTTGCTTAGCTACGAAGATCAAGTAAGTCATACAACAATGTACATGCTAATTGAATGTCCAGATGACGAAGATGTCATTTTGTTAAGTGCCACATTCAAAACAACTCATAATATATGGTAAGCCTCTATTTTGCAAGGCTATTGGAAAATAAAGGTGTTTAGATCCACACAAAGCTCCTATTGAGTTCAACGATTAATATAACTATTGTAATGATACTGCTTTTATAATCAAAGTTTAATGTGTTATGCATTTAAGTATAACTTCAATGGAACATGAAAAGTTCTTGTGAGCCAACCTGCCCACCCTGTTTTGACCAGTACTAAAAAAGACATGCTTCAATCTGGACAGTCAATGATATCGAGATTTGTAATATCCCCAAAGTCCTAATTTGCATTAACACAAGACAGAGGGTTATGACAACAATACAAGCATAAAAAAGTTGGTTTTCAACTAATGTAACAACATTTGGTAGATGTTTAATCTTGGCTGTCAATAAAAGAATCAAATTTTGAAACCAGAAATGAATGAACTAGGACATAGGTTGCCGTTTTGAACTTAATACATCCTTAAAAAAATGTTTTAGGTCAGCCTGTTTTGGACCATTTGCGAGTCATTTTGTCACTTCTTCCACATATGCACATGAAATGCCCATAATTTTTTTAACGGGCTTATTCTGGTAACATGTAAATTATGAACTATAGGTCATATCAACCTGAAGTACGCAAAACTGCCAAAAAATAAATTATGAACTAAACTCATTTATGGTAACATGTAAACTCTAAATTATATTTTATAATCAAAACAAATAATAATTGTACATGAGTTTCATGAGCGGAAGCGTACGTTTCTACATAAAATGGGCTTATTCTAAACGCCCCTTTAAAACTTGTAACTATACACGTACATATCATGGACTACATAAACTTGCTACAAAAGATTCTTGCTTTAGGGCATTCCTAACTAATAACAAATGATAGAAATGAGAAGCTCGCTACCTAATCCGTGAGCTACACCATTTTTACCCATTATGCCCCACTTAACACATAGCATGGTCTCATCTTACAAACCTGCAAAACATGGAAATGAGAACGGTAAGTCCTTGCGACTTAGTGAGTAAACAAAACTAGTATGAATTACTTGCAATTCTGAACATGAATATATTAATCTTTAACATGCTGTAAATGGTACGACTTTTAGTCGTTTAGCTTTTGATACATGATACTTAATTTCTGGTTATGAATTCTGATTTCACCAACATGATATATTCTGGTTTTGTGTTCATAAACATGGCAATAAATCTGAGCATTTTCTTGTAACTAGACGATGCTTAGTCGTCCTACTATACATGAGAATTTCCCTAGCCGACGAGTACTCTTCTTGGGGCACTAACCTGTCATCGTGCTTTTCTGAACTTGGGTCATCCACAAAAGACGCTTAAATATGTAAACTTGATATACTAATTCTAAACATGGGTCACCCACAAAGGATGTTTGATCATATATAAACTTGACATGTTAATACATGATTTATCCACATCGGATGTGAACACTATAATAAGCACGGGTCACCCACAAAGGATGCTTGTACGGGAGTTCTACATCTGGCACTTCTTGGACACATCGTGCACTTCTTAGGCACGCTACATGACTAATGGTGCTTTCTTCAGCACCCTAAACTTGACAACAATGCTTCTTGTAAGCATCCTAAAATTGGTTTGTTTCGGCTATATCCGAAACCTTGCATACGTTCTAACATCATGTAAATCTAATAACATAAAGCTAATAATCCGTTACTCACCGGGATTTTATAATGCAAGATGAATGATTCTTAACATGCCTCGAGCACCTATATAATGATAGATGCACACATAGGCTATTACATGATCATATTTTTTTTGAACGGTGGCATATTATTAAAAGAAAACTAGCAAGGAGCTAGCAATTACAAAGGGGTTTTGAGCCAATCAGTCCAACTAATACATGTATTGCCTCTAAACTTTAACCTAGAAAAGGAAAACAGACGGATATTGTCAAAAATGTCACTTTTCCTCATAACTTGAGAATTAAAAGTGACGTTATTCCTAAAACGCCATAGCATCCAACAAGTAGCTGCAAAAATGACATAGGCACGGTCTTTCGAATCCTTAGAAGCTGGCCACGACAAAAACCATGAACTTGCATAACAATTACATGATCATATATACGCTGGAAACATAAACTATAAACTACCCGAACTTGCATAAACACATAACAACACTTAGACATTAAAACACATACCTTAAACATGCTGTTAATTTGGCAATAACCTGCACTTTCCCATTTTTGACTGACTTAATCTCTGTATTAGCTCATGAGGCTAATTTTCCATGAAAGTAGACTCTTTTCCCTT